>JADRCH010000195.1:1837987-1927987 GCA_019843965.1 Rhynchomys soricoides | reverse complement strand
AATTCATCCTTCTTGACCTGGAGAGATAGTTAAATGGTTAGGGACACATACTGCTCTTGCAAAGAACCCAAGTTCCGTTCCCAGTTCCCATAGCAAGTAGCCCACCTACAACTCCAGGTCCAGATAATCTGATTTCTCTGGGCACCAACACCCACACTTACATTTATGAACTTTCTCACAATTACTTAAAAAATAAAGTGATTCTTTAAATATGTAAGAATCCCATCTAGCATGTAGGATAACTTTAATATGGCTGTTTCCATTTTCTGATGAGAAAGGCCTATAAAATATATAATACTGTGTAATACCCTGTCACAATATAATTGTGTTTTAATTTCCTATGTATATGTAATATATACATGGTTAATGGTTGGGCTTAATTCAAAAGGTCTTTAGAAATCTGGTTGATAACCAATGATTTTCTTCTTTATAAGAATGTTAAATATATCATGTAGGCAAATATTGACTAGAGATTTCAAAGCCTGTGAACATAAGTAAAGGATATAGCTTCTTCAGTTTACTAATGCTGAAACAGTTATTCATTTTTAGCAACACGTGAACTCACTGCATGGACTCTAATGGCTTTAGCAGGAACTACACAGACACCATGTAAGTTATTGTGCCATATTTTATTACACGATTGCATCAGTTTTCAACGACTATTTTTAGCTTTCAAGACTACTCTCTCCCCTTTGTCTTTTGGATTTCCTGAATGTTACTGGACTGGTGAGGTAAGGCATTAGAGGAAATAATAACCATGCTAATGTCTACTCCAAAGTCTTATAAATTAGAAACCATTGGTGACATCATGGCAATAAATTTCTTAAATCTCAATCTTGTCCAAGTAATAAATTTTGGCAATAATCTTGCAATTTAAGTTATTTTATTTAATGATTAAAACATGAATGATGTGTAAAAAAGGAAGGCAAATAAAGATCTGTTTACATGAGGAAGAATGCACATAGTATTGGGAAATTATAAAATGTTTTGTGAAAAAACAGTACTTTAGACAATTTTTAAAGAATGTGTACTTTTTGAGCTTCTTGATTTTCCTTTTCCCCTCTTCTACCTTCTCACAGAATATATCATACCTCAAAGATAATTTGATTTCACAGTCTTCCTCTACTCTGCCACGATTCTGTGATCTCTCTGAAAACCTTTCCTTCCTCCCTGACAACTCTGTTTCCAACCCCACCATGACCTTTCCTTAAAGATTAATTTTAGAAGTCACTTCCTCAGAGAATTCTTTATTGGTTCTTGCAAACATGTTTTATTAGCTTTCTCTGTGCATTTTGTAATTAACAACTGCAAATAGGCAATGATTAGACAGGGAAATTCTGTGGACTTCAGTTAAGAATGAATGCAATAAGATCTCACAGGAAGTATTGCGGTGTACTGCACTTTGACAAAGAAGTTCCTTTTTCATCAACTTCATCCGGAACTTACTTCCCTTAACAGGGTGACTCCAGACTAACACTGTGCAACCATGTACAGCCATGACTCATGTCTCCTACTTTAATTTATATTAATTTAAAACAGGAAAACTTCCATTGCTCACTGGCATTAGTTGCATTTCAAATGGTCCACAGTCACACATGGCTTATGGCTAGAGCACTGCAAAAGCTATCTTTAACAGTATCAATTTATTGCCTGAAGGAATCCTTCCTCTCAGTAGCAGAGTAGAGAGTTGGCCATTCATAGATTTTTCATGAACAGAAAAGTTGACATTAGCCCCAAGTCACAACATGTGCAAGGAAAGATCCTACTGAAAACATTAGTTAAGTAAGTTTTATTTTGTTACAGGAAAGCATTATACTACATAACCCTTAAATCAGTACAAAGAGATAAACTCACATCCGTTGCCTTTCAGGTTTGTCATTCTGCTTCTACTTAGATTCTCAGTCTCTTGTACATAGCTAGACACAACTTCAAAACCTAAAACTAGTTGAAAACTGATGCAACCAGGCAATAAAATATGGCACAATAGCGTCCATCGCTCACGTGTTTGTGTGTGTGTGTGTGTGTGTGTGTGTGCGCTCTGCTAAAACAGCATCCATGCAGTAAGATTTGTGTTCATGTATTGCTAAAAATTAAGCAATAAGCTTATTATTTAATGATCAGATCATGATACATAGTTCCTTACACTTCACTGATCTTTGCTGAGTGAGAAACAGATTCTCTCTGGAAGTTGCCTAGCAATCTATTGATACCTCCCTTTTGCCCATCTCTTTTCTTTAGCCTTAGTCTTCAATGACAACTCATTATTTTTCATCTTAAATTCTTTTAGATGAAATATATATCTTGTTATATTACTTTCACATAAAGAGTGAAGCCCTGTGAATGACTGAATGACCAACAGTTATTTAGTAGTGACTACAGGAAGATAAAAATTCTCTAATTCTATCTTAAAATATAGTAGAGCTAATTATTCAAGAAAATGACATTGTGAGAACACAGTTGTATAACAGATACTAGCTCCAACTCAAATAACAACCAGACAATAATGTGAATTTGGGAAATGTGTTTAATTTCTTAAGGTGATATGCATTAATATAAGTATATTAATGGTATTTATATACTTCAAATATTACCATACTCTGTTCTAAAAGATAAGAGGTAAGAGTTACGAGTTAACCCTTAAATACAGTCATGTTGGTATCCTTGTATTTTATTTGGGGCTGGTAGTTCATCACTTTTTATATCATGTTTAATAGTAAATAAAATACCTCTCAATGTAGCCACCTTCACGAAGGGCTCAACTCATTAGATTGTAGAATGTATGTCTTCCTATTCCATGTCACATTTCTCCTGTGTGTCCTACCATCCAAGTAAAGTTTTTTTTTTTTTTTAACCTAATTTTACTTGGTAGGATTTATTGTGTCTGGGGTGTAAACATGTGCTACAAGAAACTGAAGAAACTGTTTAGATTTTATATACATGACTTTTCTTAATAGTGGTGCATACTGTTTTTTCCTTTATTTTTGAGATAAGCTCTTGCTATGTTGACCTGTCAACCCAATTCTTTCCATGTAGAACAGCCTGCCTTTGGACCCATAGCAATCTTCTTGCCTCTGCTTTTCAAGTGCTGAGATTAAAGGTATGTACCACCATGCTTATCCAAGACATGATTTCTTATAGGTACTTTCACATTGTGGTTTATTTTAAAGAATTTGCTAATCTATATGTTCCTAAAGTACTAGTTTAAATATTTGTTCACGTAATAAATAAATATTGCCTTTTTATCATGTAAGATATTTATTTGAAATAAGAAAATGAGAGATCTATGGGTCAGAATTGGAAATTATATCAGTACTATCTAACAGCAATGCATTATGGTCTCTATTATAAAGCTTAAAAGTGTTTGGAGGTTGTTCACCAACATCGACTGTAAACCGAGAGCTCACTATAAAGTCAGCACTTGCATCTAGCATTTCATATGTATTCATAACAGAATTACTATCATTAAACCTGCCTACTGCAGTAGATAGGAACGCTGGGTGTGGCAAGAATTCAAGGAATGTTACTGTTGCAGAAACTGAAGTGTGGCTTCTTTTGACTCAATTCTTGAAGGATGGTTTGGAGCATGTGATGAATGAGTAGGCATACTTATGTGTTTTCGCACACAGGGGATGGCTGGGGACTTCAGAGGTGTCCACAGAAAGTGCTGAAGACAACAGGGAGTCAGATTATGCTATCTGAAGGAAACAGAAAGGGGGAAATCCCTAAAAGTAAATAAATGTGATCCACTTCTGAGTAATGACACGAAGTAGGGTTTGCACAAGGAAGCATATATACATATATTGAGATAAAAGAGAACAATAAATTTGGGTCCCAACTGGAAAGTTTTCTGTGCCAACAAAAGCTGTTTATTCTGGCTTTTGAAGGTGTGAGTGATAATTCCAGCTAGATAACAATGGCATCAAAGTGGCTCGATCTTATGATGAATCTGACAGTGATGTGGAATGGTGTAGAGAAAAGGGAATTTGCCCCCAGGTACAGAATAACTGTCACAGCCTGGTGAGAGAAGAGCTGGGTCTCATTAAATCTTAGAACAGCGTAAAGCAGTTGTGTATGTTGTGACTTTATGAAGGCACATAGCTTATTCTTCATTTGTGCTTCTTAATCTTTATTGCATCAAAATTGTCTTTGGGGTCCCAGGATATAGATGAAAAGCATTCATATGCTTTATAAGAAGCAATAAGGGCTTATGTACCTTACCCAGTCATTGTGGAACATTCTAGGTATTGTCTGTGACACAAGAGACTATTTCTTCGCAGGGTGTGAGTCTTGGTTGTGTTTTTCTGAGCTACACAATTACTTCTCTTGTTGGTTTTTTACTTTCACCTGCCTGTAAGTATAGAATTCATGTACTCTGTTGTCTGTACATCTGACAAAAATGTCTTTTTCTATTATTCTCAAGTTCTGTTACTTGATATTAACTAATTAATTTTATTTTTCTTTTTATAAGTTCAGGTATTGAACTTCAGGCCCCTGAATTTCTCTCTAATCAAGTTGTTCAAACTTAGTTTCCTGCCTTTTTCAAAAATCTCTTTATTGTGCGCCATTATTTTAAAATTGAGAGCTATTAAGAGTCCTAGTTCTTCAAAGGAATATAAGAGCAATCACTATAATAAGCTTCATAAAATTACTCTGTCAGAAATAGTTATTGAACAATATACATTGCAGAGAGACACAATGGAATTGTAACTTTGGTCTCTGTCACCAGTGCTGAGAAATTTTAAAAGGTAATGCTATGTGAATACACAGGTATAATGTTCCCCCTGATTATAATATGCTAGCCTTGTCTTTCATTTAACTGATTTGCATTTGTGTCACATTAGAATTTTATAATCCCGACAGTAAAGCAAGCAAAAGTTCCTGCAAATAAAGGCTGTGGGGAGCTAAAAAGACAAATTGGTAAAAGATAAGTTAAGGAAAATGTGTATACTGTAAGGATAATCAGGTACAAATTACTATAATTTCTTTTTTCCTTTTGAGTTGTTCAATAAGATATATAATAACTGAAATATTTCTTACCTAAATGCAGGGTTTGAAGCTGAAATACTTGAGCCAACTCATTCCGTGGAATGATTTCCACTTTAAAAATATCACATAGCAAAATTTCCACAGAAAATATAAGCATAAAGTCAATTATAAGATCATATTTATAAAAATTAAATCTATCTATAAAATCAAAATATACTCATAAAGTGTTAAAACAGTACTTAATGAAATATGATACCATATAATATTTATTAAAAGATAATCTCTAATTCTCATTATACTGTAGGGTCTCATTATACTGTGAGTCATGAGGTATAATATAATTTCATAGGTAGCATACGTAAATCAAACAGAAATTTTTATATCAGTAGTTTTATTTATCATAAATACATTGTTAGTTAAATATAGTGGCTCATGTCAGTAATCTTAGAGCTCTAAAAACTTATTGACTGAGGCAGGAGGTTGCCTACCTAGTCCACCTCCAAGTATAAATAAATAAGTAAATAAGTAACTAGGCATCCTTGTTCTGATAGTGTAAGGATAAAACATTTCTTGTGAAAAACAATAGTCAGCATCTGCTAATCAAATGTCTTAGCACTCATTTTCCAGGTACTTGTATATATTTTACATCATAGTGAAATATATATTGCCAATATATCTATATGTACTTGTAAATAAAGAAAACAGGTAAACAGTTACTTGTCTACTTCATAGGACTAGTTTGTAGCAAAATCAGAAAAATTCATTGTAGACTCAATAGTAGACAATGAAAACCTCATGTTATTCACTTGATTTATTTTTCTTAAATATACAGTATATATACAGTGCACATATATGTGTATATTATGCATATATTAGCATATGTATACATATATGATCTAGTTTTTGCAGTTCATGAAGATATCAGGTTCCTAATTAATCTTAATTGACTTGCCTCTGACATATAAGAATGTACTTAATATTCATTCTCATATTGTCCTGTGTATACGTTAAAAGCAATGTGAAGGAATTAACATCTAACTTTATTTTTTCAAAAATACATGAAGTCACTTTGTTTCAACATTTGTAGAAAAGTAGTATCTCTTTATACACCCCTTTCCCAGTACAACACAGCATGTCTTCTAGCTGGATTAAATAGGATTTGCCCTCTCAAACTTAAGGGATCTGAATTTATCTGGGTTCCCCACACAACCTCAGGGCCATAATTCATCTGCTTTTTGTCATCATTAAAATTAATGGTATAAACCAAAGAAAACAGAAAGCACATGTGTTCATACTTCATGCAGATTATGTTTTTAATAGGAGCTTAATTTGAGTTTATGCAGATATCACATGCCTGTCATGGTATAATTATTCAACTATGAATGTCTGCTAACTCCCAAGGTGTATAATAATGAAAGAAAATTTCCTATCTTGGCTAGAATGAGAAATTCCAGAACATGACCAATTTACTCTGCATAGTTTTGCCACAATGAGACCTAGTAAAGCAAATTCAGAAAGAAAAAAAATCAAAGAGGCAGAGAATGAAGAAGGGATGGCTCACTTATCTTTTCATGTGGGTATTTATGTATTACTTTTCATGGGTGATGTTAATATACCTTAAAGCAAAAAAGTGTTTGTATTACAAATTGTGGAAATTCAGTTATTAGTTTATTCTACCTCTTATAAACTTTCCTCTCACATCCATGTTAAGGTAACACTGAGAAATCGTACCAACTTAAATGTAACTCTGTAAACAAAAAGAGCATAAGCATTGAAGAAGAATATGAACTTAATCACATGTCCCCCGTCCCCCAAAGAGATGCCATCTTGAACATGACAAGGCCAAAAGGTTCAACATTTTATTTATACCAAACTTTGTTTTAGATAAAGCTTGTCATTCAAGTGTGTCATAATGAAAAGATAAAACCTTGATACTTTTTTAACAAGAAAACAAAGGCTTCAAACATGACCATTACTATTTTGGAAGAAATATTGCAGGAAACACATCTGCCAGGTTTTGGTGAAAATGTAAACGTAGATGATACTTTGGGGATTGAAAATATCCACATGACTTAACTTGATTATTTCACTTCTTGAACTATATTTTAATGAAAAGAAAAGGAACAGGCTCATCACAGTGGTATTTAGAGCACTGATCACTTTAATGCCGGAAGGAGAATTGTAGGGGATGGAATGTCTACACAGCTGTTTGGTAAGCAGGAGGCAAAGGGAATGTTTAAACTAAGTGCGTATAAAACTACGACTGATAATTCTGATCCTTACTATTGTGTTGTAATGTAAACAATATTAAATACATGGAGACAAAACTTTTAAAACAGTGAATGAAATATTAGTTCTGTAATTTATGTTTTGGTTATTGTTTTTATTCATAACCTCTTTTCTGTGTTACAATACCTTTTAGAACTAATCAGAAAGCATTTTTAAAAAAGTACAGGTTTCTATAATTTATCATATGAGTAAATATTAAAAAGAGCACTTCTTGCACTTAATATAGCCCAGAGACATAATTTATTTACTCAACATACTTTTTGAAGTTTAGATTTAATCCCAGCACTCAGGAGGCAGAGGAAGGAGGATGTCTGAGTTCGAGGCTAGAATGGTCTACAGAATAAGATCCAGGACAGCTAGGAATACACAGAGAAACCCTGTCTTGAAAGAAATAAAATAAAATGAAATGAAATAAAATTAAAAATTAAAAATAATTTTTGATTTAAATATCACTTATTGAGAGATGTAACTTTCTGTAGGGCAAACTGATATTCTAATTGATTGCTATATGCAGTTCTTCTTCTACCTTTTGCTCATGTCTCCATAGCAACTGTAGGCATTTTTTATCTAGATAGTTGGCATTTTATAGATTTCCTTCAAATAACAAAAGTTATAGGAAGAAAAAATGTTGGAGGAATATTGGGTCATTTTCTCATTTCAGAGGATGAAGCTATTCTGTGATTTATTAGTTAGTGGCAGTTGAACATTTAACCCAAAAAAACTTCAGTGCTTCAAATGTATAGTTACTGCGGCATCATAAATCATATTTGTACCCATTATTTCTTCTATAATTAAACTGATTTTTGATGACAAAGGTTTTTCACATATTTTCATTATATAGTGAACATTCTAAAAGAGCAACATAGTTATAGATGATTTGACTGCTTAAATATATATGAATTTATGTCTTAATTAACTATCTAGAATTTTTAAATAAGAAAGATGTGCTTTACGAACATGATTAATAATACATGCAAGGAAGTCTTTTCCTTTTTTATGTGTATGAATTGTCTTGGCATTGTGCATGGATGCATGCAACCTGGTGTCTGCAGAAACTAGAGGGGATCTTCAGATAGCCTGAAATTAGAGTTCCACACAGGTGGTTATAAGAATCCATGTGTATGCTGGGAATTGAACTCTGGTCCTCGGTATGAAAAGCAAGTGCTTTTAACCACTGAGCCATTTCGTCAGTTCCCAGGATAGTCATTAGGCAAATATTCAGATAAAATTGAGTGGTTTCCTTGTCAGCACTTTAATTACCACAGAGATATCCTATGTCATCTGTTGAGCTAGCATTTGGTAATAATTTACAGTCAGTCTTTTAGAGTGAACACTTGAATTATTTATGTGAGTATCTTTCTCCTAAATGTCAGATTCTGCCTAAAGAACAAGACTTCTTTATCTTAATTAACCAAATAGAATTATATAATCTCAAAGAAATCATACATTTTATTTCACTTTTTAACTAAAATACTCGATACTTAGAAATAGGCCATATGCTAAAAATTACCATTCTTCTAAACTTGACATATGCATATATATATTCAAATTACATTTTCAATTAGAGAAAACATAATAAAGTTTACAAAAATTTATTTTTTGTTATTAATCTGTAGTAACTAAAAAGTATATACATTGCTTTTAAAACATTATGATTTTGTAGGGAGCAAAATTTAGCGAAATGTTTAGGAGAAAGGCCTGATAAAAATGGTAGATTGATTTAATAATAATATAAAATTTAGCAAATGATGTTTTCTAGTTGTTTACATCTAAAATGGTTCACACAATCTATTCATTAGATTCCTGTATACTATATCCATGTGTACTATTTAACATATCATATTTCCTAATCATGTTATTTACATTCATCTAAAAATATAGATGCATAAATTTTAGCAGATAATCCTGAGTGTTTAGGAAACAGAAATTTAGAATTAAATAAGCAGATCGACTACCAGATTACTGCCTTAATTTCGGTTCTTTCTTGTTTTAATTTCTTTTTACAACAGACTTGGAACAAAGTTGAGGGTGGCATGCATCATGGTGACAGAAACAGAAGATTAAAAAATAGACTCTATCTGTTGAGTTCTGGGAGTTCCTGCAGGTTTGCTTTAGTGTACTTCCTTCAGTGCTGAGTCACCCATAGAAGCCAATCTCTCTATCTTCTTTGTACCTAAATAGTGAGAAGAATGGAGTGTAGAATCCAGAGACAGAAGAATATTCTACATCCCTTTCATGTTCAGACTGTGAATGATTTGTTTAAGCTATGTTCTAGCTAAAAAGTTCAATATCAAGATGAGTGATGAAAGGTGGAAAGGGGACTGTGCTAAATTTGCCATTATTAAGACATCATAGAGAATATGAGACACAGTTTATCATACATTACCCAATAGTAAGGAATTTAAGTAATATTGTATTACTATAATACACTATTTTATTGTAACTGTATAAGTTTTATATTACGATTTAAAACAAAAATTATTTGAAATATGAGTGTGTTTTCTTAGGTCATGTTTACATATGATATTACTTATAAGTGGTGAGCCTTAATTTAACAGAAAAGTTTTTATACAGTGAATTTATAAAATATGATCAAAAGTTCATCATGAAAGAGATGACTAAGAAAAAATTCGGAAGTACTTGACCTTATAAAATTTATAGACAAGGTTAATGATGTCATTACTTTTTGATTTTATGAGTTGTTGCTATTAACCCAACTCAAAAGAAATCCTACTCATTTAAAATTGTTTCTTGACAGTAGAACTAAATTTTGGTGCTATCATAATATTAAAATATTACTGGTGCCATAGTCTTCAATGACTATCTATGCTTAAAAATATGTAGAAATATTGTAGTTAAACTTTTCCTTGCTTAATTATTATGTACTGCAAGAATGCACTGATGTATGGATAAAGTAATCAACCATTAGATCATGAGGTGGTGGATGACTTTAAGAAAATAGTGTTTTCTAGACAGAAGACAGTTAGTTGAGCATATGAGCGAACAGAGGTTTTGACAGCATGTAAAATACCCTAAGTGTCGGACCAGACAAAAGTCAGCATGAAGCAGGGGAGTATGCATAAAATTGCATCACTAGTTGAAGACCTGTAAAAGTAACTTTTATTCACCAACTTTAATTGTCATCTCAGAGGTATACTGCTAAATAAGCCTACTCTTTCTAGTTCTTTCTGAATTATACTTGGCTAGTTCAATGCAGGTGGTCTGGCTCATGATTTCTCTCCAAGTTGACTGATTCAAACTGGCTTCTTTCAGCTTCTGACTGAATTGCTCTGCTTTCACAAACTTCCTCTGAATGTCAGGAACTGAACTGCACTAACCACACTCAACTGAATTCTATTGTATTGTCTGAACTCAACTGAACTGCATTCACAGTGCTGCCCTCACTCCTAAATCACTCAGCTCTGCTCTTAAATATTTCCTGTCTGTTCTGATGAGAGTTGAGTGTGTCTTATTTCTGACACATCCTGTCAAAATTTCTCTGATTCATCACTTTGTCTGCCTCTCATTTAGACATCACTTTCAAACATGGCTGCTTCCTTCTACAAACTAACTTCACATTCATTGTTTGGGATTAAAGATGTGTACTAAGGGTGTGTCTGTATGCTAACCAGAGTGATTAAAAGTTTGTCATTCCAGCTGTATCACACAGAGCTGGTGTATGTGATCCCTTGCCAGAGCACCTTCATTGCTGGATTAAACTTCCTCTATAAGGAGCAATTGACATTTCTTGGTAGTTGGGAAAAGAGAGTCAGTTTTCTTTAATGATATGAATCTTGGTAGGTGGATCATACCCTAAGACAGGCCCTACTTTCAAAAATAGTTGAGCAGCACAAAGCAAGCTCAATGAAAGGTAGGGGTATGGCTGAATATTGGGTACATAGAAAGGTCATGTTGAAGAGAGAGGCTAGATGAGTAACTATGATCTAACTTTCTCAAAGATTTAATAAAATTACTATTTAAGAAAAGAAATATGCTCTTTAACATTTTCATATATGTAAACAATGCATTCTGATTGCTATTGCCGATTGTCTCAATGGCATTCCTCTTCTATTAATATCCTCCTTTTTGCCATTTCCTTTTCTATGTTTATGTGTTTTTGTCTTGTTTTGAGACTCAGTGAGCTTTAGCAGGGTCATTTATATGTCTGTGGGTTTGGTATTCCTGTCAGAGCTGGTGGAATCAAAAGAGACCGGAAACTTATCTGTTTTTCATGTATTTCATTTAAAGAAGACATTGTCCACTACTAGAACTATTTATACTTATGTCACTGTTGTATAATAAAAGTAGCTTTGCTTTTAAATTTTCAAATATAAGTATTTTCATAGAAATATATAATAAAAATGAAATAATTGTAATTTCCAACTTGATTAAGAATTAGTTACTTAAATTATATTGATAAATAATAATTTCATGATATAGTTTATCTTAAACATACATTAAACGGCATTAAAATTAAGTTCATATCTTTATAGGAATGTGGATATTTGTTATTTTTTTTAATATCTGGCCCTTAATTATTTCTGTTTTTCCCTGTTGAGTTTTTTAATTTTTTTAAAGTTTATTCTTCTTTCATATATTACATCCCAACATCAATTTTCTCTCACTCCTCTCTTCCCTACTTCCCACTTTCCCAGATCCTCTCCTCTCTTTTTCTTCAGACAAGAGCAGGACTTCTAGAGATAACAACGAAACATGACATAAAAAGTTATAAGATTACTTGCATACCCAAGTCCTCTTCCAAAGGACAAATTGTGTGCTCAGTCAGTGGTTAACAAAAGTCAAGAAGAATATTTCTGGAACTCAAGCTTAACATCTTATCCTTTAAAGGCAGCTTCCCAGTCATGGATGTGTGAGAGGCTGCCTGCTCTTCTGGGAAAACCATATGATTCCATTAACATTCTCCTTTCAAACAAGCTGTATGCATGTCGAGGCACCACATGTATTTCTGGTACTCACAGAGCCCAGAATAAGGTTTCAGATCCCACGGAACTAGAGATACAGACAGTTGTGAGCTACCACATGTGTGCTGAGAGTTGAACAGCAGATCTCTGGAAGAGCAGCCACAGGTCCTAATCTCTAAGCCTTCTCTTCTGGTCTAAACATTAACCTTTTATTAAAAAAAAACCTACCCATATTCTATCTTTTACATTCATACTTAATTATATTAATAAGGTTCTGTAGGATACAAATCACTAGATGAAAATGATAATTTTATTTATTATGAGGCTAAGTAAAATGCAAAAATTGCCATACACTCAGCAATGCTTTATATGAATACTTTTATGACAGAACCATTTCAAAAAATTCATTCAATGTTTTATAAATGTTTTGTTCTTGGCAAATGTTTGTACAAATAAAATCCAGAATTTCAAATTAAGTAGTTGTACAGCAGCTTATAACCTTAGCGCACAACTCACTGTTTTCATCTCCTCTAGCTCTGCCATGGTTTCTTTCTCCCTGCCCTAGAGCAGCTCATCTCCAGCTGGGTTTACTCACAGCCCTCATCTCAGCCCACCAGTTACTTTTTTCTCTCGGGGTAGTGTCTAGGATTTTATGGTGGATTTCAAAGCTCTGTGTAATGTGAGACCCTCCCACGTCTATGTTCTCATTTCCTAAAACACCCCCCTCATCCTCCCTCTGCTCATCCTAAACAGCAATGAAACCCATTGATGCCGTTAGCCAAAATTATCTCATTCCAAAAGTAGCATCCTCCCGGGCTAATACTGGCACATCCTTCTCCTCTTCTTAACATCCCCTGAAAAGCTTTCATTAGTAGGTACAGTATCACGTTGCCTAGGTACTGTCATGTTTCTGTGTACTGTAACCATAGGGTTTCCAATGCTTTGACAGTGCATAATGGCAAAGGGTAGTAATGGACATGTAAATTTTTATAGTATTGGTTCGTGTTTGAGAGAAATATTTTTCTAAACTGGTCTTTATTGAAAAAAAAATTCACTTATTTTTATGATCGCCTCTCTACCTTGATTTGCACAGGCCACAAATTTTGTGTCAAGCTTTAGAATATTTGAGACACAAGGTATTAGTAAAATATTTAGTAAACAGTTGCAAAGCTGCATCAATTTTCCATGTTTCCTGACATGCATTAGCTTGTATCAAGTAATGGTCAATTCTGATGTCATAGCTTTACATGTATGTGGTTTTGTCATTGTTGGACATGTTGAAATTATTTCTCCAATGACAAAATATGCATACAAGAGCCCAGACTAATGTAGTGACTTTTTTTTTCTATACTTCTGTGGCTACAAACTGTTAGCGTGAGGCATGATAATTTTGCAGAACCAGCACATAGATAGCAAAGACATAAAATGTGCTGGAGTTGGTGTGACTTCCACAGTCACTACCACTGCAGCCAACCTTTGGATCACTCTTCCCAGTACCGCTGTTAAATCACAGCCATGTAAACTGCAAACTGATCATCATTGCTGTGTGTTGAATGAGTGTCCCCTGACTGGAAGATTTCCTGCTCTATGGATAGTTGAGTTACATTAACACCCCTAAAGCTGTTTTATTGCATGTGATAATAGCAGTTAAGCTCTTTGTTGTTTTATTGTTATTTTCTCATATTTACAACTTTCACATATGATCTATGAAATTATTGTCTTTTTGTTTTTTCATTTTATAACTAAGGAAATGCTTTGGCATATGGTATAGAACCAATAATAGAACTGGAGTTATTGTGACCAAAGGATCCAAATAGAAGAGAGTAGGCTAATATGAATGCTCTTTTTTTAAAAAAAAATCATTCATTCAATTATATTTCATGTACATTGGTGTTTTCTACATATGTCTGGGTATCAGATCCCTTGGAACTGGTAATACACTCAACTTTGAGCTGCTATGTGGGTGCTGGGTTCTCTAGAAGTGTAGACAGGGCTCTTAACCTTTGAGCCATCTCTCTAGCCTCCAAGAATGTTCAAATTTATGCTACATAAACCAAATGATTTTAAAAACTCTTAGCAAAAGGGATGTGTTGGTGAGCTGAGGAAATATTCTGAGACAAGGAACTATTTTTTCTGTTAGAGTTGTCTTAGATTGTTCCTTCACATGCTCAAAATAATAACCAGAGGCCTGTGCAGCAAATGATAGACCTGAGAAACAAAGATAAGTCCTGCAAATTTTCAAGGATTAGTTTGGAAAGATATTCAGACTCATAAAGTTAAACTTAGCAGGTTGTACAATTGGTTTTCTTGTTGAACTACACATCCTGGAATCTGATTCCTTTTACAGATGAGCATCTATCTGAGTTAGTTGCTTTAGGCCATACTTTTCCCTCATCCAAGCCTTCCACACTGGCTTTTATTCATGTTCCACTTTCCCATTTCTCTATACAAGGAATGTGAAGGAAACACATGATCAACTTTCTTCTTGCAACAGTTCCGGTGCTTGTTTGTGTGTTTATTTTGGTTCCTCTTGCTTGATGCTTTTACCAAATATGGAGATTCTGAGTACCTATTGCAAAGTATTGTTTTATTATTTTATTTTGTACTTGGTTGGCTTGTGTCTGCTTTCTTTTTTTCCATTATACTCCATAGGCACTCATTTTTCTTCAGTGGACACCCAGAAGATTGAAAAGTGCCATAACTGATGCTACTTCTTGGTTTTCACCCATTTATTTATTTATTTATTTATTTATTCTTTTTTAAAAGTGACCTTGAACTTTTTGGGTTTTGTTTGTTTGTTTTTTAAATTATTTTATTTATTTTGTATGCAAGTACACTGTTGCTCTCTTCAGACACACTAGAAGAGGGCATCGGATCCCATTACAGTTGGTTGTGAGCCACCATGTGGTTGCTGGGAATTGAACTCGGGACCTCTGAAAGAGCAGTTAGTGCTCTTAACCACTGAACCATCTCTCCAGCCCTGTATTTATTTAATCTTAAATGTCAAAATTATCACTTAGACTGTAACTACTGGGATTCACACCAACAGCTGAGGTGCAAATTTCACACACCAACGTGGACCTGGTCTACAGGGTCTTCCAGCATCCCTCAGCATACCTGGCATACCCCACCCTGAACCCAGCAGCTGAGCTTTTCCCGACCTAGATGCTATTTCCTATATAATGTAGACATCTTGGTCTCTCCCTAGTTTTTACTTCTCTTTCCCTCTCTGCTTGTTCCCTCTCCCTGAAGGCACAGGTAGTTCTTTCTCTCTTTCTCTTCCCCCTTCCCTCTGTCTCCCTCCCCATGGAGACTTCCCAAGCCTCATTCCTCGGAACCGATGAACTCACCCTAGACCCAGTAAACCTGCTCTTATATACTCTAACCTGGCTTAAATTGGCTCATTTCCCTGGCAGAGAAATAACTTATCACAACTAAACTTCCTCTTCTTTTCTATATGTTGCTACAGACTCACATAATCCATACCTTGCTTGGATATTTCCCCCAACTTTAGCATCTAGAAAATAGAAGCCTAGCATTTCACTTTCTTACTTCATGCCACGAAGATCCTATCTCCAAGATAGACAAAAGAGGTTCCACATTTTATCAATATAATCAGAAATATTTCTTACTCTTATCATAGGTGAAGGATATACCTTGTCTTTTCTAGTCTATTTATTCCTGTTTAAACAATATTTAATTTTATAAATTAGCTCAAAAAGTAATAGGTTTATAGATGGGACATATTCATATACGTCCCATAATTAATTTTGATTGGTCCACCCTCTCCCAACCATAAATATCAATTATCAACTCTTAAAAGAGTACTAGAATTTCTTCATTAAATTTTCTTCTTAAGGCATTTGTTGTGATAACCTAGACTTCATTTTTACTTAGCTTCCTGACCAATTTTTTGATGCTACATCCTCTTTTACCCAATCACTTCTTCTAGAAATCACTGTTATTTATCTTATATATGCTTTTATGGAGTTTTTTTTTTTTTTTTTTTGCTTTTTTCGAGCCAGGGTTTCTCTGTATAGCCCTGTGGCCACGAACTCAGAAATCTGCCTGCCTCTGCCTCCCAAGTGCTGGGGTTAAAGGCGTGTGCCATCACTGCCCAGCTTAAATGAGATTCTAATGCGTGCTAAGAAGTGCTTAGCCACTTATCTGTTAACCAGGATATTGCTAGTGTTTTACAAAATGCTCTTTGCTTGTGTTACTTACTTAATAATCACAGTAGCAGTCTTTATTTATATGCATATTTTCAAGATTTCCCTAATTTGGTCTAATTCTAACCATTCCTCTTATTTTCCTCTTACTTACAGTTGACAGAATAACTCATTCAAATATTTTTCTTTACAAGAGAATTTCATGTCTTTGTTTTTCTGCTGTTTCATTAAGTGAAAACTATTTACCTCTCACAAATATTCATTTATACAAAGGTTTCTAGAACATGATAAAAATTAATTTTAAGGATTAAAACAGTTATTGAAAGATTAGTAGTTATACAAAACTGAGTTGAAACCAAAGATCTGTGTCGTTCTAGTTATAGTTTACATCAGTTAATCTGCTCTTTCCCAATTGTCTCTTTTTTAAAGAGGCAAAGGAGAGAAAAGAAAAACTTCTGCCTGTTTAGGATATTGTAGGGTTGAAACAGATAATTTAGTTGACACAATGTTTAAAGATGTAGTCATTGGTTTCTAAAATATTGTTTAAGATTCTTCCTTCTTCCAGTGCTAGGAGTCAGAAAGACTTAATTCTCTGGCAGGAGGTGCTAGAGAAGAGAGACACTGTGGAAATAATTTTATAGCATTCATTTAATTTTGATCTATATTTCTTAAACAACTATGTCATTTGTATTGTATTATCTCATTCTTGTCTTTTGCTTCCTCCTCCTCTTCTTCCTCTGCCTCCTCCTCCTCCCTTTTCCTTTTTCCTCCTCTTTCTTCCTCCTCCTCCTTTTTCAGATAAAATCACAATATAGCTCTGGTTGTCTTAGAATTCTCTACATAATGAGGCTGGCCTCCAACTCACAGACATCTGTCTGTCTTTCTTTGGTCCCAAGTTTTGGGATTAAACATGTACACCACTATTCCAGGCTCTGCACTGTCATCTTGCTATCAACCATGCATAATGCTCTAGAGAAACAACTTAAAGAAACATATCCGTAGCCTCACAATTTCAGATGTTTCAGTCTATGATTTGCTGTTTCTAATATTTGGGCTCAAGGTACAGTAGCTTATGGTGACAGTTATAGGTGGCAGATAGGCCGTTTCTCTCGTGGCAGACCAAATGCTGATGGTATGTATGTTTGTGGGCTCGAATATTAATCTTAAAACAAAACAACTAGTCAGTTTAGAGTTGTTAGGAGAAAGAATGCATTTATCAAAAAGGTATATGCAAATATTCACCTCAAGCAATATATTGCTGCATGTAATATTTTTCAAGGACCAATGTAAAATACTCCTCTTAGACTAGAAATGGAACTATCTAAATGTCATATCATCTCAATGTTCCTTAGTATTCCAACTGAAAGAGAAAATGCGCTCTCATGCATGTCATATATATCACTACTGACATAAATGGAAGAATAAATTTGGACATTTTGAAAATGAATAAAGTTTAAACAAGTGGTTTTTAGTCTCAGAGCAACCTATCTATAACACTTATTAATTATTTGTCTATTAACCTATACCACCTAGCAAATGTTATTTCACAGATTAATTAAAGAACTTTATTGATTTTAGTTTGGTTACAGGCATGAATATAACTATTGAACAGTTACAGGGCCTTCAATTACTTGACTGAGATGCTATATCAAAAGTACATAAACATGCATGCTAATTTCAAATTCCTTAAACATCTAATAAAAAACAGAGTTCTGTCAATGTACGTATTGGTATTTCTTATGGTAAATACATTTTGAGCGTCATTTTATAAGTGACTGCTTCTTTTACAATACAATGAAAGTTGTGTGTATGTGCATTTGTATACACACATGTACACACAGAAAAAAATTAGCTTGTTAACTATTTGTTTCTTTATAGATGTAGGTTTTCTTGTTGCAAAGACACTCATTTTTAAACCTTACCCAATGTACTGATGGGACAGTATTGAAGTTTGGAGCAGAAGCATTAAGTATATATGGAGAGACAAAAGTAAGACAATTTGGAAATTCTGCTTTTGAAATTTGAGTGCATTTATTCTCTTAATAAGAATCTTTTCAGAACAATAAAGGAATCCAAGGCAATAGAAGTCAATTTAATTATTTGAAAGGAAAGATCAAGATGTGTGTTCAGTAAAATATTTAGAACTTAATGATCCAAAAAACTAGTGGTTGTTGGACCGTGATCCACTCTATGGTACTTTTCTCCATTACTTGTTCTTTAAATGATGGAAGAGCAAGACAAGGTTCTCAGATGACTTGTGTAAATTCATAGCATTAGAGTGTCATATGGCAACCCCATGTTCTCCTTTCAAGGAAAACAATTCAGCTACAATACAGAGACAAGAAAGCTTAGGACACAGTATTGAACAAAATGTTCAAGAATAATGAAAGCTTAATCAGGGAAGCAATGAAAAATCCCATCCAAATGAGAGTGAATCACTTTCTAAACTAAATTATTCTTTTTCTAGAAAAGAATATACATTTGAAATAATTTATCTACATTGATATTAGTAATTACATTTATTTATTTATTCATTTATTTGAGGTAACAAATATTATTATAAAGAGTTTAAATATGTCTAATGATGTGATATATATATAATTGTATGCACAGATAGAAAAGAATATACTTCTTTAGAGATGATTGTTTATTTCATATTAGGCTAGAAATTTAACATGTCAAACAGAAAAACACACACCATGTTATTGGAAATGCCAGGCTAGGGGTATAAGTCTGAAATGAGAAAACTCCTAGGATGATGAGAACTCACAGAGCACTCAGCAGTTGGTTTGACTGGGCCATGCACATCAGTGGCAACATTCCCTTGAGGTAAACTGAGTCAAAGTGCGTTCTAATAGTCAGTCAGGCTTACTGAAACTTCTTCACCTTGAAGGAATATTCATTCTCTCTCTCTCTCTTTCTCTCTCTCTCTCTCTCTCTCTCTCTCTCTCTCTCTTTCTCTCTCTTACTTTTTTTTGGCAATGTTTCTCTATGAGTACCCAGGAATGAAACAATTATTAGTATCTACTGAGTGAAGGGCTTAAACCCAGAAGGTGTTCTAATAATTATGTTTCTTTCTTTTAACAGCCAATCATTTAAAATTCTCAGAGGACTCTGTTGAAAATCTAAAGAAGTTATAAGCAAATAAATCCTGTTATATTAAATGACCATGGTCCTTAATAAATAGAGATCAACGTTCTGTCTGAAAGTAGAATGATCTGCTAGATTTTAGATTACAGTCAGCTTACAATCTTCCCTCCTCATGTTGTAGTGGATTAATGTCTTACATATGTCAAACACACACTATTCATACACAGGCAGAAATAAAAGGCCCTTAAAGGGAGTTGAGGGAAAGTTGCTTCCTCTGGATCAAAATGCCTGATTGTTGGTCAGGCTGTGTCATCTTGTGCCAATTGAAATACTAGTTGGGGACGATCAAAGGAAACTCTTCTACCAAAATAAAATTTGTCTTCATCCTAAGAAGGCTTTAATTCCAAACCCAAACAGCAGAGTCCATTTTCCATATAATGGTAACTCCAATTATTCTCTTCTGAATGTCAATGTGTACACTTACTCCCTTTGCCTTTGTCCTTTGTCCTTCGAAGCCCTAAGCTTCGACTTCCCTATACTTAAATAAAAAGTGGTGCTCCAGACAACTTTAAGTTTTGTTCTCCTATGTATTAGTATTTCCTGACTTATGGTCTGTGGGCTCTAAAAACAAAATAAATGAACATTTGTTATGAGAAAATCATATGTAAATGTTATAGAAAAATCATTCACATATACTCTGTACACTGTGTGTGGAGACTGTTTGCATATGAGGTACATCACAATCATATTAAGCAACAAGCAAATTTTCTATAAAACTTTAAGATTATTATTTGTTAATCAGTGTAAATTATTTTTACCTACAAGTAGTAATTTATGTTAAATACACACAGATTTATTTTCAGTATAAAGAGTCCAACTTTTTTCTGATGAAGGATACCTAGTTCTTTATCTATAATTTCAACTTATAATTTGTTTTTCATGGTTTTGTTGTAACTTGAACACATTCTCCAAATATACACAGCTTAACCCCAAGAACACTAACCTTGATAAATGAAGGAATAATACTCAAGTGTTCAGATAACTTATGGGGATGGAATCCAACCTAGAAAATGTACCCTACATCCGACCAATCTCTAAATCTTGTTACAGCCTTCATGTGTATCTGCTGGCTGCCTCTGCCTTCACTTAGCTACTATTATTACTTGTATTATTGTAGAAGTAATACATAAATTGAGATCCAATGGATTGGACTCATTGGAACAGATACATGAGAGACCTGTTCAAGAAAGAGAAATAAATTGAAAGAGACTGCAAGGAGCAGACTGGGAATGACAAGGAATTGAAAGAGGAGGAATTCTGGGATGCAGGGGGTGAGAGAGATCTCTACAAAGGATGTAAAAATAGGAAGAATGCAATCCAACGGGCACACTTCACCTTAGTTTCTGGGATTCAATGTGGAATAAAATCCTTAACCAAGATGCTCTCCATAAAGACTGGTCTGGCTTTGCAACATAACGAAGTGGATAGAAAATTGGTGGAGGTGAAGGAGTGAAAGAAGCACGATGGAATTGAAGAGACTTATTTCATCAAGTGAGACCATATGTCATGGTGACCTTCCAACCTCTGCTCTGATGTAGAGCAGAGAGTCCAGAGAGTCTGCTACATGCAGGCACCATTTTAGAGGCCAGTATCTTTCATTTGACATTTTACAAATGCTGCCATATGACATCTGCGATGGGGCTTCTTTCTCTTGTATCTATGTGGCACTTTCTCCAACCTTAAAGATACCCTGTACTTCTACTCTTAAATTATAAATTAATCAGTTGTTTTTTATTTCTTAATATTTTTAGATAATGTAGGGCCATTTCAATTTTAAAACTCTAATGTCTGTAATTTATTCCCTGTTTTAATGCAGCAATCATGGATGTAATGGTGGTCTTGTGTCCATGAGATAATGTTATATCTACATATGCCATTCACAAAACATGACTGTTGTCTTTATGTGCTAATCATAAGAAACACTTAGTCACATGGGAGTGGGATCTACAGTTCTATATCAATTATGAAAAATCACTTCAATCTACACTAGTACTTCTTCATGTAAAGCTCACAAACTGGGAAGCTTCTTAAAACTTTAAGTGCACATGACTTACTACAGAGCACTTATAGCTGTTGAGAGACAGACAGGGCTCAGGTAAATCTAAGGGGGAAGCCGAGTTAATGTCAGTCACTATTTTCTCAACTGTATAAAAAGTTCACTAAAATATAGTGGTGGGCTATAAAAACAACTTGCATTCTTAGTATTACACTTATATATTTTCCAAAGATATTTTATCTATCATTGATATAAATACATGAAAAGTTTATATAAATTTCCACATATATTAAATTTCATATAGATACACAGTGAATGATTTGGTCCCATTGAAGTTATTTGTGGAAAGCTAATACAGGCTTCCGAGTGCTTAGGTACCCCTAAGTGCATTTATTTTAGTGGTATTTTTTTAAATCAGAATATATCTCCTGGGATCATGGAGGTCTGTGATGATAACGATTCTGATTTCATCTTTCTTTTCTTCTCTTATGTTCTGTATCAACACTTGACTAGTCTCAACCTGTTCATTAAACCTTTATTCTGACAGATGCTGCCTTTCCCCCCTCTCTTTTATGTTACCCAGGGAAGATCAAAGCCTTCAGTCATTCCTGTCCATTGTATGCAGAGGTGTGTGGGTGAGATTCTGCATGACGTCTGCATTCTTGTTGCTTCTCTAATGTACTCAATAACTTTCTTTGATAATCTTTGATGTGTTGACTTCTTCACCTAACTGAAATCAACTTAAATCCAGTGACTTTCACGAGAATAAAATTAAACAATGTAGAAATATCTAAATCATAGTATTGTGGAGAAGTGATAATTCATTTTATATAAGCAAATACTCTCCTTGTGCAATAAATAAAGTTTTCCCTGAAATCACATGGTATGGTTCATACACAGACAGTAGATTCCCAAGAAAAAGAAAGTAAAATAAAAATTTATTTTAATAATAATTATTGAAGTTACCAGCAGAAATTGAATTTATTTTAATTTGGAAAAACAAAATCATATGTACAATCTGTGGCTTATCAGGAATTGTGACTTTCATTTCTTTCCCATGGTAGCAGCAAGAGCAAAATAATTTAAAATGCACTATAATGGAAAAGATAATGAGTTAGCTCTTGAGAGAACTAAGCTTTATACTTGGCTTTACTATGAAGTTGCCACAGATTTGAGAGAGCTAGTCCAATACTGTAAGTTTAAAATTTCCAAAGATTTATTTTTTACTCGTTTTAATTATGCATGTGTGCTTGAGGGCATGCGTGTGATGTGAGTGCAGTTGGCCATAGAAGCCTGAGGCATCATGTTCTCTGGAGCTGGAATTACAGACATTTGTGTGCTGCTCAAAGTGATCTGGGAATTGAATTTAGATCTCCTGAAAGAGCAGTATGTTTCTTAACCTCTGAGTCATCTCTCCAGCCATTATAGTTTGTTTGTTTGTTTGTCTTTCATTTAATAGTCTTAACACTATTTTAGATTGGACTCAAGGCCTTATATATATGCTAGGGAAGCACTCTACCATTAAGCTACATCCCTAGTCATTGCATCTTTTTTTATTTAAAAATAAAAAGCAGAGATTGGAGGAGTTGTATAACAACTATTTTACAAATGTATTTTGAGCAAGTATAGAAGTTGCCATGATTTATCAGCAGACAGATACTTTAAACAGGGAAATGGCAGATCGTTTTAGATTTGAGAGAGGTACAAAGTTTTCTCACTCAGTTGATAACGTAATATTGTTCAGATCAAACTAACCTTTTGACAATATAGTTGAAAATACTTTTTATGTTTGCCTTAGAAGATTTGTAAATCTGACCAGGTAAGTAGAAAGAATAAATATCATGAGTATGGAATATGGTCATGTATGGGACAAAATGGAATTTGCCTCACCCTAAAATGTACTTTGCAACAATAGGACGTCACAGTTTGCTTCTGATGTGCTTTATGGTCAAAGGCACTTCAGGCTTAGTTTGCCACATGGCAATATTTTGCTTCCTGCTCATAAAATCTATACACAATTAACTGTCAAATAAGTTATTATATGTAACTGAAAATATTGCTTTTTTTCTATATACCTAAGATACTGGGCAAGTTCAGCCTGAAATCACAGATAAGATTCCATACGACGGCTAGTGAAAATGTGACATGATGACAAGGAGGTACTGGGGACTCCTCTCAGCCTGACACTGTACAGGAAATAGGGATTCACTTCAGAGCTGACATTTGTCCCCCAGATTTAGGCCAGCCAAGGACAAATAAATGTGGGGCACTAAGGACCTATCCTTTCCAGGTTAATCAATTTAAATATGAGGTAAGACAGCTACTCAATGCCAACAAAATGTAAATCAAAGGGAAAAAATTACTGGGATAAAAGCACTTAAAAGGAGCTTGAACCCTGGCACACATACAAAACTGCATTTGCAGTACTAGAAAGAACAGACTCCCAGCCTTTGCAGAGCTCTCAGGCAATCTCAGGTGCAGCAGCTGGCTGGGGGAGCCACTAGTCTCATGGTTTGGACTCAGTAGTGACTTTCCTCAGTTTATCTACATAGTAGCCATTGGATGGTGTGTTTGTAACTAGAGGCAAACACTGAGGTCTGAGATGGTGAAGAGACCAATTTCATGTCATTTTAGTGGAAGCAAGAGTTGCACAATGTTTTAGTGGCAGAGCTGTGAATTGATTTTTAGATCCCATTAGACTACCTTTTAAGCAGCTCAGCAATTCTCGAGATTGCTTTCAGTGGCCAAGGATGCACAATTGAATTAGAAGGGCAGATTGAAAAATAAAAATAAAATTAAAATGGAAAGTAGTCATTCTATGTGACTTGGTTTCTGACTATTTGGAATGTTAGTATTTTCTGCCTAAAATGTCCAGTTATCAAGGTAGGTTGAGGTAGTAGGACCAACTTTTCTAGCCCTTGTAATTCAAATGCATTCTAAATTATAAAAGTGTAATTGCAAACTATGCAAATATAAGCCTACTTATATTAAACTTGAAGGTGACTGTCATTCATTTTATGAGGCAATGATTAAAGAATTAGCCACATAAATAGATAATATCTCCAAGTATGATGATCCTAGTTGAAAAAGTTTAAAGACACTTAACTAGAACAATAAGTTTCAATACAATGTAGCTCCTTTTTAAGCATTACAATATTTTACCATATTTATTGACCTTAACACAAAGATAACACCAATTTAGATCTTGATACCAGAAAGATAAATTTGGCTATTTACTGTTATTTAGTAATTTGGATGCCATATAAAATTCAGTATTATCTAGTTTTTAGATTCCTACTTTTTTTTTTTTTTTTTTTGATTTTTCAAGACAGGGTTTCTCTGTGTAGCCCTGGCTGTCCTGGAACTTACTCTGTAGACCAGGCTGGCCTTGAACTCAGAAATCCACCTGCCTCTGCTTCCCAAGTGCTAGGATCAAAAGCCTGTGCCACCACTGCCCGGCTAGACTCCTACTTTTTAAATTATGTTGTTTTTTTTTTTTTTTTTTCAAATACAAACTGGTAATCTGCAGAAGTTCATTTAAAAAATATTAGAAAGCAACTTTTTATGCTGACATTTTTTGAAGTTTAGGAAAGATCGTCAAAATTTGTATATTAAGTAGTCAACTTGAAATATACTTCCATTAATGTTACAGATTCTGATGTTTCTCTATCTAGTAGAAACATGACAGTTCACTGTATCATAAACGTAGTCACATTTGTCTCTGGACAAGTAAGAAAATTTGGTTTTATTTATCGGCCTAATCCCTAGGTTATCTAAAGAGAACAAGCATCACCAGATGAAGCTGTTTCAATGGGTACCATCACACTTGTTTATAAAGACAACACTCCCTGATTATTTCACCTTTATAATCGATTAAGGAAGTGTCAGTCTTTCAGCACTAAGCACTTAATGATGTTTTCAAGAATGTTCTGACTATGTAATTGGAGGTATACTAACTTAAAATGCAATGTTTTGAAATGATGCAGACTTGAATATTAATAAACACATAGCATAGCTTCCTACCAATGGTGTTGATGCCATCAGAAAGGCCATTTGTTGCAACAGTGAGGAAAACACATTTCTCACTGTGTGATGATCAGTAACTTCTTGAATCTCTTCTGACTCTCCATTTTTTCAAAGGGAAAGTAAAGAAATGTTTACATCTCAGGGTTGTGAACATCAAATGTTTCAAATGTTGATAAAAGTCATTCAATATCTCATGTCTGGTAGACACTGATACTATTAAGTAAAACAATCATCTTAGAAAGTCATTCTAACCAGAGGGAAACTGAAAAGATTAACTAGGAAGTTGTTAAGAACAATGTTCCTTAAATGTTTCGAATAGAAAGATATACAACAAAAGTTAAAGACAGCATGACAGTAATTTTCATTTAAAAATTCCTATTTATAGTGATATATAGGTATACATATACATTGAATATATTCGGTTTTTAGATTTTTGTTTGTTTTAGGGAACTTTTTTAATAGAATGAATTTGCATTGTATTCACAGTAAGCCTTACATAACATGCTTCTTTAGGGATTTCCAAGTATGGATTACTTATTTTTTGCAATTGCTAGGTTAAGAATTCCCAATTCATTCATACTGTCTTAATGTTTTTGAATAACATGCATGGTCTTTATTCATACACCCTGGAGAAGAAATTGAGTATATAGGAGCTACAAAAGAAGGTTTGCCTTATTATTACAAGAGAATTTGAAGCTCATCCTCCCCCTAGAAAGGATGATGATCATTGCAGCTATCCTCCACTAATTTATGAAATCTGAAGGATGTTTTGACTTCTTGTTTTCCTTTGAGAATCTCAGTTTGCCCTGTGTCTCTCACCTGGTCTCAGTTTAGTTTTTTCAGTTGGTACTAGACCTTTGCCATAGTCTCAAAACGGATGTTTGGACTGCTCCTTTTCTCCCCTAATTTATGCCCCAGAAATATATTTCTATTTGAATGGTGGGAATAATATCACTCTCTTGGTAAAACCTCACAAAGCTCTCAATTAGTTTTCCTCAACTCAACCTTTAATGTCATTTCCAGCTTCCGTACTTGAAATGTTCCATGCATCCTGTGCTATTCCCCCTTTCCCTGTAGACTGACTGTCGTTTCTGCCTCTGTCCTTGGAGCCATTGCTCACAGAGCCTATTCTACCTCCTACACCTATTCTTATGCCATTCAGTTTTCAGATTCCAGTTTGAAGGTGCCAGCCCTTGCTTACTTCAACTGCCTCTTTGTCCACCCTTGTCTGTCACCTGGTCCAAATTAGATTTGAAATACAAATATAGGAAAATTAAATTTGACTCCCTATCATAAAATAAGATCAACCATTTCAGTTCTTTGTTCTCCTGCATCCTGTAAGTCATCTTTTAATGATTCATGTTTTGACTACAGACATAAACCATAACCATTACCTAGCATGCTGGATTTAGGTGTATTAAAAATACTCTAAGAATTTTAGCTTTCTCATTGGTAAAACAAAATTAATAAGAGTAATTAACTTCATCAAATTTTATGATGAATCACTGACGTTGTAACAGATATTGCCACAATACATTGATTGATCAATAAATCTTACTTTGGAGGAATATAATTATTATTTTTGATGTTTTAAGCTGTAGCTGCTTGTAGTACAAATGCTAATTATGTTCCCCAAAATCTACTTACATGGAAGCATCTGTACATAAATTCTAGGAACCTACCTCAAGTTGGTTCTGATTGGTAAATAAAGATGCCAACAGCTAATAGTTGGGAAAGTCAGACAGGTGGGATTTAAGGATTTCCAGGACTTGGGCCTGGGAGGAGGGGAAGGAAGAGATTCACTATACTGAGAGAGTGTCAGGGAGAGGAGAAACACCATGCTTGAGAAGAGTCCAGGACAGAGAGACATAGCCACCATGTGAAGAAGGTGAGAGAACATGGCCCAGAGGGCTACTCAACAGGGTCCAGGGTAACCAAGATAGAACATAGAATTAGTGAATAATAACTCAGGATTAACCACATAGAAGCTAGGCAGTGGCCAAGCTATTGTGTTGCTTAAGACATCTTAAAATATAAAGGCTGTGTGTGTGTCTTTCATTTGGGAACCTAGACCACTGGGGCAGGTAGCAACCCTGCACTGGAATAATTAATATCAATTAGTTCTACGTTAACCCATATTGAAGTTAGATTTTTATGAGTATGTAGAGTCTATATATTTGTAATCTTCACCATTCCTTTTAGTATCTTACCTAGAAGATATTCTCCATATCACCTAGCTACAAATTGTTATGTATTCATTGTTATTCATCCCTTGTTATTCACCCATTAAGTAAAGTTTCAGATACAAATAGATCTAATCTCAATTACTTTCTAATACTCTCCTAAATCTAAAAAATAAAGGTTCCATGCCGGGGATCTACTTTGCTTATCATGGTCCTCTCAACTATTCTCAATGTCACATGCTGCCCTCCTCTGAAGTCTCTGCTGGTCCTTCCTGGCTGAATTTCCTGTGCCCGACTGCTAATGTGGACATAATAGTTGTCAGTTTTTGATCTTTCTACCCTTGTCATACCTTATAGACTGGACTATAGCTGTCATCCACATTGGGTCACCAGGTACTCCAAATCAGACTAATCTGAACTGAGTTTAGTAATCTTTACACTGAATTTTACAGTAAAAATTTATAAATGTTATTAATAATACATGTAAACAATATTTTGAATACATTTATTTAATTAAAATGTTATTAAAATTAATTCCATCTGCTTATTTTCACTTTCCTTGTGTATCTTAGAAGAGAATCCACTATCCCATCTTTTCCTAGACCAGCATAGCTTCTAACTACACTCAAAATACTTATCCTTATAAGTTACAGGTGAGAGTAGCTCTCACAGCTCGTCAAAGAAGCTTCTCTTTGCAGTAAATGAAGACAATCACAGAAAACCGCAACTTATCAAAATGCTAACAACAACTTATAATGGGTTGTCTAGCCCCAAAGGCATCTACAAGATAATATCTTCACCAACGCTCAGGACATGCAATGCAAAGTAGGCTGAAAGATTCTAAATGTGGAACAGCCAGTAAGCCTGCTGTAAGATACTATCTCCTAGCATTGAGAGAAAAGCTAACCTCTTGATACAGAAACTAGAAAACTGCTTAAAAAAGTCTTGAACAATGACAATACCTGGAATAGTAACTTTTAATTCACCTGATGTAATTGTCATCTCAGATACCTACTGCTGATTAAGCTCACCCTTTGTAGTTCTTTCTGAACTCTGGTTGACTGGTTCAATTTAGCTGTTCTGGCTCAAACTCCTCTCCAAGCTGACTGATTCAGTCTCCCGTCTTTCAGCTTCTCACTGAATTGCTCTGCTTGGAAAAACTGTCTCTGAATTCCATGAACAACTGTACTTATTGAAATAATGGACTGGAACTAAATGGAACTACATGAACTCAATAGAATTCAATGTCATTCAACTGAACTTTACCCAACTCATCTGAACTTAACTGGATTCAAGTGAACTGCACAGAACTATACTAAACTCAACTCAAATGAACTCTGCCTCATTGCCTGAACTCAACTGAACTGCACTCCCTTAATTAGACTTCCCCTTCAAAAGAAACTAAGAACTACAAGATACATAAATCAAAGATTAGTGTCCTACAAATGAATGTGGGTGAAAAGATAATACCATTTTTCTTACAAAACCAAAACAAGCAAACACTACAAAGCATCTTTCTAGACTGATGCACAGATTAACTTCCAATGCATATTTTCTAATAGCTAATAAATTAGTAAATATATAAATATAATTTTCCTGCTTAAAATTAAACAGCAAAACGAGAAAACAAATATACTGAACACATTGGCACTAGCAAAACTATGTGGCAAGATATTGCTATACTTAGATAAAGCAACAGCCTTTTGTAATGTTACTTTGAGCTCCAGATAACAACTTAATACTGGGTCTACAATCCTACCTTCTCCAATGCCAGGGAGGGTTTACTTCTTTCACCATTTTTGGTTTTGTTTCTGTTTTTTATTCTGTTTAATACCAGAAAGGAGTACAGTCTGCCTTGACTTTGCCTTCTGTGTGGAAAACTACATGTGTGTAACAAGTGTGATTATGGTGATTTGAATCACTATGGCTCCTATTAGCTCATATATTTGCATGCTTAGTCACCATGAATAGCACTACTTAAGAAAGGTTAGGCATGAACTTGTTGGAAGAAGTGTTTCACTGAGGGTGGGCTTTGAGGTTTCAAAAGCTCAAGCCACACTCATTTCTTCCTCTTTCTGCTGCCTGCAGGAGTGGATGTAGGACTCTCAGCTCCTTCTCCAGTACTGTGTCTGTATATGTGCAGCCATGCTCTCTGACAATAATAGACTATAGTTCTAGAACTATAAGCAGGCTCCAATTAAGTGCTCTATTTTATGAGTTGCTGTGTTTCTGATGTCTCTTCATAGCAATAAAACATGGGTTGAGGCAACAAGTCAGCCTTTACCTCTTATTAGACCAAGAAATTTAAAAGAGCATTCTTGGCACTAACAACATTAAAGATTTCACACAAATGAAGAAACCATGATTTAATCTTTTTTTCATGATTATTAGGTAGTATTTCTCTTAAAAAGTGATTAGTCAAGACCAGCAGTCTCAACTGACCTGGACCTCTGAGATCTCTCAGATACAGCCACCAACCAGGCAGCATACACCAGCTGATATGAGGCCCTAGACACATACAGCATAGGACTGCCTGGTCTGGCCTCAGTGAGAGAAGATGCACCTAACCCACCCTCTAGAGACTTGAGGCCCCAGGGAGTGGGGAGGCCTGGTGGTGTAGGGGTGGAGGTGTGGGGACATCCTTTTGGAGACAGGGGAGGAAGTATGGGATGGGGAACAGTCAGGGGACAGACCAAAAGGGGGATGAAGACTGGATTGTAAATAAGGATTGAATAATAATAATAATAATAATAATAATAATAATAATAATAATAGTGATTAGTTAAGACATCATTGTATCAGTTTTGACTTAAGAAAACCTTAATTTCATCCATAACTATGTTCTGATAACAATTGAACCAACCATTTAGGCAGAAAAAAAAATCAATTTCAGAGATGAAGATTTCTATTTTATCTTCTACTATATTCAAGAATAACACTTGTGAAATATTACGAGAAAAATGTTTTATAATTGAATGAATCATTGGCAGAGAATAGAAGAATGTTAGTATCAAAAGTATGAACTTTTAAAACAAGTATTCAGATCAAATCATGTGACTTGAAGCATTTAAAATTTGCATAGTATTTGCATGGTGCTAACTTACTCTTATTTTTACCAGCTTTGACTGTTTCTTCTATTGTTATGTCATTAAAATTAAATTTATTCTACTCAGTCTCTGCTCCTATTAATTTTGAAAAATAGTCTTATTGGTAGGATTTAAATGTTTTTTGGAGAAACACACAGTTGTGTTAAATTCTCTCAAAATATATGAAATGGAAAGCCTTTCATGTAAATAGCAGATAATTTTAAATTTTGATTTGAGATAAAATGGAAGTATTGTTTATTAAATAATAACACATGAAGGTCAATTTTTAGCATGATTCAATTATTTAAAATGTTACAGAAGAAAAATAGACACTATAAAAGACAACTCTAACACGATGTAGCTCAGGTCATCGTGAAAAGGAAAGACTAATCACCTCTGGTAGAAATAATGAACAGCTGGGAAGAAACTGAAGAAGGACTCTGACATTTCTCACCAGGGTTTGCTTACTACAAGGCAAAGATTCCTATGTGTGGCTTAAGGAAAATGGAAAGGTGGTACAAAAACAATTTGCCATTAGTTTACTCATGCTTATTAGAAATTAATCTGTGCTTCATTAGACCAGACATAATATTAAATGAGAAAGATAACAGAAGCATAAAGGATTAGAAATCAATTAACTGACAGAGCCCTACCTGATATTTAAATAACATCTATGCTGCAGACTTTCATATAAAACAAATTCTCCTTCATAACCAAAGGAAAAACCAGGTAATTTTAGTTCCTGGAGAGATGCATTGGCTGTCATTGCAGAAGTGACCTGAGAGATAGCCATTAAGCCTCATTGCTTTTCTTAATGTCCCCTTGGTTCTATCATAAATTGAGACCATGACATTATGAGAGTATTTATAGAGTTAATACTATCTGGCAGACATCTGGGTCCACCTTTCTTTAGGATTCCTGCCAGTACATAGAAGAGACCCATTTGGAATTTGAGACTATTTCCAGAGATTTCTTCGAAAAGCTAAACTCCTCTTAAATTTATACAATTTTTATTAACAGATGTAAATTTGAAGGGGAAATACCATATACTATAATCCATTTGGGAATAGCCAGCCTCTAAAGGATGACTCACAATTTGAATGGCAGAGATGCTCCGAGCTCATCTGTGCTCTTGTCTGAATCACTCCTTCTGTGAACTCTGCAGGCATTTTATGACAAACATACACATGTGTATCAGGCATGTGACCTTGTTGGCAGTTATCTGCTGTGTCAAGGGCTATTGGCAGATGCCCAAGAATTGATTGACACATATCTTAAAGAACTGGAGTTAATTAATATGTCTACCAATTCCCAAATGTACCACAGGAAACAGAAAATCTGTTTAATTCAGCAATCAATGACATACTGTGTGTGGTCATAAGGCATTCACTAGGCAGAAAAACTAGATTTTAGGAAGACACTATTCAAGAGTGTATATATAGGTATCAAAATGCGAGAAAAGAGAAGACTATTTTTATAACTAGAAGGCTAAACTTTGTGGTATTTTGGAAATTGATTTATCACTAGAAATAGCAAGTGATAATTTTTCCTACAAGATTCAAAACTATTAAGTGATGACTAGGACTTTGTATTTCTTTCAAAAGTAGTGCTTTACTTCCGTGGCATTCTTCATAAAGAATTAGTCCACATGCAGTTTTCTAATGTAGAAGTGTCTACACGCTTGGGAACTAAGTATAAGGCAAAACAAGACAATAGGTACTTCTAGAAAAGTGTATTGAAATGCAGAACTTGACTATGGCCATGTTGCTTGCTTCACAAATGTGAAAAGTGAAGATTATTCTTTTTACAAAATGTAATTATTTCTAGTTTAAAAAACACTGAATAAAATTGTTTCTTTTTTTTTGTATTATAGGATATCTGTCAGGAAAATATACATTTAATTCTTAGCTTAAAATTTATGAGGAAAAATTCTATAACTAAAGAAAAAGAGGCTATGAATTTGAAAGAGAGCTGAGGGTTTGGGTGGGGAACATGGGTTTGGAAAGAGGAAGGAGAAGGGACAGAAGATGTAATTATAGCATAATCTTATAAAACATAAATGTTATTTTAAAGACAATTTTTAATGATGGTATTTTCAAACTCCATGTGTGTTTGAATATTAATTCAACATTCCCAGCCTCTCTCCTGGTGCCTTTTTTATTTTTTTCTCCTTTCCAGGCTTTCCATTAGTGTCATTTTTTTTTCTAGCAGTATAAAGTGCACATTGTCTCTTTTTCTCAACTTCATAAACAGCAAAATTGGTTAAAGCCAAGGGTAGCATTTTAAGTAATAGTATAGATCAATTTAAAGCAGATTGTCTCAGAAGGCAGCTTAAGCATTGAAAATTAAATTTGATGTAGTCTAGACAAGCTCTCCTGATAATATCTTTTCCAGAATTTCCTAGATTGCCTGTCTAGACTGCTCCAAATTCCCCAGGTAATTGCATAATCATCTTCTTTCTGACCTCCTACTCTGGAATGGTATTTCATAATTTATAGTTTTCATGCAAATCAAAATCACTGAGCTTCTTAATTTGGACCTGTTCGAAACTCTGAGTTTCTCAGGAAGGAAACTTGTATCTCAATATGTCATCTCAAAGGAGCTCACATAGAAAACTAGGCTTATTCACTATTTCAGTGGAGGGGAGCCTGTTGCCCTTCACTCCCCAACCTGCTCACCCAAAGAGCAGCAAAGCTTAGTTGACTTGAAAGATAATACATTATTAACAACAGGAAGCTCAACAGGAGGGCTGGGCACATCAGGAGAGGGAAAAAAATGATAAAAAGGCATGCAGATGCATAGAATTTTAGCATAAACAGATACCAAAGTAATGGAGGCCTCAGCTTTTGGAGTTGGGAGTTTTAAGATGAGTATAGAGAGACCATATTAGGGAAGCCTGGTGACATTATTTATACTCACAGATGAGGAGACAAGTAAATACTAGGTAAGGTGGCAATAATGAATGAGACAAACTGCAAAGGCTTTCAATCTGGGACACATTTATAATTTCGAGTGTTAGCTGTTTGTTTTTTTAGGAAGGATGCCCTATCAGATCTCAAACATCTTCATTCCAATCCTACATTAGACACAGATGCAGGGAATGAAGCCCCTGGTTCTACAGGGAGCAGCTGAGGTTGAGTAAAGGGAGACGCAGGAAGTACATTCTGAGACCGGAAAAAGGCTGCTTTCACAATGAGACTGGAAGTTTTGAGTTTGTGTAGCACTAAATGTTAGGAGGGTGGAAGGCGGTTTGAGGTGATGAGTTAGCACAGCTCTCATTTAACATATGTGGATACCTGGGCAAGGAAGGTTTTATTTTGTTTTACACGTTCTGAGCAGAGACTATGAGATGTTAAATTACCTTCCCAGGGCTTCAAAGCTGATACTTCCTGGATTGAGATTTGCAGCATATTGTGACACCACCATCCACGTTTTCTATGCCTCTGGGGAAGGAGATTCCTGAAAGTGCTGCTGCATCCTTGTGTGCTGCCCATCAGGAACATTATGGCTCCAGGTACAAAATGTGTACCACAATGGGTCCTGCTTTTATTGACGTCGGCACTTTCACATTTGGGATGGTAGCACAGGGGTGGTTATTTAATTAAAACCACGATCTGTGTTTTCTCCAGGGTCCTGCGTATGAACCGATTCCTATTTTTCCCAGTGTTAAACAGGAAACTTAAAGAGGACTCCCTTTCCCACCTCTTGCCCACTGCACTAACAAATATTTCATACATACTTGAGAGGATGAAGAGAAGGAAGAATATAAGGGTGGGCGGGCACAAGCCTACAATTTACCAACATGGATGAGTCCTCAGGAAAGTGTCTTAAACTTTCTTGTCTCATCAGGGAAGCAACAGCAGAAACCACACCATGTAAGTTGTTGTAGCATAGGAAACACAGCTTGCAGTGCGTTGTCTTATATAAAGAAGATAAAGCATGACATGTTGGCTTTCTTGTCTTTGGAATCAGTACACTACATTCCTATCTCATAGGACCCCTTAAGAAAATGCAACACTAGAGCTGAAGACATAAATGGCTGACGTGTAAATTCAGTCTTATCTTTAGGATTCCAGAAATATTCTCTGAACAAAATATTTGTTGAGCATTTCTGAATTCCAACTTCGAAGTAAATTCCGTAACAGATCACTCTCTCAGCACATGAACGCTGTTGTTTTGAAGATTTAGTGCCAGAGCTGAAAGCACTGTTTATAACTGAGGCGACTGAGATGCACAGCTCAATACACTGCTTTCAATAGGAGCAAGGCCTCCTCATTTTAAATTTGATTTAAATTTACTTAACTATAATTCTCTCGCCAAAGTTTCTCTCAACACCATCTTTCAGTAGAACAAAATGTATTTCTTTTCCATGCTAGTATTATCGTAACCAAAAATAAAAAGGTAAAACCTAAAAAAGAAAGAACCCAAATGTGAGATTTCCATCTTGGAACCCATTTATAGAGAGTATCCATCTTAATTCTCTGACAGAAAATAACAGCAACAAAAACAAAACAAAACAAACAAGCAAAGACAATAAAACAGTAGGAGGCAGAAACCTTTGACTGAGGATGTTATGTCAGAGAGAGCTACAAATAAACAGATGAAGGAGAATGGAGAACACATGCAGCTTGCCTCCATGGGTCTCAAATGCAGAGAGAATGACTCTGAAATCCAGGGTGAGAACAAATGTTCTCCTCCCTTCTCTTGTCCCAGAGTTGTTGAGCGATGGCCTCGTTGGTTGTTTTATATTCACAGAGTAAAATTAATAACAGCATTTGAATTGGAAGTAGGTCCCTATGCATAGTGACCAAGAAGCTAAATGAGCTGAAGAAATCAGCAGTGAACCATTTGAACCGGAAGGAGCCAGGAACCAAAAGCATTTTTATAAGTCAGCTTTACCTCAGGATGATGCCCAACTTCAATATAGGTGCAAACTGGATGGAAAGCCCCAGTTCCGCAGGCATACAAGTGAGTCTGATTATAAGCCTTGAGGACCTTGATGAAATTTGCACATTCTTTCTGTGAAACAAAAGGCAAACCAGTTAGTTCCAGCAGTCAGCCTGACTGAAGAATCCAGGGTGTTAGGCATGCTGGGACAGATTTTGTATGCACACCTCTCTCAATTTTTAGGGCTCATTTATGATTTTGTTATTCTGTTCACAGCATTACATGTATTAAAATATAAAAATCTTAAACTCTGAGGAAATAAATATAACATTCTGTGCTAGTTTTATATCAACTTGAACAAGCTATAGTTATCTGAGAAGAGAGAACCACATGTGAGAACATCTATCCATCAGATGGGTATGTAGGCTAGCTTTTAAGGCATTTTCTTAATTAGTGCCTGATAGGGGAGGGCCCAGTCCCTTTTGGGTGTTGTCACACCTGGGCTGGTGGTTCTGGGTTCTATAAGAAAACAGGTTAATGAGCAAGCCATGGAAAGCAAGAGAGTAAATAACACTCTTTATAGCTTCTACATCAGCTCCTACCTCCAGGTCCCTACCCTGACTTCCTTCAATAATGAACAGTAATATGGAAGTCTACAGCAGATCTTCTTCTTCCCCAAGTTGTTTTGGACACAGTGTTTCATCACAGCAACAATAATCCTGGATAAGACATATACCCTTCCATGAACTTTCGCCAAAACTGTTTCTAAAACATTCTCGCCTAATTGAATAAAAAGTTCTAGGTTGCCAATAATCATGGATAACTTTTCCACAGTGCAGACAACAATCAACTCTCTAGATAACGAATTATTCAAATGAGATTATGGTGAAATTCTTATTACAAAAGTGACTTCTGAGTTTAAATTTAGAAAACAGAAGCAGAAATAAAGGATAACATGAAGCTAATCATTACTAGAAATATATACTGACTTTTTCTAATAAGTATGCATTCATATGCTACTTAACAAAATATATATTGAAAGAGTTTTTCTACGTTGTTAATAGTTTTTAAGAAGTTTTTCAGTTGAATATTTAAAAGTAAGCCCTAGAGATGGAACTATAAACTTCCAACACAGACTACTGTATAAATGAGCTTGGCTTGCTCGCAAAATGGAGAACCAGGTTGATTGTTATATTCCGAAGTGTGTTATGCCCTCAAAGCTTTCTATGTGACCCGTGACTTCTTAGGTGTGAACTCAGAATGCATCTGGACTTATGTAGTCAGAGTTTATAAGTGGAGTGTTATAACTTGCTGAGTACATTTCCACATGACATTTGTATCCAGTACGTGCAGCTGATGACTTGGGTCTCAACTCCATTGGCCCATAAAATAAGGAGCAGGCAACTTCAGCAGAATAATTAACATTTAAATTCAAGAAAGTGCCTGCTATTCATTCTATCTGATTGTTCTAGGGTGAAACCTGATACTGTCTTTGAATATACTTCTTTAAAGATGAATTAGACTTATTTAAAACAAAATATAAGTTTCAGACGTGAGTCTTCATGCTTTCTAAAGAATAATGTGTAATTTCAGTAGGTAAAAATTACAAAAACCAAAAAACCCAAGACGCAATTCGTTAAATAGATCCAGAATGTATATGTTTTTTCTTTTGGACAAGGCATAAAATTATGCTCTGAAATCAACTGACTTTGCAAATTGCTGTGTTATAAGGAAGAATTTCCTAGCTTAAAGGGCGTATGTATACCCTTCCTCACTCCTTTGAACAGGTTAGTTCCTGTTCAAAATATCATTACTGCAAAGGAGATAAAACATAACTTCCCTTGTTCTCAGAGCCCAAACTTCATTCTGTATCACACCCCTCCTTCCCTACAGGACACAACATGAATGTCTATGCAGAGGAAGGAGATTGGGGAAAGGAAACATCTGATAAATTCATTTACAAATGAAGCATTCATGGGTTTGCCCACAGGATATATTCGTACTTCTTAAAAAAAAAAAAAAAATCTGTCATTTTCAAAGGACGAATTTTTAAAAATATCTTTCTTTGAAACATGTAGGTGGCCACATATTCTGCTTTTCCAGCCATGCCTCATTGTGGGCTCAATATTATTATATTCAGGAAGATAAATAATGAGTTCTGGTACCATATGTCAAAATCAAGATATTGGCTGTGCATGCATGGTTAAGCAAATGGATATTCCAGTAAATAATAGTGGCAGACCCAGACAGAAAACTTGTTCACTTCAAAAAAGAACAGGACTTCATTTGGTCTGTGAAATGCTAGTAAAGACTCATAAGCCATTTTGCATATAAACCTAACTTCTCTAGTTCCATTATTCATATCTAATACCTTGTAACAATTTAAAAATAGACTATGGTTTTCTGTGGTTTAAAAGCAAAACATAATCATGAGTACAAATACTTGTAAATACAAAGGAAGAGTCATATTACCCTTACCACTGCTATGAATTTAATACTATAGCTTTTGTGAGTTCATTATTTCTTATAGATTAGATAACCAATTAGCAATTTACGAGCGACTAAGGCTGTCTTTCTAAAGAAACTAGCAGGTTATAATTAACACAAGAAAAACTCCCTAAGCTCTTGTAACCCACAAAATTGGACCACATTGAATATCAAATTCTCAATTTGTTCTCTATTAACTGTTAAATGGGGAACCACCATACTATGACAACCATTCTTCTACAAAGCTGCTGGAACAAAATCAATCATGGGACTCTAGTGGAGAAACCTGGCAAGGAGTCTGACTGAGTGTGCTGATAACAAGTGAGTCTGAGTTAGAGAAAAAGGAGCCCCACCCTATTGGCCCAAGGCCTAGAATGATCTCCTTAATTTCCCCACTGAACTCTCTCAATTGGCAGCAAGTTGCACTGTTTGCCATGCCCTGAGGCTACCTTAGTATTATTTTCAAAGTAAAGGTTGAGGCAAATAGAATGCGGAGCAATTTCTTGGGCTTAGAGGGCAAAATGATGGTTGTAGGAAAACAAAGGAGTGGAAGGAAATACTTTCAAGATTGGTTTGAAAATAGCCAAAGGAGGAACCCTCAGCATGAGTGAAAGAGGAAAGTAGACAAAAGGGTCTGAATGCAGAGGAACCCAAAAGACGTTCTCTCAAGGATCTGTTCTTAAGAGAATGTCTACATAATAGTGTATCAATCCAGTCATTCATTTGCCTTTCTTTTTTAGTTTGTGGCTGCCAAGCCTGGTGAGTATTCCAAACAGGACATTCATTTTATTCTGAGGCTGCCTGAACATTCTGTTAAACTAGGGGGAAGCGTGGCAGCAAAAGGAAACACACTTCACACATTGCTGCTCTGGGGAGACAGAAGAGGAGTGTTTTTGACCTTTCCTTGAACCATGACGTTTCTCAAAACTCAGAATGTAATGTACTTTTTGGCATTAAACTCCTGCACTGCTTTGCTCCACATTGGAGGATTTACAGCGCAATAAAGACAGTGTGGTCAGCTCAAAATGAATTCATTTTTCAAACCTTGATCTTTTTTCAAACTTAAGTTGATATACACAGGTGAATTCTGTAACAAGTTGGCATCCCGAGTGTCAGTCAATCTCAGGGACTTTCAGATCAACAGCACCCCACAATGATTTGTTTAGAAGTAAGAGCAGTTATAATCCAATAAAAACTCAAGCCCACACCTGAGGAGCCTTGATAAATCATCCTTATGACAAGCTGTTTGAATTTGAGTTTTAGGGGGCTCCAGATTTTTTGGATCATATGAATAGAAAAAATATGTATAAAAATATTGGCCCAAAGAATAAATGTAAAGAAAATATCTATCCTTGAAAAAGCTATAGGAGCTGTAAGCAGAATGAATCAAAAACAAACATCACAGATACAGCTACATAGCACAGATTAGGCTGTGTTGCAGACTTTTCCTGGACCGTTACAAAAATAAAGCCCATCCATCTGTCAAAACAACTGCTCCATGCATGAAAATGAGAACAGCACTGAGGTGGTTTTAACTAACTTCCGATCATTATGCTTCCTACAAAAGAATATAATTTACCTACAATTCCAATTACCTCCTTCCCTGCTCTCAAACTATGGATGAAATGGTGAAAATTTAACCTAAATAAAGAAGCAGCTTTAAAAAAAATGGGGAGGAGACAGTGAAGAGGAGCAATCTCTATTCAAATATATTCAGTTCATGATTAAATCAAGCAAACTTGTGCTGGTTCAAATATAAACCGGCCCCAAATGAATGGGGATAATATAGCACTGCCTCAGGTCAATGACAATTCATTTTAAAGGAAAAAATCAATAGTTCCTGTGTCATCAGCCTCTCACGTGGAATTATTTTACTATATAACCTAGCAGCTGGGAAAGCAAAGGAATCCCTGTCTATCAGGATGGGTGGATACACTGCAGGAAAATCCATTAATAAGCTTAATTCCTGAAGTTAATCCATTAACTCTCTTTTCACTGGTCCATTTATTTGGCAAGCTGGCTGCATGCTCCAAGGTTCATGCCAAAGCAGTAATCCGTGAGATTGTTCCTGTCACTCACTTTATCCCTCTTCTATTTAAGTTGCCCTGTTCTTATCTGGCAGCAGTGCTTTGTCTTTTTCCCTTCCTAAATTGTTCTGTTACAAATGTGATCTGATCATCCTCATTCCCGTCTTCCTAGTACTTCACATTTACTGTAAGTTGTTGGAAGTCTCTTCTTCCAAGAGGGGTATCTCATAGACAATTCATTTTAAAGGAAATTCACTTCTAAGAGGTGAACTCATACACGGCTATGTTCTCCTTTTTGTGTTGTCTGTCTAATTTGAACTTGTGACTTCTAACTTATAGAGCTTTATCATAAGAGAATTTACCCTGCTAAGGAGAGAGACCCACTGCCTTTATAGTGCAGGCTAGAAGACACATGAAGAAGTCCAGCTTTTAGGGGACTGTTTGGTGTCATTGCTACAACCCACCTTTCTTCCAGTTGCATTATTTCGTATCAAGCTAGACTTTGTTTATGTTAAGAGCCAGTCATGTCCAAAATACTAAACACATTGTATAGTTAATAATATAAAATAGTCATACAATTCTCTTAGTAAATATAAATTCTCTAATGAGTTTTCAAACAGAGGTAGGATGTATCACACTTCTGGTACAAGTAGATACTGTATATGTATAGTCAATGCCTTTGCGCTCTCTCTCTCTCTCTCTCTCTCTCTCTCTGTGTGTGTGTGTGTGTGTGTGTGTGTGTGTGTGTTTTAAAAGCCTAAAGTGTGTTTTCTTTATGATGATCCTAAAACATAATATATTTGAAATATGTTTTTTGCGAAAGGGTCTCCCCTGGCTGGCACTGCGCTCACTGTGTAGAAGAGGCTGGCTTAGAAGTAGTTATATAGACCATACTGGCCCCAAACTCACAAAGGTCCAATTGACTCTGCCTCCTGAGTGCTGTCATTAAAAACTCTCACCACCGTGAATGGCAAGATGAATTTTTGTAGTAATATAAATGTGTTGAAAATTAATTAATTGCCATAGAGTCAATGAGCGCCATAGGTGCAGATGCAGAGTCATGGCGAGAAGCCCTCATCCAGTAAACCTTGAATGTGGTGATATTTACAAATAGACGCCTTGAAGAACTAAGTTAAAGGGGGCCCTTTGGATGCTCCTAATACAATCTACTTCGTTTTTCTCCAAAAAGTAAAGAAAGACACATAAAGAATATAGAGGACTGAGCACATAGAGAAGGAGTATGAGAAGTACTGAGGAAAAAGCCAACGAGAGGGCCTCAAAGCCAGCCCTGCTGATCCTTAGCTCTTTTGCTTCAAGCTGCCATGACTATGACAAAATAAATGTCAGTTGTTTCAAACCATACTGTGGTTTTGTGTTATGGGGTCCTGAGAACAAATGTAAAAGAGACTACAGGCATGTTGATTATGAAATGATATAAGATGCTTGGTCAAGAGACATTTATGGTTATTGTTTAAATCTTTAGCCAAAAAAATCAATTGTAATGAAAAAGTTTTGATGTTGGTTATCTAAGTTATGGTCTTCTACTTTATACATAATTAGATATTAAAGTGAAATTTCACTTGTCCAACTTTTTGGAACAAAGTATTTCTTCAAATAATTTAGAATTATAGACCAAAAATCTACAAACATATGTATACATATATGTGCACGTTTATGTGCATATACATATATTTAATTGTTAAATTGTAGAAATTATTTCTGATTATAGTTATACTTAAGAAATTTAAAATTTGTTGACATTTATTCATGTTCAATGACAATTTTGATTTTTTTAAAAATATGAAATATAGCCTGGTGGTGGTGCATGTCTTTACTTCCAGCACTCAGGAAGCAGAGACAGGTGGCTTTCTGTGAGTTGGAGGCCAGCCTAGCAGAAAAGGCTACAGAGAAACCCTAACTAAAAATAACCAAAACAACAAAAAGTATGAAATATATTCTCAAGAACATTCAGAAATTCTTACATATCAATTTAAATGAAATTATAAAAATAAAATCAAAACAGTTTTGAGATAGCTATTTTTATTCATTAGTGAGGGGTAGGCTGGAATTAACCAGGGAATCTTCTGTTCTCTGTGTGACTACAGGAAAGTTGTTCCAGATTCTTGACCTTAAATGTCCTTAACTAAATCTGGGATTAATGATACTTCCCAACAAAGCAGTTGCATACATTCATTAACTGGTTATCCTTCTTGTTGTTGTTATTGTTATTTTGAGAAAAGGTCTCTCTACATAGCCCTGACTTTCCTGAACTCCCTGTGTGGACCAGACAGACCTCAACCTCACAGAGGTTCCCGACCTCAGCCTTGTGAGTGCTGGGATAAAAAGTTTGTACCACCATGACCTGTGGTTATCCTTTCTTAAAATCAACATGTCTTTATTTTTATCTTTTGAATGCTTCAAGACTGTTTAAATGTCATACTAGTCTGCATCCCATACCGTTCCATACATTATGCCAGCAACTCAAATGTGAGTTCTTCATTCCTGCTCAAGACATACTTCAGAGAACTGAAGCCCATACTGGGAGCTAAACAGAGACAACTTCAGTAAAATTACTTTAGAATAGTGACGTGTGCCCATCTGCTGCTATAAATCAATATTATAGATTGTTCATTAGAATTGTCATAAAATTTCAGTACTCCACCGGAGGAGGGGGGAGACAATGGACTGACTCTCAAATATAGCCACTGTTGTCATAACACAGGCCTTTGGTCATCATCTAGTTAAGTAGCAAAACACAGACATTGGTTTTTACCATCTATAGAGGAATTGTACTGTGTCAACTTAGTAAGCTAGAATCACATTTCCTAGACACTCTTCTTCAGTGTCTTGTAAGGTTGCTCACATAAGAAATTTTCCAGAGATGGGGAAGCATGGTTTCACCTACAGCCATAACCCTGTCAAGGCTCTCCACTGCTGGCCCCTCATGAGTGTGTTCTAGCAAGTAGGCTAGAAATTCATCCTTGTCTCCAGGTCCCAGGTTTCACTTCACACATGAGATCTTGTCTTCATCCTTGTCTAGCTCCGTGGCAATTATAAGCATCTTCTTAAGATTAGCAATTGACTAAAGGGAATTTGATGTAGTGAAAAGTAGTTCCTGATCCTCCTTGACACTTGCTCTGTCCACTTCACTTTACATTCTTTTTTATTTTATTTTATTTTTTATTTTTAGATATTTATTTAATTTACATTTCAAATGTTTTCTTCTTTGGAAATTCCCTTTTCCGTTCTCCCTCCCCATGCCTCTATGAGGGTGCTCCCCCACCCACCCACCCACTCCGATCTTCCCTCTTTAGCATTTTCCCTACACTGAAGCATCTATCACCCTCAGGCCCAAGGTCCTCTCCTCCCACTGATGGCCAACAAGACTCTCCTCTGCCACATATGCTGTCAGCGCCATGGGTCCTTCCATGTGTTTTCTTTGGATGGTGGTCCAGTCTCTGGGAGCTCCAGGAGATCTGGCCAGTTGACACTGTTGCTCCCTCTATGGGGCTGCAAACACCCTCAACTCTTCCATTTGGGATCTCAGGCTCAGTCCAATGGTCACTTTCTTTCCTAACAGCAAATCTGGTTGTCTACAGCATATGTAGGCACAGTTTATATGCCAGAAACAGTAGTCAGCCTACCATAGATTCTTTACCACATCTTACCATTGTACAAAGTTTACTATCTTTAGTAAAATTCTTTTTATATTCCATTTATTTCAGTCTTGCCTTGGAAGAAATTCTAACTGGTGGATATCTTACTAAAACAAAATAACTCATTTGAAAATGCCTATGTAAAAGGGGATAATAGATTTGGCGGAAGTATCTCCCCCTTACACAGAATCACTAATTTACAATATTTTTATTTATAAATATGATGGTTCATCCTTTTATAAGTGTATGTGGAAGTATAGAATAAAAATTATATTGATATTAAAATTATTTCAACATGCTATGAGAAAACAAATATTTTTACAGATTTATATGATATAAATACACATGAACATACATGTATAAGTATAATCTACATGTAATATTATATTCCATACAGTATAGTATAAATTAAATGTATTTGATATATTCAGCACCTAAATGAAGATTCCTGAGAAGTTTCAGCAGTGTTCTCATTTTAACATATTAAAGAAAAATTAACATCCTCTGGTACTAGTATCCACATTTTCTAAATAGAATCATGTTCACATCCTCTCTCCTTCCCCCAACTCTCATCAACAGTAGTATATCAACACTAACTTTAAATGATTCTAATGAACTTAGGGAAACATCAATGATGTTTCGTACATATAATGGTAATTTATCTTATTGTTCCATTTTGAATTTAATTAAAGTTAAAAGCCGCCAAAAGCTGATGATAGCACATTTATCTTCAAGTTTATTATCTGTACGAAAAAATGTCTAAAGTCAAGGCTAAATGTACAGCATGATGGTCAGTGTATCCACAGAAGTTGATATCCATTTAGATACATCATTTGGTATAAGAGAAACAGAAAATATCAATGATGATTATCAGAAGTTACAAGTGAGTGGAACTCAAAGGACTTCTCACTGTGAGGAAGGAAACCCTCTCTCTGGAATTTCCAGAGATTATGCTAATAAATCATGCAGAATGGCAATGCTTACTCTACCTTAAAATGAATTACCTTGCTCTGTTCCAGCCAGATCTTAATAATTCTTTAGCTAGTGCCAAATGAATGACCTTCTTTCAAGCCACTTAAAAATTACACTTGAAATTTCTCAAGATGATCAACTTTAAAAATCCTTTTTGGATTAAAACGAAAGTCTGTACTTCAATTACTAGTATTATTTTGCAAATAAAAATGTTAAATTAGCTTACAATAATTGCAAATGTAAATTCTTATATATAAAGCCTAGTCTGGGTTGATATAGAAATGTTTATCATCTTATTTTGCTTCAAAAATAAAACATTAATTCAGAAGTTGACTAACATCTACATTCTAAATAAATTTAAAGGTACAATCTCACTTGTTGTCTATCTTGTACCTGGCACAGGAAACTGAGTTGCTTAATGACTTGTAAAAAAAGCATGTGTTTGTGAGGGTTGGAATGTTTAATCATGAGAAGCTAAGTTTTGTTGTGGATTGCCCTGGGGTTGTTTGCATTTGGATGCTAATTCTGCCCTCATTGGAGGGGCTTCAGACAAGGAGTGAGTTACACTTGTGACTTCTTGTGAACCAATCACCTAGTGAATAAAGAAGTCAGTCACTGGGCTTGTAAGAAGGACTTCTAGGTTGGAGAGAGGAAGAGAGGAAGCAGGAGAGAGAGAAGGCCCTTTTGGAACAGGGATAGCATGTAGGTAAGATATAGCTACTAGAGTCTCCTGGTATGTTGGATCCACAAGGATTTGCCACCAGAGGAATCAGACTTTGATAAGGTTTACACGATTAGGTTTTAGTTATTATACCCAGAGATTGAGTTACTATTGTTTCTGATCTAAGTTTGTCATGCCTTTTCCTTCACATGGTGGCTCATCTGGGTTCCAGAGAGAAGATACAGCAGCAAAGTGTGGGTTTGCCTGATGTGCATCATAGAGGCCATGGGGGTATTGAAGCTTGGGGTTGGAGTGGTAGTGACCCGCCAGTGGGAACCTACTGAGCTGGGTGGAAAGATCGTGGAGCTCTGAGTCAGAGCTCCATGAGATGAAAGCAGGTGGGCCATTGCTCATGAAGGCATGGCTGGCCAGCCTGCTGGGGATGAGAGATCCAGGGCAAAGCACGGAAACATGCTGCTATATATTCCTTCTTTTTAATATTTTCCACAACAACGTTTGGATCTCTGCAATCTATGTGAATATTTGAGTATGCTGGTACTTTCTGGAGAATAAAAAGCAGGAGGAACTCTGGGCTCACTGACCAGTCAGTCTAGACAAATGGATGAAATTTAGATTATGTCTGAAAAATATGTTGGATTGTGACTGACCAAGAAATAGAAAATCAATCTGTGACTTCCACTGGCATGTACACCCATACACAATCATTTATACAAATATACTCAAGAAGGAAGCCTTGTCTGTGTCACCAGTCACAAATTACTTTAATAAAATATGCTGTGATAAACATCAAATATTCAGAAAACTCTCAGTTTTTGCAGTCATGAGTATTGAATTTACACTCTAATCTGTAAATTCAGCTCATATAATATTTCTTTTAAGTAGGAATGCACATATCACACAGGGGAATATAAAATTCTAAATGCAATTCTATGTCATTTAATGAGACAAATGCTTTGCTGGTCTTCATTCAAAATTTGTTAGCTGCATGATTGCAGTACTATCTACTTTCACCAGGAATCATATTTGGAAATACACTATCAAAGTCAATTGTAAGATCATCTTCATTGTCAATAAGATCCACATTCAGTACTATCAACAATTATAAAGTATCAGACCTAATCTACGTAAAGCAAGTTATCTTGCTAAGGCTTTATGAATACTTGCCAAAGAATGTGGCTCCTGGGTCAGACATAATAGCCTATTACCTCCAGGATGCAATCGGTACAATATCAGCTTGAATGTAAAATCTGCACAGTTCCCTTGTGGCAGTGAAAGATGGACCAGGTAACAACTGTCTAGAGCATATTGCTTTCTACCAGAGGAGTTATAGTAAAATAAATCTCAATATTTAAAACAGGGTGGCTTAAGATGCCTTTTAGTTGAATAAGATAGTACATCACTATCCAGTTAGGCCAAACACAAGCCTCATCCTCCAGAAAAGGAGAATACCCTTGCTTTGCAAGGCTGTTTGAATCCAGCCAATGGCTCCTGAGAGAAAATTAATCTAAACAACAAAACACGATAGAAAATAATCTGTGATGTAGGTAGCCAATGCTACTGCTCAGACAAAGATGTGACACACACACACAATTTTGATTCAGTGAACGCTTGTGATTTTTTTGTAGGCTAGAAAATTTGAAAATACAAAAATAACAATAATAACACCTCTATCTCACTTGCAAATTTTTATCAAGCTTTGAAATTCCTAAAACCAACCAACCAAATAAAAAACCCTGAACGGTAGTGACAGCTTTGAACTTTGAAATATTAAATAAAATTTAATGTTTGGCCTGTAACTTTTGACATGTATGAGATAAATGTGACTTAAATTGTGTTACTTGTCAAAAAATAATGGTGTTAAATTCATGAAATATGAGTCATTTTGATAGAGACTTTATTGTACACTACAACTTTATATAGCCCAACAGTTAAGAACAGGAAAACAAACTCCTTAAAACTACAGAGTCCTGAGGTTCAGGTGCATAACACTGCTCTCTGAAATGTATCTGGAAAAGAATTCTGAGAATCTGTTCCTTTTGGTTCCTCTCAGATGGTTGAAATTTTGATTTCCAGTGATGCTCAAAATATTTCTAGCAGTCATACGGTTGCCATTTGGTTTTATTGAAACAGTGCAAAGAGAGATGGGTTAGTAGGGTAAACAAAGAGGATTCAGAGAGCTATTGATTCAAAACAGAGTCTTTTACCAGCTTAACACAAATTCATTTTGCATTTGCAAACCATGGTCAAAGAAGCTAAGCCACAAAATAATGTACTGTGAATATCAGGGCATTTAAAGCCTTGGAAACATCAGCAAAGGAGAGGAGAAGGCAGTCAAAATGCACAGATCATGTTTTCCCTTTCTCCTCAAATTACCTTTCTAATATAAAATAGATCAGCATTTCTCTAGCAATAGTGATAGTAAAGGTGATGAGCACCTCTACGAAAAATACTGCAGTGATTCTAAGGTCTAGCACTGACACATCAAGCAAAGAGTGTATTATTTAACAAGACAGCATGTTTTATAAACTGTATGCACTTCTTGAAGACAAAAAAACCCCTCAGAGTAATGTTGTCAGAAATGTCCTTTACAAGCAGTTGAATGGCAACATATCCCACTGAGTGAGGGAGTGTGTGTGTGTATGTGTATGTGTGTACAGATTGCTCTTTACCACAGTCTTCACTCTGCAATAGTTGCTGTTAATAAATGTTTGTTGTGTGTTGGTGCAGAGTAATGATGGGTTGGATCTTTTCAAATACACAAGGGAATAGGGAGGTGGTTACTTCCCCAAATGAGATTATAGCCAGACGCAGAAACTATGAAGGTTCAACATCATGACATGTTGTTACTCCTGGATGGTGATACAGTTTCAGACAGAAATGAAGCACTCTCTTGCCCACTTTAAAAGTGATCCATTCTCCAGGGTTATAATAATACTTGCTGGTTTTGTCTCACTTTTTGTGCTGCATTCTTACATTGAACTGAGTCCTGAGAGGACAGGACTTTCCCAAGATGATTTGTTTCTAGATCCTTTATTTCTAAGGGAGTTGTGGAAGCAACCAGACAGGAAAGGCTGACCCACATTTTAGAAACTAGAGAGCACTCACAAGGAAATTATAGTTTACTATTCTTGTAAATGTGAAAGGTCAATTTTTATTGTGATTACTGTTCTGTCTTGAAGTCCTGATGGTTGCACACCCCCCACGCTTCATTCTTGTGGTTTTCAGCATCACTGGAGCACTTTGAAAAGAATTCCTGTCCATAAATCTCCACTGATCACTATTTACTCAAGATAGAGGACAGAATTTCCATGAAACTGCCCTCGTGTTACTGCATAAATCAGGTAATGAGTGAAATATACTCTTTCCTCTCACTCTTTCAGATTAGTTATTTATACTATCTCTTAAAGCAATAATGGTGCTTGCTCATGTTTATCAAGAAAAAATGTCACAAATCTTAACAAGTCATCTAATCTTTATCTTAAAATCATATGTAAAGAAAAATGTGAAGTGGATATGTAAATTAAAGCCTCAAAATAACAAAAATATGAATGTTTCCAATAAGAAATGTCTACATTGAGATAGAGCCTAAGGAGGGTAAACAATATAAAAAATGAATTTAAATAAATTCTCATGCATCTACTTTGCTTTCAATATCTGAGCAAGGGATGTCAGTATTAAGGAGACAGGTGTATTAAACAGGGGAATAGTGTGGGACACACTTTAATGCTAAGCAGAACTAAAATAAAAAGAGTTCATTGAAATAAAACCATTGTGTTTTTATTTTCTTAAATGAAAATTACTGGAAAGAATAGAGGATCCGAAAGAAAATTGCCTTACTTGAACATAAAGAAAGATGAGAGTGCCCCTACATTGATTTTTCTATCATTAGGCCACCATGTACTACCGTTAACTTTAGAGAATGTAGACCTTAGTGTATCTATCTCTACCATACAATCTGGGGCCATCAACATAGTATGTTAGATACAGCCAACACTCAATTCTTTTATTCATTTTAATTCTCTAGCATCTATAACATTTGTGGTGAACTTTGAAAATCTGAAATTGCTCTCCTAGGGATGCACTTATCAATTTAAGATTATATTACATATCAGGAGAGAGTGAGGAGATGAGATTTTTATAGTAGCTGAACAACCTGCATATCAGCCAGAAACCTAATCACAGATGTCAGAGAGGTCAGGAGGGAGAGAGAGAAAGAGATAGAGAGAGAGAGAGAGACAGAGAGAGAGAGAGAGAGAGAGAGAGAGAGAGAGAGAGAAAGAGCTCAAAAAACTGGTATTGAGACGAATAATTTGGAAACATAAGCCCAATAGAATATTTGCACATCATGGCATCTGAATATTCTGATTCATTCATGTAATTGAATGGACTCAATACTTAGTTACTGCATTTAGTATAAAATTTAGGTAATTTGTCAGACAAGTATTATTATTACCATCACTGTTGTGACAAAATCAAATTGGTAACAGTGTAACTGCTGTGGTCCCACTCACGATGCAAGCCTACACCAAAGGTTTCATTTGCCATTATATTACTACTGGAGTCAACAATAATAAAAAAATGTCAATTTTGGTCAGCATTCAGCATTCTTCTTCTTTTTTTTTTTAATAACTAACATCTCATACTGAGCGCATCCATGCCTCTTACCCTTGTACAGAAGTCCTACAACCTGGTTTTTGTTGAAATCAATGTGCCCATGAGTCCAGGAAAGTACAACACTGGTACATCGCAACTATAAGTCATTTCTGTTTGAGTGGAATGATTCAAATCCAAATTTTTTGATTGATATCAAAGATATTATCACCCTTTTCCTATTTTTGTTTGTGGTGTTGGAGTATGTTGAACGCCCTCGTTAGTGTGTATGTGCACATGCATGTGTTCAGCTATGTTCACATGTCGGTACTTGTACACAGGAAGGATGGAGACAGGTGTCCACATTGGTGTCTTTCCTCATCTGCTGTCCACCTTTCTTGTTTGGCATAGGGTCTCTTATTGAACATGAATTGAAACTGATCAATTTCTTTAGGCAAGCTGTCCAATGGGCTTCAAGAATCTGCCTGTCTTTGCTCATTCACAGGTCAGGATTCCAGGAGTGCTCTGCCACTCCAGAGTTTTAATTTTGGATCCTAGGCATTCTTTTTTCATTGCTCCCTGCTTGCATTGAAGGCACCTTAGCAAAGGATTCATCTTCTCGGTCCAAAGAAATATTTTCTTTTATGTTAACTTCTTCCATAAAATTAAAATGTTTGAAAGATTTTGAATGAATTGGTTTTAAACGGTATTTGGAATTACTTCATTTGCTGGTCTGATAAAATGGGATATTGTAGTTTTTAACTGCACACTCTGACTTCCAATCCAACTCCAGCCAGATTTCTCTGAACAGCACACTCAAGGTTTCTATGTATATCCCCGAATTGTCCAATTTTAGCAAAAACGATTCTGACAAGTTTAGAACCACATCCTTCACCTCTAATACCTCACCAAACTTCACTACCCCTCATTCTCTGAGCTTAATACCCTGGGTTGTCCACAAAAACAATCCTTTGAACTCATTAGCCAGAATGTTCTAAATCCTAGGCATATTACCATCGTAATTCACACCAAACCTCACCCCACTTCTTGGCTGTAAATCTCTACATGTCCTTATATTTTGATTGGAATCTGTTTTCCCTACCCATCTATAAATCCGATGGGGGTAGGGCTCAGCATCTTTAAATACTCTCGTGAGTGATTTTTAATATACTGCCTGTGTTCTGCAGGTAATTTCCAATGACTGACTTCCAGTTTCTATTGATAAGCAGATACAACAGGGTTGGGGACTTCTATGCCTTTTGTTCTTCAGTCCATTTTCTTTCACCAGTATTAACTTTATTAACTTATAGAGTCATTATTTACCAGTGAATTCAAGTCTACATTTTAGGCAGGGGTTGACAATCAGATTGCCTTTTGATAACATGCCTTTGGAAACACACAGGATGGATTTCTTCTAAATGTTAATATTTAAAATAGACAAAAGCTTTAGAAATATCTTTGTATTTCAGATAACATGAAATATTGATAAGGCATAAAATAGAGTACATGTTATAATGAAATTATAGTAATCTATTTACTAATAAAGTTGAACTGATTTTATGGTTTGTTCAGATTTTAGCTTTACTTCCAACCAATTGTGTACTTTGTTATCCAGTTTACCTAAGGAAGAAAGACCTTATGTAAAAGTTATTTACCTAATGATGAATGGTAAATCCATTATAGCATTGTATAATAGTGTTTGATTCCATAGTGTCTAGGATACTGTAAGTTACATAGTTAATTCTTAACATTTATTTGTAAGCTAACAGGAAGGATAGAAAGACTAATAACAAAATGATGATAAAAATTATCATTCAAGAGAAAGAGCTATGAATTAACATATTTAACACTACCTGCACAAATCATTAGCCATTTAATATAGGCAAGTGTGATACAATATTGCATTTTGTTAATTACTGTGTACACCCATAAACCAAAGAAATTACTCTTATTATTACCTACTTTCTCTATATAAAACTGTTTCCATAATTGAATGATATCACTTACTCTTCCAATGATTAGATCCATAGATAAAGAATGGTGTTCAAAGGAATACGAGAGAAAAAAATCACATAGTAGTAAATTACTTAAGAAATGACTAAAAAAATTAAGCATATTGATGCTTACCAGGATGTCTTTTCCAGCCCATTTGCATTCATCTCTCCTGGTATAAGATACTGGCCACACAATCTAAGGACACAAAAGAATCATATTTGTATGCAATTAAATTTGCCAAGAGATCCAGTATTATATAATCTTTTGCATTTGTTAGGCATGGCTTAGGGAAAGAAATAACACATGTAGGAATCTTTCAAATTTGACTTTCTTTTAACAATAGTTAGTACATTTCTATATACTAAGGTCACGCATTCTTCGTCTATAAACTATTTTTTGCAATGTATGAAATTAGAGTTGGAAATCTAGGTCTGAGCAGCACAGTGTGGGAAGAGTTGCTACACTGCATAGGAAATAAAGATTGTTCTGGAGAAACATGAGAATCTAGGTAAGAATTGGCAGTGAACACGCCACCCATTCTTTTAAATTTCTCAGTATTTATCATGAAATAGTGATTTTGACAATTTAACAGTAGGTTACTCTGAATCTTTCTCTCTGAACCAAATTCTAGCATGACAATAAAGGGTGAGGCCTGACATGTTGGAAAATACAACTTGTGATGTAATCTCCTTCTTGTTTGCCTTCTTTCTCTCTCTTTGTAAAAATAAGAAATATTTTAAAATGACATATGTTTTAAGATGATGGAAGTGGAAACAAAAACAATTTAGTTCTGAGAAACTGCTTCTTTGATGGGGCATGGTGTTTATTAGCTATAATCCTAGTACTTGGGAAGCTGAATGACTTCCCAGGACTTTCATTCATATGGATCCAGTCACAGTAGAAGAACCACGATGATACTGATGGTGGCTTAGACAGTTGAATACATTTTCTCTATAATAGCAATATAAATACTCTCGTCCAAAGTTTAGTATAAAAGTTTCCAAGTTCCAAGTTCCAAAAATTTTCCATGGGTTTTAATTTTAATAGGTCTTTTCTCCACTGGGCAGAGCAACTTATTATTTCTCCATCAGTTTTCTTTCCTAGTTATATTTGTTAATTTCCACGGGGAAATGTCATACATTAAATAAAAATCCAGAGTCAGTGGCAGTTTATTATTTATGTGTGCTAGAAAGCTTTTAGCCTCAGGATGATTGATGACCATTCATTTGAAGCCTCAAGATAATTCATGTGAATGGTCACAAGCTCAGGTAAAGATTGAGAATTCAACCCAGGGAATTGGAACCCCAAGTGCTGCACACTTATAAACAAGAGTTTAGGAGTCATTGAAATAACATATGATTTCTTGAGAAACTCATTTCGAGTTCATATAACAAATATGTTGTTTAAGAATACAATGGGTAACCCATAATTTTTTATTTTGAAGTTCTTAATTTGTTCTCTTCTAGGTGATTTTGTGCACATATGTGTTTGTGTGTCTAAATTAAAACTGAGATAAAGCCTGTTCCACATAATACAGTCACATATTGTAGACATTCAGAAATAGTTCATTGATCATATTTATGAATGAACATCACTCTGAACCTTGACATTCTAGAGGACAATCCCATGGCCATCTGTCTTCACGTTGGCAATTGAGGTCAGGGAGTTTTGTCTTTTAAATGCGAAGTTCACAGTGATTTAGGATAAGATAGAATGTTTCTCTATCCAACAGTAAACTAAGATTTATTGAATGTCATAGCAAACTTTTAGCTAGGTTGTGCTAAAATTAAAGAATTGTGTTTATATATATATATGTGTGTGTGTGTGTGTATTGATTTTAGAACAAATTGATTTTAGAAGATACAGTTTTTCATTTTTCTAGTTCTTAATTGTTCTTGCTAAGCAATTATTGGTCTTGTGTTTTTCACTTCTGTCAAATATTAGTAATTTTATAATCATATTACATTTTTTTTCTTTACTCAAAAACTAGTTAACGACAAATGTCTTAGTTTCTGACTCCATTATTTAATATATTTCAGGATCTACTTTCCATGTGTGTATGTTTATGTGAAGATGTGTATGCAAAAGTGTGGACTCTGACACTAATGTGGGGTATCTTTCTTAATTGGTCTCCTTTTTATTTTTACTGTAACATTAGTGAACCATGAGCTCACAGATTTGTCTAGACTGGCTTGCCAGCATGTTGCTTGTTCCCCTTGTTTCAACTACCCATGAGTTATGATTACAGCACTATTCTATGATCCTGGCACTTTAACCATATGGATGCTATAAACAGAACACAGGTTGTCATGCTTGCCCTTAAAGCATTTCGATCTATCTCACTTACAAACTTCTAGCATTTTGAAGTGCTTTTAAAATTCAGATACAATTTATTTCATTGCAAAGTTCATAACATATATCTAAAGGAAAGTATTAAATATATACTTTACATGATTAGAGGTAGTATGTGGGCATATCTACATCTATCTATCTATATACCTATCTATCTATCTATCTATCTATCTGTCTATCATCATCATCATCATCATCATCATCATCATCATCATCTCTCTACCTACACACATACACATACACATACAGACACACACACACACATGAAGTTTATAAAACAACAAAAGTTATACTCATAATTTTAACAAATATGATATCCTAAAGTTAAAATAGCAGATGTTCTAAGTTTCTATTTCACTTAATATCCTTTGTATAAAATATCCAAACAAAAGTTCTTCTTGTTTGTTGACCACTTAAAAGTCTTTGAAAGACACATTTCATCATTACATAGTCATTATCTGAGGACATATAGAAATCATCCTTATTCAAAAAAATCAGATTAAAAATACACTGGTTATGATTTAGTGTCTCATGTTTAATGTAAAATATATCATATTTGAACTGCAACGTTTCATGAATATGCATATTAATTCAAACTTTCATATATGTAAATAAACTTTTATGTTTTAGGTAATAATTATGATAAAAAGACAGCTTTAAAGTTATTTCTCCAAGCAGAACAAAACCTTTTTACAGTTCATCCACTTTTAAGAAGTTGCCATCCAATGTGTTCTCCAAAAATAGTTCTGCACACCACATTAGTGCCTTCAGTGGTAAGGAGCAAAGCTAAACCCAGAGATACCAATAAACATGCTAGCTGAAGCACATTCAGGGGTTCTTATGGAAGCTGCTTTAGAAAGACTTTCTTCCTCAGGGAATTAAGGCCGGAAAACTAAGAAAATTTGGTTGACTTACAGTTATAGCATATAGACAAAGCAAAACAATTCTGTCTACTTTAAAAATCTATGTTTGTGTTAAAATTCATAGTGTGATGAACCAGAAATCTAAAGGAATATTATGAAAAATATCAACCTTCTGATATCTATAATAACCAATTTTGCAAGAATATTGATGCCCTGAAATTTGGTTTTACATGAGAATTTGCAAATTTATTATGAAAACTGAATGATTATAAATATTGTAGGTATTATGGGCCATATTATTTGTTATAAGTACTTATATCTGTCATAACATGTCACACAGAAACATATATAATGAGAATATTTATATTCATATATGAATGAGAATATTTATATTCAAATAAAACTATGTTCAAACACAAGAAAGTTATTGCTTGATGAACCTTTAATTAGATGACAATATGGAGAGATGGACAACTTACACACACACACACACATACACACATGCATCTACACACACACACATACACACACATGCATCTACACATACACACACACATACATACACACACATGCATCTACACACACACGCACACACACACACATACACACACATGCATCTACACACACACACATACACACATACACATGCATCTACACATACACACATACATACACATATATAATATATATTTACTTCAGCTATGATGTATTTCTCAGTTATGATGTATTTCTCTAACATTTCAGATTGTATGTTATTTTTCTGCAAAAAACATCATTCCATAAATACTTATGGAAGAATAAGCTAGGTTTTTTGTTGTTGTTTTATTTTGTATTTTAAAATTACCATCAACAGTACTATGTTTTTTTATCTTTGTTCATAATATGGCTTACTATGTCTACTGGCATATTGTTGTCATTAATTTTATATATGTCTGGCAAAAGTAATTTTGAAATAATTTTTTATGTTGTCTTGATATAAAGTAGCTGTATAATATCATATACACTTCAGTATTTAAAAATAAAGTACATATATTAGAGTAAGTATACCTTTTGAAAATCTTTAATATTCACCAAGTTGAATGAAAATATATGATCCTTCGCTCCAACATACAGTCTACTCCGTTCCTCATCCAGAAGGAAGGTGTGATAGCTGGAGCTGTTGGCCAAGCCATTGAAAGTGATCACATTGTTGGATTCCAACATTTCTGAAAGGTAATGAAACATCACAGTCGTTATTAATGTGAAGCCCTTTATAAACAGATACTATTGGCACATGGTAATTTGATGTTCTGCTGTCAGTGGCAGGCAGTTCTTATTCTTTGTGCTATTAAGAAATTCACAGAAACCAATTGTTCTTTATGATTCTACAACATTAGAATAATAGTAAACACTTTGTTGATTTTATTCTCAAGAAGTACTTGCCTAAAGAACAAAAGGAAAGAAATAATCTGTGATGGAAAGTGGTCTAAAGGAGTATCTTCATATGTTCATGGACTAGTGACCTGGACCGGGAAGTCATTCCTCAGTGACAGGTTCCTCAAAAGAAGAACCAGGAGATCAGAAAATAGATGATAGTTAAGTTACTGATCTATCAGGAAATCATACACAAGATATGTCTTATTCCAAGATGCTTTATTATTGAGTACAGCATTGTACATACACTCTTCAGGGAAAGTTAGACATACAAAGCAAAAAATAACATACAATGGGACAAAGTCATCTGTAAGCTACTCAAGCAATGTACAAAGGGAACACAGTATATCTCAAGTAAGTTACAGATTGAGTGCTGAAAGCCTTGGGGCTGATACCACAGCCCTTCAAGAGAAGAACAGTCATGTTCTCAGGATCTAGAAAACCCTAGCTTCTCTGAAGCCATTGTTCTAGGCTGTGGCTTGCCTTGATAAGCAAGTACCTAGTTGTAGACAAAAAACTAAGTTCCATCTCCACATGTCAAAGCCTGTGGGAAAGTCCTGGCTCTCAACAAACTAGAACCTTGTATATGTGCTACTTTAATGGTGTGATGACTCAGGTGGTTTTATTTGTTCCAAGCCATCAGCTACAAGGACACTATGGTGTCAAAAAGTTAGTAGGACTGTGGGGTATGTATCTCTTAACTCCCTAGGTTGTTTAGATTGCTCTATTGGGACATTTCAATATCTTTTGACCATTTAATTTTCTATACTATATAAACACTGTAATATTTAAGAGCTAAAATATAGAGAGATATCAAATAACCTATTAAATATGTTCATTTTATATACTTCTTGATTGCATTTTCTTTCTCTTATAGCATATCCATGTGATAAAAATACTGCAGTGTTTCAAACTGTGCCCTCAATTTTGTCACATGTTCTTTCACTATATACTTAATGAAATTAGTAGTAAATCTTGATATGAATCTACAAAATAAAGGTTCTTCCTAAGAAAGAAATAACAATGCAGATATTGTCTCTTCCTTAATACCTAACTTACAGGAAAATAAACAAAAAACCATGGCATGTTAGAGATTGCTTTGCTTTATCTAGATCTCTACCATTTTTCTTTTTAAATAACAAACACGAGTTCAACAAGAGAATTTAGATCAAACATTTTAGTATTTAGGTCAGGCGAGAGCCATTTTCACTTATGATATCTTATTGTACCTTCTGATGTCCTCAGAAATGCATGAACACAGGGTCTACCTTCATATACTCTTTGTCCTTTAATGTCATTGTATGTGACTCCTTCAACTACATGTTCCCTTAAAATTGGAATCTACTCTTACAGTTTATTTCACATTCTTTCTAAGTTTCAAAACTGTAACATATCCTATTTCCAGAAAGTCCAAATTATAGGTACCCAAGCAAACTTAAAATATAAACTCTAAAGAAGGCAATGGTGGCATACATCTTTAACCTCAGTATTATAGAAGATAGGATTAATAATGTGTCTCCCAAGAATTATTATTATAAAGAATAGAACTGCAGTTTATATAGTATGTACTTAATTAAATATTATCTGTACAATGTAAAAATAAATATAAGTATGTCTGATTTTAAAACTTAGGGTCCACAATTGCAATGACTTTAGCCAAAATACCCAACAAAGGGGAGATAGAACCTGTAGAGACAACCTCCAGTAGATAGTCATGGCTCCCAGATGAGGGATGGGGCCACCCACCCATCTCAAAAATTTTAATCCAGAAATGTTCCTGTGCAAAGGGAAGACACAGACAAAAAATGGAACAGAGACTAATGAAAAGGCCATCCAGAGACCGCCCTACCTAGGGATCCATCCCATTTGCACAAACTAAGCCTAGACACTATTGTTGATGCCAAGAAGTGCTTGCTGAGAGGCACCTGGTATGGCTGTCCCCTGAGAGCACCTGACTAACACAGATGTAGATGCTCATAGACAACCATTGAATTATTAACCCCATAGTCCCCAAATGAAGAGCTAGGGGAAGGACTAAAGGAGCGGAAGGGGATTGCAACCCCAATAGGAAGAACAATATCAACCAACTGGACCAGCCAGGGTTCCCAGAGACTAACCACCAACCAAAAAGTATACATGGAGGGATCTATAGCTCAAGATACATAGAGAGCAGAGGATGGCCTTATCTGACATCAATGGGAGAAGAGACCCTTGTTCCTGTGGAGGCTTGATGCCCCAACATAGGAGGATGCTAGAGTGATGAGGTGGGAGTGGGTAAGTATGTGGAAGAGCACCCTCATAGAGGCAAAGGGGAGGAGGAAGAGGGGGGTAGTAACCAGGAAATGATATATCATTTAAAATATAAACAGATAAAATGATTAATAAAAAAGAATTAGGGTCCATATGGAATATACTTTAAATAATACACTTACATCTGTCTTACTAAGAGTTCTGCATTAGACACTTCATCACTGTGACAGATGCCTGAGCAAAACAATGTAAGGGAAGATATATGTGGACTAACAGTTTCACAGTTTGTAATTCGTGTTCTATTGGTTTCATTTCTTTTAAGACTGTGGTAAGGAAGAATCATCATGGATGAAGGGCACAGCAATGGTAAGCTGTTCACTTCATGGTAGCCAGGAAGCCAAGGGTGTCACACAGGAGTAGTGATAAGACATATCCTTCAAAGATATTCCGTCAATGATGTCTTTCCTACATGTAAGCCCTGCCTCCCATTTCCCAACCCATACATAATGCCTTGCCATTATAAGTCTGTCAATAAATTAATGTATTGATTAAGTCCAAGTTCCCATTTCTCAGTATGTGGCTTGACCCCCTGGGGACTAAATCTTCAACACAAGTGGTTTTAAGGTTATACGAATGCTAATATATATAATATAAAATATATGGACTTTGTATATTCTTCATTTCAAGAACAATGAAGTATTTTATTATCTTCTATATCATCAATTTTAACTAATAAAAATTACTTTTTACACTATTATTTTAAACAATGAAGGGATCCTTCCAACTGAAAACTATGTTACTAGCTGAATATAAGTTTGGCAAGAATTGTACATTTCTACATATAGGCAGTTACAGTGTTGGTAGCTTATATATGAAATCACCCTGGAAACAAACTACACATTTTAAAATGGACTGATTAAAAAAGATTATTTTCCTTGGTAGCAGTTCTTTTCCATTGTTCTAAAATGTACTTATTTTTGTATCAATTCATTTTCCCTAAATGTACTCTACTAAAAGCCTTTAGCAAAGGTATGTAAATTGGAAAAGAATCATTTTGGGACTGTCATGCAGTGGTCAACATGAACTTTCCACACTACTTCCCGAGTTCAAATCGAACACCTTTCTTCCACTCAATGTCATTCATAATATTGTCTTTTCTTTGTTTAAATTTATGATTTTCTTAGATGTCAACATTGGGCAATTAATGGTAAGTATTTTCAACACTGAATTTCCTTCTGCAAAATCCAGGCTATTCCTTCTTCATTTCTGTTAAACTTAGAGAATAAAGCTCAGTGTATTAGAGAATACACTGAGGTATCTCTATAGAGCCTGCACCCAGTGAGTAGTGCTATCAACATTGTGACTCAGGACAATGTAGACAACAGGAATAAAAATATAGGGGGCTATGTCTTGGCAAGAAAATCAATTTATATCATTTTAAGCAGCATTGTGATTGATTATGGACAAATTACATTCTCTTTTAAGATTTTAAAAGTAGTATTTGAAATCCCAAAATTGTAGATTAACTTTCACAGCGCAAACTAAGAGACTACACTCTGTTTGCCATCAGTATGTACTTCAGATCCCCATGGCAGAAGAATTCTGGATTATCTACCCCACCTCTGTTCTGCTTGTAAGTGCTCCAATTTGCTTTTGCATACCCTTAACCTATCACAAAGTTTCTTGTGAGTCATTTGGAAAAGAAAAAAAACAGAACAGAAAAAAATCATAAAACAATCACTATCAGCCATTACTTAAGATGCTCAAACATATAAACTACCATTCCTCAAATGTTTTACCACAAGTCATACAAAATGGTTAATTTATCTTAAACTTTTACATGATGATGCGCCTCTCTGTAATGAAATATATAGTTTCTGTGGCATTCTTGGGATATTTAGAATAAACACAGATTTATACCCATAATTATACCCACATTTCAATGACTTGAGTCAAATTGTGAGAAAGGTAGTGAAGTGAATATTCATCCAAACATTTAAGACTGGTTAGAACTCAGCTTCTTTAGTGGGATGCAGAACCCCGGTTTGCTGCTCTTTCACATTTGTCATTTTCTTTCTTTGCGCCTCTTCCCTCCTCCCTCCCTCCACTCCTATTTCTCCCTCCTCCACCTTTTATAGCAGGAAGGATACCAAGACCCCACAAGTTGCTAGACTCAAATGAATTGCTTGTATTCATTGATGGTTTTAGGCTCATGGACTTTTCCCACGACTTCAACTTTGTCCTTTTCTTACAACAAACATGCCTTTTATAAAACCATCAAAGGCTGGGTCTATAAGATGCCAAAACATTTTGACTAAATGATGACCACCTCTAGATATTTGTAAATATTGTGAGTTCAGAGAGTTTAAAGAAGCTCACAGCCTGCCTTTCAGAGTCACGGAGATACTCCCCATGCTCTTCTTTCTCCTCTTTATTTCATCTTTCAACTTTTGGTTATGCCCCTTGTGAAAACAAAACCAAGTGTTAGTGTCTACCACTATCAGTTCTCTTCGTTTTCACTTCAGGTTTTTGTGTTATTAAGTATTAGATATTAAAACATTCCTGTACACAGATCCTTTCCACAGACTCTTGGTGGCCATCACTGCTGAAATATAAACTTTGTGGAGAAAAAAAAAAAATCTGTCACTGAATTTTTTCATTGCATAGGTTTCATAGGTGATTCTAAGTGTATATTCTCAATTTATAAATTCAGAAAGTATTACTAGACTATGTTTCAAAAATTCTATCTTCTAATTTTAAATGTAATGAGCATCAAAACATGCATATTTACCTAATATAATCAGAAGCAGACTTACTTGACTAAAGTACATAAGATCTGGAAACAGCAATCTTACCCTCTCTTTGACTAATATAATTTGTTTTGAATCCCTTCAGCCTATATATTTATTCCACTGAAACTATATCAAAATTGTTCTCTGCTAGTTGCTATGTATATTTGTGGATGGCATGAATAATCATCTTTTAAAAAAAAAACAACTCAGATTGGCCCTCTAAGAAAGGCCCTAGCTGTTCTCAGTTGAACCTTGAGTAAAGGGCCAGTTCTAAACTGAGACTGGCAGCTCTGATCTTGGATCCTATATTATATCCAAACAGCAAGCATCTCAAACCTTAGTCCAGGAGATATATGTTACAATGCCCAAGCCCTTTTAAGGCATCAAGGAATGGACTATTGTTAATAAGATTTTTGAAATTTATTATTATTATTATTGTTAATCAATGCCTTAACCTGTAGACCAGGCTGGATTGGAATTCACAGTCCATCTTTCTCTGACTCACAGATTCTGGGCATGGCAGTCCTATGTTCCTGTCTATTTCTACTAATTCTAATGTGAACTAATTATTCAGTTCTCTATATTTAATAGTGATTATCATGATTCGGTGAGTATATATATATATATATATATATATATATATATTTCCTTGTAGGTGTAACACATAGGCCAAGCAGTATGTAGAATATGCTGAGCAGCAGAACCTTGATAAAAATGCAGAAAGATATCCTTCGGGAATGTAGAAACTAAATACAAAACAATAAAATAAATACATACGAAATGTTAAAGAAATCCAGGAGAAGAGAAATAAAAATGCTAAAGGGAGAAATAATCCTTAGAAAATAAGCTAGTCAATTAAACCTGACCTCAAAAACAGGACCAGAATAGAAGAGGAACAGTGTAACATTGTAAGTACAGGACATGGATAAAGGCCATGTGATATTAGAAGAAAAAAACAATAATAGTGCCCAGTAGACCCAAGCTGCTAAAAGAAGTATTAATTCATACCTAACAATGCTGTAAGACAGAATTCTAATTATTATTATTATTATTATTATTATTATTATTTTTTTTTTTTTACTCAGTGAAGGTCTCATTTTAGCTAGCCTACTAAGAATATTTTAGATCACACAATAAGTACAAAAGAGAGTGAGGATATCTATGTCCACCTGACATGAGAGGTCAGGGGCTCTCTATTTCCCTTCACTGTCTTTAAAGAGACTGCATTTTGGAGAATATTAAAAGCTAATGCGCAGGATGTTTGGTTTCTTCTTTCTATCACATCACTTACTTTAGTTAACAGTCTCTTAAATATTTATATTACTATATCTATCCAGTGCTTGGTCTTTTTACAAAGAAGAAGCTATGTGGTCAATTTTATCTACAACTATGCATTTTACCATGAGCAGTATTTTGATGTGCCTCAAATGTATACCTTGTAAGGCAGATTACCCTCCCAAGGCCAAACAAAGGCTTACTAGAAACATCTGTTTAGATGTTGCACAAACATCTTAGACTCTGGAGTTTTAAACAGAACCCACCCCTTTTGTTCTTTCTATTACTGACATCATCAACATTCTGCATGTTTTAAGGCAGTTGCAAGGATCACTCATCCACAGAGATCCACACAAGCCAGAGCCCCTTCATCATCCCCATATGCAATCTATCACTGCAGTTTTACTTAACACAGTAATTTGTTCTGTGTTTGCTCTTGCTTACAAATGCATTGCCAGTGTCTTAGTTTAACTCCCCATAACATTTTCCTTGACTTATTGTAGCTTTCTTCTAACTGAACTTCCTTTCTAGGTTCACACAGCAAATGCACTGACCCCAGAGGACTCTTTCCACAAAACACATATACTTTATATTGGCGAGAGATGACTAAGATAACAACATGTTTAATCAGTCTTGTCTTCTTCTTTGCAATTCAGGGGAAGGGGGAGGGATGCACAGAGAGACAAGAACACAAGAAGCAAAGAAAATATCCATTAAAGATGAAAATGCACCTTAACAAAATATTAAGAATATGAAATATGAGGGTACTTTAAATATGTTGACATAAAATCTTGAAATACTAGTACAAAATTCCATATATTTCAGATCATATAGAATTATTAAATAAAACAGAGAATCATAGATGTTTCATCTACAACATAGATATAAAATATCTATGGCTATAACATCATTGATAAAATATCTGTAGATGAAATGCATTGAGTTAAGCTATAAAGGCAACCACCGAATTAGGTCAGAAGTCATTCTAATTATATACACAGCACCAACACACACACACACACACACACACACACACAAAGGCACACACTGTATTTATTGTGTTACTTTTTATATTAATTAATGAATAAGTTGGGTGAAGACCCAGTGACCTATGACTATTTCACAGTACATCTAATATGCTTCATGAGAAAGACATCCGTTGCCAAAATATGAGGAAAAGGTCTGTAGAACAGGGACTTCCAAGCAAGACATTTTTAACAAGTTATTAAAGTTTGTGGAGAATATGTCCAAGTCAAAGTAACACCCAGGATGAAAAACCCTCCTTCTCACCGGATCATGCTCTCAGTCAGATGGAAGGATAGTGCTCACTGAGATGTGACCTAGCTGCATAGGAAAGAAGAGGGACTGGGCAAGAAAATAAGATCAGCTCTGCTTGCCAGAGTCCTAGAACAGTGGAACATGCAACCAAATTTTATTTAAATTCATGTTGTTGCTAAAGAGGACTAAACTGATGTTTATCTTTCTCTCCTCTTTTCATTCAAAGGGATGAAAGACAGATATGTATATAAAATATAAAAATAATGTTGAGCATGAGATTTGAAAGATGTCTTCCTGAAAAAATCTCATCTACAGAAGAAATAACTAACTGATAAATAAAATACAGAAGAGGGAGGAGGAAGAGAAGGAGGAGGAGACAATGACATCTGAGATCTATGTAGAAAAAGCAAGTCTCGCACAAAGGGGAAGAAAGAGAACAGACCTCAGACTGACTTAGAACAAGATTGTTTTCCTGAAAACAAAGAAAGAAACTCATACAAATATGTAAATGCAAGCATTGATGACTTAATCACTTAGTACCCAGTAACTTGTCTTGGGTAAGAGAGACATCATCATATATTTCTAAATATTTAAGAGTACGGAATAAAGCCTGCTTCTGGATACCATAGTAATAGGAAATAATAGCAGCTCTCCCCCATATTTTGCCGTTGATGTTTGTTTGTTCTTTTCAAGATAGATTTTTTTTCTGTGTAGTCCTGGCTGCCCTGGAACTCACTCTGTAGATCAGGCTGGCCTTAAACTCACAGAACTGACTGCATTGCCACTCCTGGAAGCGAATAGCAGCTTTCTAAACAATCAACTTTATTCATATAAGTGCAAACCCAAGAACCCAGAAACCATATTACTTACCCCAAATTTTGCCTAAAGAGTTTCATCATCTGTGTAATCCAGGCTACGGAAATTCTCTATACAATGTTTTGTTTGTTTGTTTGATTGTTCATTTAATTCAGTCACCAATACTGTCTATGTATATTGAAATTCAAAATGTGCAAGATTCTTTATGCACATGAGATTATTCCAAATTAACTCAATGGTTAGAATAGTTTTTACTGAGTAAGAACTCTGTCTTTTCTACAATTACCCGTATACAGTAAAATCACTTTTTAAGAGTCATTCTAGCCCCTCACCTGAGTCTTCTGACTCAAAAGCCAAAGGTAACATACTTCCTCAATATAACCAAGTGCTCTAACATCAGAAGCTAATTCACTACTTTATCTCTAATGCTAAGTTCAAGTAGGCTGTTTTCCATAAAAACGTATGTAGGTCTTCCCCCAGAAAATACTTGTGGCATAGAATTCATCCACAACCAAAGTACATGTCTCAATAAATATTACTTGGAGCAAATTTTACCTTTTGAAATACAACAAAATCTCAAATAAAAATATATGGAACAAAGCAAATAAGGCTATGTTCTGTGTCAAACTACTATTAGATGTTAACTTTAGAGGTCATATTCATAATTTAAAAACCTTAATTACTTACAAACTATGGCTATTTTTTAATGCAATAATTATTTAACCCAAGTTTTTGAGAATTCTCCCCTGCTGGGGGGACTAGATATCAATGTACAGCAGTGGAAACATGGCTGGCTCTTTATTGTTTCTTACAACTTTAATATACTCTTCAAGTCACCAGCATATAAATTAACCAGAGCTTAATTTTTAAAAAGTAATTACTTTTATTAAAACAAAACAAATCACAGGGTCGACACCCAGCTCCTTTGCCTCAGTGCCGACAGAAGTTATAGCATCTAATTTTCCCTTGCTACCATGTTTTATGGCTGTTCTCATGCCTTCCCTCAATTCCAGTGGCCATTTTACTCTTCTAAAAACCTGGGTTGTTTCTTCCTGCTTTTAGCTTATTTCCCCCATTCTTGTGATTCAGGGGAAACTTAGAAGCCATCTTTCTCTCCCATGAAGGGCTTGTTAGTTAGCATGTACTTATTACTTTTCTTTCTAATGTCCATTATGCTTGAAGTACAGAGTAGGGATGGGCAGTGTATAGTCAGTATGCTGCCTGAATATTGAGGAACATGCATTAGAAATAAAGATTGTCACAGTACCATGCAATCAAATCAGGAGTACAAGAAGTAGCTAATTAGATAATCATGGGATTTGAGATCTGGCTCTTTACCTGAATTAAATCTGAATATTTTCAGAGAGCATTACTTTCTGCCTCAAAGAATTTCAGAAGTCAGGAATAAATATGTCTCTACTGCTCTAAGTTCAAAGTTCTTGTGAATAAATTTGGAGGGACATTTTAGAAAATAATCTATTTTTGATATCATATCTTTGTTATTGATTAGTTATGGTATGTAAAGACTGACAAAAATTAAACACTTTAAAACATGTTAAACATTTCAAAATAAGTAATGTATTATTAATTTTTGTTTATGATTTAAAGAATAAATCATTTTAAATTGAATATTCCCTAAGCTAACTGAATATTTTTACGTTGACAAACGCGGTTAATACAACTATTCACTGCTATTGGTTGCTTATTTTCTGTAGGAGACTTTTGCTCTTTCTCTGAGAATTAAAGTTAGAGTCTCTGATGAAAATTCACTATTGTGTATATATGTGTGTGTATGTCTACGTGTGCATGTATGAATGTGTGTTGAGAGACTTTATCAAAAGAGAGCTCAAAATCTTGCTTTGGATTCTTAGATCCATGTCCTCGATCTTTATCACCTTTGTAGTCAGGTGTCTAGTCTCCGTTACTGTAGCACAGGTGTGTTGAGTTTTAGTGCACAGGGATTGTGTGTTATCAGCAGCAACAAGTGTGTCTGCCTGCTTCATGAAGTGGAAAATCTAATTTGTCAGATACACTTGACCAATCATTTACATGCAACACAGCATCTGTTTCAGGGTGTCTTCAAATAACTACATTTTACATGGCTATAAGAAAACATGTTCTCTGACATTTACAAATTGTATCTTATATTTTCTGGTAGTAAACCTGTTGAAAATAATTCACATATGAAAAATTAAATGATAAGTCATCCACTCATGCTTTATCTGTTACATATGGTTACACAAGGGCAATCTTAAAAAACAAACTCATTTAACTGAATTGTTCTAAGGCTTAGATTTGGTTTAAAAAAAGGAATTGAATGTTTTATCTAGCACATTTTATTGTTTCCATTCTAATGTACTTGCACTATACAGTAAGCCCATCTATATTTATTTATTTATTCAATGACAAAAATTAGTTTGTTGAAAAGTAAACACGTTTGGGCTGGAAAGTTGGCTCAGAGTATACACTGCTCTACTAAATTTTCCAAGTTCAATTCCCTGCACCCATGTAGAACAGCTCTCAACTTCTTGTAACTCCAAGTCCAGAGGGATCTGTCACCTCTGACAATGTACAATGAGGGCACTGCACTTTTGAGCACACACACACACACACACACACACACTAAAACCTTGAATAGAAACAGTCATATTGGAACTTATTCACTTAAGTGTTTATTGTTCTAAGGTTTGTTTTTTTTTTATTTTAAAATTGAGAAAAGTCAGAAAACTCAGAAAATCACAGAGATATATATTCCAGAATCAACAAGGGGTTTTGAATATAACTGGGTGGTAGAGTGTTTAGAATGCACAATTATCATTATCTAGTACTGGAAAAAAAACGAAGAAAGAAAATCAAGAAGAAAATCAAGCAATGAAGTAACGAAGTTACAAAATTGATGTTTGCTTATTTTATGCCTTTGCTTGGGAGAGGGCTGCTGAGAACACTCATGTGAGAGTCCATCCATGGCCTTCCACTATAATTAGAAAATATACTCTGATGATGAAGAGTGCTGGCTTACCAAGAATCCGAAGACTTTGCAGCAGGATGGGAAATAGAATGGGAGATGAAGATGCTAGAAACCAGCGAGAGCAAAAGCAATGGACATCTAAAGAACCTACTGTGTATCACCAGGCACTTGAAGCACAAGGAGAATAACGTGCTAGGTTTGTTGTCAAATTATACATTTTTCCCTGTAACTGTGTGTTTTAGTTTTTGAGTAGACAATTATCACAATTCATTGAGCAATTGAAGTCAGTCAAATGTCATACTAAAACTTGAGTATAAATTTGTTGAATTTTTAAAGTTACATCTTAGTTAATTTTTTATGTATTTGTTTGTATATGTGTATATGTTTGTCTGTGTGTGCATCCATGTGCTGATGTGTCTGTGTATTTGTGTGTGTGCATGCCAGGAGGCACAATTTTGTGTAGTTTCCATGTGTAGGTCAGAGGACAACTTGTGGAAATCGGTTTTTTCTTTTTCCTATGTGAATATAGGTGTGTGAATCAAACTCAGATTTGTAGAATAACTTTCTATAGATACACATAAAATCAGGGAGAAAATGAAGGTATCACAGATGTTTCAAAAAGTTTAAGTTATCCTAGTTCTAACTCTCTTTATATGTATGAATTTTAGACAAAAATTAACTGATAGGATCAATTGTTCATTTATTTTGGTAGCACAAGACAACAACTATTTTGTCTTATATAGAAAATAATGCATATTAAACTGTTCCATTTTGTTTTTAAAATGCTTCCTATGTGAACCATCCTGAAATTGAGAAACATAATGCAATCCAGGTTTGCTTTAAGACCCCTATGGACATCTCATACATCCCCAGGAAAAAAAAAAAAAAAGCTAAGAATCCAGCTAGTTTGCTAAAAATCCCTGCTCTCCCAGGACCCATTAAATCAAGCACACCTTTAGGCTAGACAGGACAATAGTTAGTGAAGATTCTACAGACTGGTTAAAGACATATAGACATTTATTCCCATAAGGACAAAGGTCTAATTTAGAGCCAAATTTACCCTTTCCTTAAGATTTGAGAAAAAATACCGTTAGATGACTTTTCATCAAACTCCCTTCTACACCTCATAAAAATATGACTGCGTCCTTTTACAAAAACAAAGCACTAGTAACAATGTTAGAATTATAAACGATAAACACTGTTTAGAGTGAAATATGATCCCTTTTACTCCCTGTAGGCCATGGCTCTTCTTGAGAAGGAGGCCCTCCCATTAGTCAGAAGGTAGAGCGTAGTGAGGGAAAGCTTGGCTTCCTCTGAAGGCTGGATACACCTTTATGTTCCGGTAAGTTCTAGGAACCCTTCCCCCCACTCACCTTGAGCCCACAAATATGTACTACCAAGACAGTTACACCCTACTTCCTTCCTTTTCACATGCATATTAATTTTGCAAGTAAATAGTGCAGAGAGTCTCTGCCTATCCTTTATTATGCTAGAGTAATCAATAAATTTTGGATTAAACTCTTAAAAAATACTTTACTTCAGTAAAACAAAACTATGTATTTCTGAAGAACACCTTTTAGTTATTATTTATAAGCTTCTCTTCAAATCATTGTAAAGTTATGAAAATAACTATGTATTTTCGATTTCAAAAGCTCTAAGGGTGTTTTGCAAACATTACTTTTTTTTTTTTTTAAATAAGGAAATTATTTAAAGTAGACTTTTTTCTTATTTGGTTAAATGTCATGGCTGGTAAAGGTTAAAAAGCCAAAGAAAATAGTAGAATTTAAAAACTGAGTAAAAGAGAAACATGAAAACAAATATAAACAAAAACAAAAACAAAAAGAAGAGTAACTTTTCCTTATAAGCGATTTTTAAATTCAAGTACTCAAGGTGAAGAAATTTCTCCTATTTAAAAAAATAATAAATCTAGAAACTAGTTTAAAACTCATAGCTCGCTTTTGATACGCTGAGTAATTTACAGATCATTTAGCAAATCAGCATTTAGAACAAAACAAAACAGAAAAAAACAATATTTAGCCAGGTCCTTCCTCAAGCTCTGCAGTGTTTCAATCCTGTTCTGCTAAGAAGCAGAAAGTGATATTGATACGAATATTCCTGATTCGCATAGTTTAAAGGTTTTCGTGGCAAAAGTACAAATTATGAAGACACTTGAAGTCAAACACGATCTGTAGTCATCAGTACATCATCTGCGGGCACAGCATGGTCATCATGCGCCATCCAAGAGAGGGACTGTATTACCACCATCAGCAACTGTCTCAGCATCCAGGACAACTGCATGTCTTGTGCAATAGAGCCTGCAGCAGGCCTACCATCTACTTAGAATTCTTTCCCTAGAATCATGTGACCACAGGAAGTAAAAAATTAAAAAGAAAAGCTTGTTTCCTTTCCAAAGCAAGACACATCTAATATTTTCTAACTTGCATTTTAGTGCCCATGTAAATTCTTGTATTTGCCCTTAAACTATTTCATGCCCATTATCCCCTATTTATATGTCTATAATTTTTATTGTTTTTCATATATGTCTATCGGAAACACTTTCTCTGATACACATAAACAATTTGAGTGTCAAAAATTTGGTGACTTTTAATTGTCCTGACCTTTTTCCTCCTCCTCTACCTTCTCCCAGCCATCTATAACTCAAAAAATAAAACAACAAAAGAAACAAACACCAAGGAGAAATAGGCTAGCATCAAAACAAAGTGAAAAAAAAACCTTAAACCTCTCATAGTAAGAAGATATTTCTCATGCTACTTGTATGTAAGAACAATGATCCTTTTTCTTATCTGATGAAAATTAACATATATATATATCCTAAAAAGTGATTGTTTATTTGTATGCTTGCAAAAATAGTTAATCAATATATTTTGAATTTATAAACTTATTTCAGATTTGGAGATTTAGCTATAAAGACAAAACTTCATTAAACATAGCTTTCTAGATATTTATAATTAGAACACCTTTTTATAAATGATAGTTTTAATGAATGTTTATGGGTAAATTACATATTAATGTCAAACTTGAGTGTTAAAATGCAGTGATATTTATGAGTTACTATTCTGTTGTTAAAGATTTTAAGAAAAATTACTTTAAAGCAAGGAATAGCACCTTAAGTTAATTATTCTAAAACAAATAAAAAATACTTTTTTGTACTTTAACATGATCTAGCATATTTATGGTTTTGATACATATTGATATTTTAATGATAATATTTTGTATTTTTACTGTGTTTGGATTGGTTGTTTTTAAAGTACATATTTCCAAATAGAAGAAAATGATAAATAGACCTTTGAGAGAAGTGATAGAATGAGTATAATAAATATTTAATCTCTCATTCAGTTGAAATTGGTTAATTCATATTGTCTGAATTTAAATTTTAGATGGCTTCCTCGAATTTCACTCATGTGGCTAGACTGTACACTGAAACATATGCCACTTAATATTTATTGTCAGTTTTCAGAGATAATAATTTGAGAAGAATATCTAAATCAATAAATTTTTGGTGAAGCCTTTCTGTCAAAGAAACGTATACTTTCACACTGAAGCTGAATGTCTCAATGTGTCATGCACCTCTCTTTGAGAGCTGTGGAATCCTTAAAATGACAGTAGCTTGGTTAATTCCATTTGTGTGAAAGACCTTTTACAAAAGCAGCTGTTTTTCATGGAAGCAGTCCAGGTTTTCTCCTCAGGATATAAACCAGTGACCTCATACTTCCAACACAAGACCTATCTATCAACACTCTTCTCCATGCAAGAGTTCCGTTCTGCAGCATTCTTCATATGGTTGACCCAGTATATCAAGGACTACATAAAATAGTGTCTATTTTAATTAGATTCAAATGTGCTCAACTCCCACTAGAATTTTTAGAACAATGCCTCATATTTACCACATAGTTTTTGTGAGGTGTAGTGTATTTTACCTTTCATCAAATCTTATACCTTCCAATCCATAGAGCTTGCCTCTTGTAAAAAGTTGATGGACTTTTATACTTCCTTCTTCCCACACACCTTAGCACAATCAATGGGATGATAAATAGGCTCTCTTTTCCACTGTGGAAATTTCCATTGGGATAGAATCTTAATGGTACTGACAATCACAGGCTGTGGGGTTATCAACTGCATTCCTCATGGTTCCATTAGATGGTTCCACTTTATACCCTTTGCCTTCTTTTAAAGTGATAGACAAAGGAAAGGAAAAGTCAACATTTAAATGCTGTAACCATACAGTTAATCTCAATTTTCTAGTAAAAGTCTATGTACTCTGATTGTCAATGAGATGGTATTTTGTTCTCATTCTGTTAATAGACTCCTTTTCTTTTCTGTTCAAATCAGCCTAATATGGTTTCTACCTTTAAATCTATCCAGCTTAATGGGAAGAATAAGTAAGATCCCAAAGCTCTATTTGTGCTTTGAGCACTATATTTAACTCTACAGTTGATTTATGGTGCTGCTACTGGCAAGAATCCGCATCTTTCTCTGAGTCTGTCAGACCACATGTAAAATACCTGCCCCTAAATATTTCTCAGGCAAGCTTAAAAAAAGAAAGGATGATGTAATGTCTGAACATTTTAGGTCCCCCTTTCCCCTAAAGATGTTAAAAAGATTTCAATTCTTTAAAGATTTCTAAACAACTCTTTCAAATTGTAAGTTTTATTCCTGAAAGAATCTTTGTTTGCTTGCTACCCTCTTCTTCAAAATCAAATATTATTGATGTTTAGCTAAAACATCTGATAAAAAGCAAATGGAAAGAAAAAGGTAATGCTTGTGCTGTTTTTTTTCTGATCAACATGTAGAGCTTTTCGTTTCTACTATGAGAACTACTTCATCACTGAGCATATTATTCATGGTAGAAGGCTCTACTAGCAAGCTTTGTAACCCAGTAAGCTTTTCAACATTTGTCTGGGACAGGTAATCATGAATCTTTGAAAGTACGACACTTTACAAAATGTTAGAGTCCAAGCCAAGATGGTATCTTGGATCCACTATATGATTGAGGTAAAAACATTCAAAATAATCTATCAGGAAAACAATTTAGGTTACTGTTATAGTGATCCATGACAAATGGTATTATCATATAGTTTATACTGACTGGACTGTTGAAAGGAAATTACATGTAAAATGCATAATCATATTCTATATATGTGGGTGGCATGCTTCAGTGGAAATATTTGGATGTATATAAGCCTGTATACATTGAAGATATACATGTCAAGGAGACATGAAATGCATGTCAGTAGATTATGGGTATTTTCTCAGCAGCTCTGTTTCTAGCAGGGGGAATATATATATATATTTCACTGGAAGTCACAGTTCTCCATTCTAACCTATGACATTAATCCTATTGAGAACTTTCACTTCTTTGTTAAACAATGTATGTGTAACATTATCGCAGATCTGGCTTAACAGTACTTATCAAATTCTTACTTATAACTACTTTTTCCTGTATAGAAACATGGGCACATTTGAAATGTGTATTATTCATGACAGCATTAATTTAAAATGCATGTCTGGGATGTATTAGATTTTTCTTTGAATTTCTGAAACATTAGCAATCAACATCAAAATTTTGCAGCTTGGTGCATTTTAATCAAGTGATTGAATATTCTTTGCAATTTCAACATTGCTGGGAACATATACATAAGCAATAATGTTCTTCTGAATGGCAGTAGAAGCAATGCTGATCATTAAAATTCTGTTGGATATTGAAATTTGCTAAAGTTCCCTTTACCTAAGATCACATTTAATATTTTATACTATTTTAGCATATGTATTTTTATATGCAAAAACACATGTGTAACTACTAGCTATGAATGGTTTACCATGTTATAAAATAACTACATCATTTAAAGTTTTATTGTACTTCATTCTGAAACAATGAATAACATCTGTGGAGACTTCAATAACCTTGGGTTAAAGCCCAGTGGAATACTAATTTGATAATTCATGTGCAATTTGTTGATATGGTCCATGACCACACACTGATAAAATCTTAAAAGGACATAGTAGAGAAGACCTGCAGAAAAATTCTCAAAGTAGATGCTGTACTCTTTCCTATATTAATTAGGTTTGCATGACTATGAAAACATAACTACCCTTGTGTTGAAGAACTAGGGTAACAAATTCAAGCTATTTTAGTCTTTTAAAAGATCTTTAAGAATTTAACTAATAGTGTGGTTAATAAAAGAATATAGTTCTTGCAGTTATCTTTTTCAATCTTTTTCAATGCCACTTTTATCTTACAGTAATTTCTTTAAAAATTAGGGTGACATTTTGGAATAATGATATTTACAAATTAATTTCTCTCTAAGAAATACTGCTCATTAGTCCTATTAGAAACACTATAGATACAAAAGTCTAACATCCAGCTTTCTCAGTCTCCTCTTAATGTATTTCCACAGGAAGTGACATTCTAATTGTGGGAAAAATAAAAGAACAGCACCTCTTCACACCAGTTAGAGAGAAGCATTCTAATACGAGGGCAATTTGCAGCAGAGAAGTGTATTACTTAACGACACTATAATTCAATCACAGAATGAACTGTCAAAAACTAGCTCTCTTTTAGTTCTTGATGCAGTCTAAGCATTAATACGCTGATAACGTGAAGACTATAAAGACACAATGTTGCCATTAGCTTTAGGTAATGGCATATATGGTAACTGGGTGAGAACAATTCTGTCTTAATGGTTCAATACAGTGAGCTTAATAATTTGGTTATTTTGCTGTACAAATTTGAAGAGGCAGGGAGAATGATCTCAAACCAGTATGAAGGAGCTCCACAACTGAAAACTGACTTTTCTCAACCAATGAAGTAAAAAGTCATAATGATTACAAATAGATCCTAAGGTACCATGAACTTAGAATAAATATACATGACTAAAAGGATTCCATCTTTATTAATACAGCCAAAATTTTATGTTGTACTTATGTTTGTCTATAGACAACTTCCCAACAAATAATATTTTTTTTTAGTTCTGCATTATATCTTGTGTTTCATTTCCATTTCTTACATGATCCTTTTAGTAATTTAATGGAGTAGATGATGATGTTTCAATTTTTCTGAATGCAAGAATGATTTTCAGAGATGTGAAGAATAAGGTTGAGATCTCAGGTCTCCCTTGTCATGGCCCCTTGGACAGAAAGCCTCTTCAAACTTCTCTGTTGCAATTAATCTTTCTGGTTGTTCTAACAGACCAGTTAGGACAAAGGATTGTCCTTTAAAACAAATGGAAGTAATGAATCCCTTTTAATGGGAGCATTTTTAAGTTCACTGTAGTAATTAAAATGTGCAAATGCAATCTTAAAACCATGAATGCAGTCTACATTAAAAAAATTCTCACAAGCAACACCATGGGACATCAAGAATTCCTGACTCCTATACACATGAAAACCAATGCTAAGGTTCCATTCTGCTAAAACAAAAGGCAGCTTGCAAGCCAATGAAATGTGTGGCTGCAAGTGATGTGTGAAATAGTGGTTTTGTGTAGTGTGCGTTTTACTGGGCTTTGGAAATTATTAGAAATGCTAGACTATATTGTGGTACAGGATAGACATGTTCACTCACACATAAAATAATTTTGCGTATAAATTTTGCTAAAGTTCAAAACCAAAGGACATATAAAACAGAAAACAAAACCAATCACTAAGAAACAAAATAGAAATACATCATTGTTTGACATATTCTAGAAGCAAAATTTAAACTTATTTAGTTTATTAATGTATTGTTTTATAGCACAATGATATAAACTTATAATAGAGGCAACAATAAATCAGAAAATAATTGGATCTGCTGCCAAATTTAGTAGACCTTATTTCCCACTCATGAGCTTAGCATGCTTAATACTTGGCCCTCAATGTAGAATATGATTAAATTTACTGAAAACCAAATGTGTCCAATCTGAGTTGAATGGATGGAGTAAGAATGCACAGCTTCCGGTACTAATTCTTTAATACTATTCACATATATTTTGATAAATTACTTTTAGAATAGTATGCGGCAGTTCTTGAATAATCAGAAATTGTTCCAAATGCAAATTGATTGTTTCTGTTTTTCACTAAGAGAAAAGAATCCCTAGAATCAATGAGATGTGATTGCTACCTGTGTATGGCTGGCAAAGCTGTTGCTGTATGCACAGTACAGAAAGATTATGCAACTGTAGATACAAGGAGGTGTGGGGGAAGGGGGAGAATTGGAGTGGCCAGCTGGAGCCAAGCCTGGAATCCATATTTGGCTGAATTTTAAGAATTAGAGCTGGGAATCACTTATATGCTTTCAAGCCTAGGAAGAGAGAGAAACTTCTTAATACTCAGAATGAAGAGACGGTGTTAAGAATATTAACTTGTGGTTCCATTTTTCGCCTTGATTTTTTTCTTTAGTTAAAAAAAATAAAAGAGTGCAATTGGATGGGTTACTAGCTGTACATTGGTACAGATCCAGATGATTTTCTGTCCTGACTTTTTTTCTTTTTTAGAAAAATAAACACTCAAGGACAAATTGAGAGGTGTGCTTTCCTTAAGCCACATTCTTAAACTTAGATGTTAGGTTTAATGACTCTATGGCACACTAGATAGATGTGAAGTAAAATACTATTTTGAATTGTCCACCAATAGCCACAGAGCTTGGGCATCTCAGGATTTAGACTGAGGACTCCCTGGTTAGTTTTGGAAAAGGTGTCAGTATCTGCTGCCTTAATGCATCTCTGTCGATTCATAGGTCTCATACACAAACACTGTGGAGGGAAACAGCCAAGTGACAGCAGCACATGGCAGGTAGTTCATGGTCCTGGTTTAGATTTATTATTGAATATTAAAGATAGCAACTGGTATGCTCTATACCTAGAAAAAGAACTGTTGCACAGATATGATGATCTTACATGAGAAGTTATACACCAAAGTAAAGGAAACAGGAGTGATTAATGTAATTGCAATGAGTTCCTTAGAATCTCAATTGTAGATTATTAGAAAGATAAGGACCACTAAAGCTTTATTTGTAAATTGTCAGGTAAGGATGCTGATGGTTAATATAACTCTCAAAATCCTCAAAAGTTGCTGCCTTTAACTTTTAGCATTACTGCGTTTCCTACATTTGATCCATAAGCTTATAGTTGCATGATTTCAAATGACCTGTGCATGTTTATACACAAGGTCAGATGTGACACCCAAGCTTCTGGAGGGACATGTGATTGGTGTGTTCAGGTAAGGGTTAAACACCTTGGAATGTACACCCCTTTCAAAATACATATAAACAATGAACCCAGTGCACAAATGCTGGGGACAAATACTTACCCAGAAGCAAAATGAAGAAAGTCAGTTGTCTTTATGTTATATGAGAGATTATTTGTAAAGTAACATAATTTTCAGGGGCAGGAAAAAAAATGTAAAGTTTGCTGGCTCCAAACTCAACTTCAATAATTTGGATGTTATGATACAAAACATGCATGGAAATAGTTTGAACTAGGGAAATAACACCCTTCACAATTGTCACAAACAATATAAAATATCGTTGTGTGACTCTAACAGAACAAGTGAAAGATCTGTATGACAAGAACTTCAAGTCTCTGAAGAAAGAAATCAAAGAAGACCTCAGAAGGTGGAAGGATCTCCCATGCTCATGGATTGGCAGGATTAATACAGTTAAAGTGGCCATCCTGCCAAAAGCAATCTACAGATTCAATGCAATCCCCACCAAAATCCCCACTCAATTCTTCATAGACTTAGAAAGAGCAATTTTCAAATTCATACGGAATAACAAAAAATCCCTGATAGCAAAAACTGTTCTCAACAATAAAAGGACTTCTGGGGGAATTAGCCTTCCTGACCTCAAGCTGTACTACAGAGCAGTAGTGATAAAAACTGCATGGTATTGGTACAGTGACAGGCAGGTAGATCAATGGAATAGAATTGAAGACCGAGAAATGAACCACACACTTACAATCACTTGATCTTTGACAAAGGAGCTAAAACCATACAGTGGAAAAAAGACAGCATCTTCAACAAATGGTGCTGGTTCAACTGACGGTCTACATGTAGAAGATTGGGAATTGTTCCATTCCTGTCTCCCTGTACAAAACTCAAGTCCAAGTGGATCAAGGACCTCCACATAAAACCAGATACACTGAATCTAATAGAAGAGAAAGTGGGGAAAAGTCTCGAACACATGGGCACATGGGAAAAGTTCCTGAACAGAACACCAATTGCTTGTGCTTTAAGATCAAGAATTGACAGATGGGACCTCAAAAAATTACAACACTTCTATAAGGCAAAGGACACTGTAAATAGGACAAAATGGCAACCTACAGATTGGGAAAAGATATTTACCAATCCTATGTCCGATAGAGGGCTAATATCCAATATATACAAAGAACTCAAGAAGCTAGACTCCAGAGATCCAAATAACCCTATCAAAAAATGGGGGACAGAGCTAAACAGAGAATTCTCAACTGAGGAAACTTGAATGGCTGAGAAGGACCTAAAGAAATGTTCAGCATCCTTAGTCATCAGCAAAATGCAAATCAAAACAACCCTGAGATTCTACCTCACACCAGTCAGAATGGCTAAGATCAAAAACTCAGGTGACAGCAGATGTTGGCGAGGATGTAGAGAAAGGAACACTCTGCCCTTGCTGGTGGGAATGCAAGCTGATACAACCTCTCTGGAAATCAGTTTGGAGGATCCTCAGAAAAATGAACATAATACTACCTGAGTACCCAGCTATTCCACTTCTGGGCATATACCCAGAAGATGCTCCAAAATGTAATAAAGACACATGTTCCAGTATGTTCATAGCAGCCATATTTATAATAGCCAGAAACTGGAAACAACCCAGATGTCCCTCAACAGAGGAATGGATACAGAAAATGTGGTACATTTACACAATGGAATACTACTCAGCTATTAAAAACAATGACTTCATGAAATTCTTAGGCAAATGGATGAAACTTGAAAATATCATCCTGAGCGAGGTAACGCAGTCACAAAAGAATGCACGTGGTATATACTCACTGGTAAGTGGTTATTAGCCCAAAAGTTCAGAATACTCAAAAGTCGCTTCACAGCAACCATAGGGCTGAGTGTGAAGTCCCAGATGGAGGAGTTGGAGAAGGGACTGAAGGAGCTGAGGGAGTTTGCAGCCCCAGGGAGGGAGCAACAGTGGCAACTGGCCTGACCCCTCCATGCTCCTGGAGACTGAATCAACAACCAAAGAATACACATGGAGGGACCTATGGTGCTGGCCACATATGTGGCAGAGGAGGGTCTTGTTAGCCATCAGGGGGAGGAGAGTCCCTTGGGCCAGAGGGTGCTAGATGCCCCAACATTGGAGAATGCCAAGGAAGGAAGCCGAGAGTGGGTGTGTAGGTGGTGGGGGAATACCCCAATAGGGGCAGGGGGAGGTGGAGGGAATAGGGAGGTTCCAAATGGAGAGATCTGGAAAGGGGGAAACATTTGAAATGTAAATAAAGTATCAAAAATAAATAAGTAAAAAAAATACTTTATTAATTTAATACTTTTTTTTAATACTTTATTAAACCAGACAATGGACAAAACAGTACTATTCAAGTAATACCTTTTATGCCATCTTAATAAATGAAATCAAGCTACAAAAATTAGTATTATAAAGACATTTAGACAGTGATATGTCTCAGAGAGTAAAAACAAATTACTATTAAGGCTGAAAAAGTATTTGGAAGAAGTCTTTTAAATTAAGACCCCTATCTAATCAATATCTGAAGATTGGAATGATTTCTTTCTAATTACGATTATATGTTAATTTACTAAGAAATGTAGGTTTTCAGATAGAAAATTTTTCTAGAGTCTTCTAGGTATTATATATAGTTATAACAATTACAACTGCTTTTAAATAACTATAGCCAAATGTGGTGGTTTGAATATGTATGGCCCCATCGGCTCATGTTTTCATGCTTAGACAATACAAAGTGGCACTATTAGGAAGTGTGGCCTTGTTGGAGTAGGTGTTGCTTTGTTGGGGGAAATGTGTCTCTGTGGGGGTAGGTTTTGAGGTCTCCTCTGCTCAAGCTATGCCCAGGGTGGTACATAATCTCCTTTTGCTGCCTTTTGATCAAGATGTAGAAGAACTCTCAGCTCCTTCTCCAGTACCATGACTGCTTGAACTTTGCTATGTTTCCAACCATGGCAATAATGGAGCACATGTCTGAAACTGTAAGCACTCCCAAGTAAATGTTTTCCTTTATAAGATTTACTGTATTCGTGGTGTCTCTTCACAGAAATAAAACCTAACTGCGTCAGAAATTGGTTCCAGGGACTGGGGTCTTGCTGTGATTAGCCTGACCATTTGTTTGTTCCGAAGACTATAGATTTTCAGACTTTGGCTTAGGAAAGCATTAGAATGCTTTAAGTACAGCTTATTGGGCCATACTCATAGTAACATGGAATACAGTGGTACTGAGAGTAATTTGAACTCTGGGGTCCTCACTCAAGAGGTTTCGGAGGAGAAGAATTTTAGTATGTGGCTTGGAAATTGTTCTTGTTATTATTATTATTATTATTATTATTATTATTATTATTATTATTATTATTTTCTCTAAGAATATGTCTGCTCTTTACCCTTGTCCAAATGTTTGCCTGAGGTTAAAGTGAACAGTTTTAGATTGATTGTGTCAGCAGAGAAAGTAACAAAAGCAGCCTAGTATAGACTCTGTTGTGTAGTTACTAATGTTCACCCTTATGAATAATGTTTTGATGAAAAAGAGAAAGCAGAGCAAGGAAAAATATAAAATGAACGGTTCAAGGAGAAAAGAAGAAGAGGAAGTGGAATAAAGGGAGTGGTGACCTTAGGGCTGGATATCACCTATCTAAGCATTTTGTGAAAAGAATTTAAAGAAGTCTAGGCCCTGGCATGGTGGTCAGAGACTTTAATTCAGCGCTCAGGAGATAGAGGCATGAAGATCTCTAAGTTCAAGGTCAGCTGGGTCAGCCAAGCTTAGACCCAGTGAAATCAAATTAAAACTAAGGAAACCATTGAAAACAGAAAGCTGGTGCAGGTGTAACTGAACAAGGGGTCATATTACATCCACAGCAAGCAGCATAATTGCCAGCTGCTGCATTAAGACCAAGATGTAGAACTATCAGCTCCTTCTCCAGTACCATGCCTGCCTGCTTTCTGCCATGTGACTCACCATGATGATAATGGACAAAACCTCTGTGTACTGGCTGGTTTTGTGTGTCAACTTGACACAAGCTGGAGTTATCCCAGAGAAAAAATCTTCAGTTGAGAAAAGGCCTCCATGAGATCCAGGTGTAAGGCATTTTCTCAATTAGTGATCAAGGGCAGAGGGCCCCTTGTTGGTGATACCATCTGTGGGCTGGTAGTCTTGGGTTCTATTAGAAAGCAGGCTGAGCAAGCCAGGAGGAGGAAGCAAGCCATTAAAAAACATCCCTCCATGGCTTCTGCATCAGCTCCTGCTTCCTGACCTACTTGAGCTTCAGTTCCGACTTCCTTTAGTGATGAACAGCAACATGGAAGTGTAAGCTGAATCCTCCCCAACTTGCTTCTTGGTCATGATGTTTGTGCAGGAATAGAAATCCTGACTAAGACACTCTGAAACTGTTGGTCATACCCAATCAAATGTTTTCTTTTATAAGAGTGAGCATGGTTATGGTGTCTCTTTACAGCCATAAACCCCTAACGTACACACCAAACGGGTATCGTCTTCCTCACTAGTGCATTATTCATAGTGATTATCCAATGAGATGGATATTGTTAGTTATGTCAAACCACAGTGAGAAAAATGATAACTTGTAAGTGGAAAATAACTATCTTGTGACCAGTATTTGAGCAACATGGCTTTAGAATGTTCTTCTTTATTCCCATATGGCATACAGACCAGAAGCAAAAACCAGCATGTGGCTCTTAATTTGTAAAACATCCTTCATTCTATAGTCAAGGAAACTATTATTATTCATTTTGCTACATTTTAACCAATGTTCGTAGAGATAAACTACCAAAAATATTAATGTGTAATGTCCCCTTGTGGGGCAGTGATCTGTGACAGGCAGTCTAGCACCGGGTTGAAAACAGGCATAAATTCTGGGCTATCCAGCAGAATTCGCAAGGGTACTGGAAACATTATACCAACGCTCCCGGAAGGCTTTTGGCTCTGGTTATGGTCACATACCACCCCTCCTGAGGTAGAGGAGTGACCACACAGCCCCAAGCCATCCCCATGTTTATGAGACACCTAGAGGCTTAGCCATGCCCCTTCCCAGTTACTATACCTGCCTCCCATCTCCCAGAGGCCACAGGTACAGTTCCATCCATGCCACTCTCTACAATGAAAATGAACATCTTAGAATTATGGACTGTCTCTTCATCTGGACCCACGGTGGAAAGCGAGGGGTCTGACCCTCAATTAAGGAGCCTCGTCTAATCTCTCACAAAGGCTTCCCAGTGCTCCCAGACAGTACCCATTCACTCAAACCTAAGCAGCTAGCCCTGCGCCCCAAGCCTCCGCAAACCAGGTCCACCTCACCAGGTTTGTTCCCACATTCCCTAATGCTTTCTTTTTACATTATGTTGGTGCCAGAAACAAAGCATAACATCTAGAAGTACCTTTTCTGTCTCCCTTGAAAGGATGATATAATACACTATTTTTAGATACTAAACAAAATAGAAATATACAATATAGGCACAGTTAAATCAAACTAATTAGATTATATAACCATATCATAACGAGGGACCAATATGAGCAAATAAACATAGCAAAGCAAAACAACGATAACAGAAAGATTTGTTATGTAGTTAAAATAGGAGAACACGTTGCTATTCTAGAGTGGCACATAATTATTTGAGTTTTCCCTTGACATTGTAGGCTATGTAAGGCACCATTCAGTAAGATCTTTCTGACTTTTAGACCAGCCTATATTTATAGTAGGCCTGAGATAAATGACGGTATGAAATGTGAAGATAAAAATGGAAGAGTAAGAAATCTATGATGCTTAGACACTGTTCTCTCAATGCCATGGACAGTGCTTCTTGCAAAATAATTACTGAATGAATATTTTTGCAAAAGAAATTCTGATTCACCGAATTTCGCTGCCATAGTTATCTACAAGAGGTCAAAGTCATTAACAATAAATTAGTAAATCTGGAAAAAGCTGTAGTGCCTCTTATAAGATATAGTATACAGTATAGTATTTATCCAGAGAATGAAGATAAATCATTGATATGGAATAAGAAAGAGTAGTACCTCTATCATGAGTGAGCTTCCAAAAAAGCATATATGGCTCCCAACCTGCCTACAGGACTTGTGGTTGATGAGTTCATGTAACAATTAGTGGTCAGAGTCATTATTATTTGCAAGCATAAAGCACTCACAGATTCCCTCTGAACAATAAGAGTGGTAGCTCACTGCCATGCTTCATGCCACAAAACAAAGTTAAATGAAAAATGTCAGTGGCTGAGCCAGGTCTATACTCTGTATGCCTTTGGTGAGGTCATGAGCACATATCTTTTCTATAGAAAAATTTTGTACCAAGTTCAAACTATAAAGAGTCAATCATCTTTGAGTGTCTTTGTACCTTTAACACAGAGTTCAAGCTGTTAAAAGAACAGGCATATAGAAAGACAGTTTAAAGAGTGACTCCTGACAATAAAGGATATGGCAAGCACTAAACAAGAAGAGAAATCTGAAGAATTTGTAAGTGGTATTAAAAAATAGACAGATAGTCATATAATGTGGATTTTTCTAGGTCAGGTGGGCAACAGAAAATTCTTAGCATCCTAAGTTTTAAAATCAAAGTTAATGACATTCAAAAAGGGTACAATGAATGTTAATCCGATATCTATATTCAACTATAAAGAAATAAACAGAACCATAATTATTGAGACTTCATTGAAATAATTTTGAAATGCATTTGTAAATGTATTGATTCTGGTAATGAATGAATGAGATATAGACACATGTCTTAGACCGATCAACAATGAATGACTATGGTGAGAATAGATAAAATCAGTAACATGGTTCAGCTGTTAGCTTTGGTCACATCTACTACTTGCTTTCCCATAGACAGTACTGAAGAAACTTAGTAAGTTAGTCTTTATCTAACAATATGTAAAAGTGCCATCAGTTTAATGAAAAATTAACTAGGGTTAGGGTTAGGGTTAGGGTTAGGGTTAGGGTTAGGGTTAGGGTTAGGGTTAGGGGTTAGGGGTTAGGGTTAGGGTTAGGGTTAGGGTTAGGGTTAGGGTTAGGGTTAGGGTTAGGGTTAGGGGTTAGGGTTAGGGTTAGGGTTAGGGTTAGGGTTAGGTGAACAAAGAGATATCAATACAAAATGACCCTTCACCTGGGTTGCTATAAGCTTCAATTGTGAGGTTTTTACAAGAATCAAACTAAGCTGGTGGATGGATTCTGTATCTTTCTACAGAGTTTATGGTGTATTTACAAATCCTTACTTCTGGTTACAGCTCCCAAACACACTAGAAATCCATATCCTGCTTTGAAGCCTCTAACATATTGATATTTATATTTTACCAAATTTTATTTTAAAACAGCCAAGATTCTATAATGTCATTTTATATATTAATGCAACAATATTTTAATTCTATATAGATATCATATATATATATGTATATATATATATATATACATATATATATATAATCTCCTGTGCCTGAAGGTATATCCCAACTGCATAATCAACTGCTTAAATAAAATGCCTTCTATTAAACACCTATTGATGAGGTGATATAAATTTATATATATATATTTTTTTCCATTTTGTTTACTAAATTTAAATCATTAAGATTATATTCATTATAAAATAATGGTTTAAGGTTGTTTGCTATTTACCTTTTGTATATAATTTTATTCAAGTGTCTTTAAACTTCAACCATATGATAATGCCACATGACTATCATGATAAAACTTCAGGGTAATCTAATTTATTCCTTGTTAATATTATGTACTATTGCAGTACTTTTAAATAATCTGTCAGAAATTTCATACTGAATCTGGCAACTGAACCTTCTCAACCTGCCTACCTATGTGGATCTCTCACAAAGTTAGAGTCTGCTAGCCATCTAACAGCCTTCAAATCAAGGAGGTAAAAAGTGTCACATCATTCTGTCTAAGGGCTAAATTCAGCAAGAAGACATTCTAAACATATAGACACTCAACACAAGTGTACTCAGTTTAGTAGAATAGACATAACTAGAAAGTAGGACATAGGTTAACCTTAGCACAATAATATAGGAATATGGAAGTGACTAACTCTCACCATTTGACAAGGCATCCCAGCAAGAATTGAGAAGCATCTAGGTTAAATGACATCATTTATGAAATAACTTTAACCAAAATCTCTAGGTCATTCTTTGCTAGCTATATATATGCAAAAGGGGGACTATCTAGAACTTACAAACTCAAATAAAATAAAATAAGTACAAAAATGCAACCAAAATTAAAGAGTGGGCTATGCAACAGAAGAGAAATTCTCAAAATAAACAAATAAGCAAGCAAATGGCACATAAATAGTTTTGAAAGTATTCAATATCCTTAGCCACCAGGAAAATAAAAATAGAACCTACTTTGAGACTCCGTCTCACTAAATAAAAATGGCTATTCCTAAAAAAAACAAAAAACAAAAATACAAAACCAAACCAAAACAACAACAACAACAAAAACCACAAAAAAGCCAAACAACAACAACAACAACAAAACCCAACAGCTATCAGTCAATGCTGGTGAGGATCTGGGGACAAAGACTTATTCACTGTAGCTGAGAGTGTTAACTTTTGACAGATTTTATAAAAATTGAGATTCTGAAAATAAGCAAACAAACAAAAAACCAACCAAATAGATCGACAATATGAACCGGATATGTCCGTACAACCATATATCCTATCATGTAGGACCTGCGTGTCCATACTAACTTCTATTCTGTTTGCATTAATTAGAAAATTGAACACCCCTATTTTCATATCATTTCATGGCTATTTACTGAAATGCAGTACATATATACTGGAATAAGAAAGAAGAAATGTGGAGGTTTGAGGAAAACATATTGAACTGGAAATATATTAAGAAACTAAGGCTGTACATTGTTCCTTCATTTAGGTATACAATCTCTGAATTTTTCAATATATGTGTTTACTTAGGAGTGCGGGTTTGTGAAGGCCATAGATGTGGGTAAGCATGATAAAGGAAGAGGAAAAAGAACAGGCATTCACGCTATGTGAAAACTGAGAAAGAAAATACTGGGTGTAGAAAAGTGTGAGGACAGACATGGGGGAGAGGAAGTGGTCATGGAAGTGTTAACCTAAATGAAGAACTATGAAATAGCCATATGAAAACCTATTATTTTGTAAACTAATTTTAAAAAGTAACTAAAAGAAAAAAGCATTAATAGAGGAACAATATAAGAGTGGATAATCCTTATGCCAGAAGCTATAAATTATTAAATGAGTATCCCAGTGCCAGAAGTGAGATAACACCTATGAATATTTGGTCAGGTAGCCCTGAAGACCAGTAAACAATAAAACCTCATTTTACTTCTCTTGGTTTCCCAGAGGTTAAGACCCTATTGCTGACAATGCTCTTCTCTTTGTTTTTCAGAAAAAAAAGAAAAAAAAAAAACACTAGATCTGGAGAGGAAGCCTCCTGCCCACTGGCTAGCTTTCTAAGTACTGAGGGTACTATATAGACTGCTACTTGCAGTGTGGGGTGAACATTAATAATCTCACCTTGTTGAGAATCCAGCAAGCAATAATAATGACCTGGCAGGCAAACTAAGTCTTGTACTGCTATACTGGTATGACTATTGCAAAGGTCCAACTAGTTCATGATGGGACATGATGCCTGCTCCATGGAACAGATTCATTCCTGGTACTATAAACCTGCACAATGGCTTTGACTGAGAAGTCATGGGCTCTAGATGTAGAATCAGTTTTTGCATTTCACTGAATGGGTATGTTTTGCCCACCAAACATATTTATAAATAGGTATACTATGTCCGTAGATGAGAATTGCTCTCAGCCTTCATCAATGAAGCTTCATTTTACAATGAGCAGTGGTCACCATAACTGGTCAAACCACTTAGAATAAGGGATTGTTGCCTGCTTAGACTAATGGAGACATCAATGGCATCCCTTTGAATGTTCAGGAAACACTGAGGAAGAGGAAGAAGAAATAATGTAAGAACTAAAGTTCAGGGAAAGAGCTGTAAAACACCACCTCATAGTGAGACAGAAGATGGGAAGGTCTGATATCTAGCTGTTTTCTAGACAAGATATTGCCTTTGGTATCATAAATTCATAGCAGTTGTATTTGTCTGCATAGGACTGAGCCCATGAACAATTAGATCTGGATGGGGAAGCTCATGAAGTCTTGCTGCATTCTGGAAGAGTTATTGCACTTCACAGTTATGCAACCATGGAAAGTTGTCCTCTGCGGTGTAGCCACTGATGGACCTTCCATGCTCACGAAAAACCCTCCCTTCAACCCAGCTCACACAAGTAACCCTAATTAAGCCCAGATTTAAAAAAAACAAAAAAAAAAAACAAAATACAGGGCAATAAGAGTGTAAAGTTGGGAAGAGCATCTGTGTTTAAATGAAAGGGGAAAGAAAATGTAATGGGTAAAATGACCAAAGCACATTAAATATATGTATAAAATTGCCAAAAGTTAATTGAGAAAATGCAGTATGGTGTTGTCCTTTTTCACTATGGCTCTGTAGTATAATTTGAGTTTTATATGACTATGCTTCTCTGCAGCATTTCTTAGTCTCAGGATTGCTTTGTGAATGCTTTTGACTCTTATAGATATTTTAAGACTTTTTTGTTTTTAATGAAGACTGGCATAGGGATTTTGATTGGGATTGCAATGAATCTGTAAATTGGCTTTTTGTTTGTTTGTTTGTTTTGTTTTCTGTAAAAATAAAATGGCTATTTTAACACTCTTAATTCTTCCAAGTCCATGAACAAGATTCCTGCCCCACTCATTGGAGATGTATCTCACATTCTAATCAGAATGTTTGTTCTCAGAAAGATGGAATCATTTACTGCTGAGCACAGGGCTCTAATTTCAGTTCTCCCAGCAGGACATTGTACAATTAAAATACCAACACATTTTAAGTTCTGTTAAGTACACACCCTGGGAATATACTCCAACTCCCATACATGATAGTCCCACTTAGCAGCAAACAGAAAGATCAACCATTACTCCAATTTCCCAATGGCTGTTAGGGATACCTTGTCAAAGGAGAAGCAGGATGAGAGCAGTCCAGATATAAAAATCCATCAGCTTGTTTTACAGCAGGGAACATAGACATCATGAGTACATAGTTCTCATCATCCCATAGCCCATTCCCGTCTGATTGTATGGAATCAATCTCTCTCTCTCTCTCTCTCTCTCTCTCTCTCTCTCTCTCTCTCTCTCTCACACACACACACACACACACACACACACTGTGCTACTTTGGTAATACTAATACTAGAATAGTAGAACAGGAATCATTAATCATTATGACTTTTCTTACTTAGTATTTAAAATACTGGAAGCAAAGGTGGATTTATCAAAGCTTTGTTGAGGCACATTAAGGAAAAGCTGCTTCTTTCTGATTTGAGTTCTACATCTGGCCCTGGAAAGAGAGATGACAGTTTGATGCCCCTACAATTAGACAATTACATACTATTGCTCTTCCCCTTAAGGGTTAATTCAGAGTCTGCCAGTCATCTAGATGGGAGACTACTCCAGAGGAAAACTGATTCAAAGACATGCCAAGGCTTTGGGAGGAATAATTACTCCTAATGCGATAATACATTTATACTTCCCAAGAACCCCTCACCAGAACAGCTGTTTACAGTTCCTACACTCAGGCCTGCTAAGCTTGCCTTTCTTTTTTCTTTTCTTTTTCTTTCTTTCTTTTCTTTTTTTTTTTGACTGAAAAATGTATAACTTTTACTTTTCCTTCTATCATTTTAAGCTATCAGTCTGAAAGTCGAGGTGTGCTTATTCTGACACTTTTGACTCTAATTCTAGTCATTTTCTGAAATGTTTGATTGACCCCCTACCCCTGAATGGTACTCAGCTGCCTGATGACTTCTAACACTGAATATGCCTGCTTTTTTGAAACCTAACTCAAAAGGTATGGCTTTATCTCTTTAATCGATTCTGTCTCCTCTTTATCTCTCAATGATGTCCCTCATTCCTTCTCACCACCAGCTATTGATTTTCTTCTCAAATTCCTTTAAATTCAAGTTTTTGTCCTCCTTTCCAAACCCACTTGAAAGTATTTTTACTAACAAGACTAAGAAACCAACCGGGAATATCAAATTTTGATTTCCCCGGTAAGAATAGTGGCACATATCTACAATTCCAATACATAGCTGATAAAGCAGGATCCCTCATGATAAGTTCAAAGGCAGCTTGGCCTGCGGTTCTATTATCAAGCTAGTTATAGATACATAGAAACTCTATGTGTTAGTCACTTGTTTACTGCTATGCTACAGCACAGCACTGTTACCAAACACCTTTTAAAAGGAAAGTATTTCATTTGAAACTGTTTCAGAGTCCCTGATTATCATGACTGGAAGCAGGCAGGCCAGTATGTCACTGGAGCAGTAGCTGAGATATCAGATGTTGGTTTGCCTTCACCAGTAGGAGGCAGAGAGAACTAACTTGAAATGGAAAATCTCAAAGCCTACCCCCAGTGACACACCTCCTCTGACATGACTCACTTCCTAATTTTTTCTAATAATTCTATCAACTGGGAACAAAGTATTTCAACGTGAGCCAATGGGGACAAATCTTGCTCAGAGCATCACACTCTGTCCCCAAAACAAAGCAACAAAGCAAAACAAAACAAAAACTCTCTCTCTGTCTGTGTGTGTGTGTGTGTGTGTG
>JADRCH010000195.1:1810931-1837977 GCA_019843965.1 Rhynchomys soricoides | reverse complement strand
AAAGAGAGAGATGTCTGTTGGTATCTCCCTGTATAGGCTACATACATTTAATAAGAAAACAATGACAGTTTCTTTGCAATTAAGTTTGAATAATGCAATTATTCAAAAAGATAAGAATGATAGCATTAAATGCATCCATGTGTACAATAAAGATGAGGTCAATTTAAAAAAGCGTCGCTATTTCTAGCAAATGACAACATCTGATAACAATTTCTTTATAGAGCCCTAAACCCTTTCATGGTGATTGATATTGTCAGCACCTCCATTGCTACATAGCAAAGATCAATAGTTACCTTTCCATCTACCTTTGTACAGACATACCCTCAAGAAGTGAAAATTCCAACAAGAAAACTAAAAAGTAAAAGAATAATAAAAAGGATAGACAGCAAACATAAGTTTCAGTAAGTACAACATCATTTCCATTTTCAGGCTTCAGCACTGAATGGGCCGTCAAGAGAACAGAGCCTTGTTGGCAAAGCCTTGGTATGACTAAGAAAAAAGGTGGACATGATGAACACCAATTCATTCTTCTGTTACAAGGCATTTTTATTCATGCATTATTCTATGTTTTACCTGTCTTTCTACTTACAGATTCCTCAAGATTTCATTTAAAAAGCAAGGTGACTTTTGTGATTCGTAGAGACACAGAAGGAGACTAATTCACATATACAGTTTAGCAAGATGCTACTGCTTCATGGAAGTGACCGTAGAACAGGGACTTTGCTTTCACTGTGGTGCTTCTGTGTGGTGATAAAGCTGCATATGGAAAAGACTGCGACCTCAGGAGTTATTTAAAAGAGACTGCTGTATAAGTTTTGTCTGCCATTTCCTGAGATAGTACTGGTAACAACCGCGCAAGATACATTTGATAGATGTATAAAAATTTTATCGAGTTCTCAAATGGAATATTGTAGAATATATTCCATAATTCCTTTAATTTGTTTTCATATAACTACTTATATCTCTATGTTAAAGTATGATTTTTAGACTTTCCATGAATTTCCATCTTTGATTATTGGATCTCCTCAAATGTGTACTAGTGATCTTCATGAAAAGCTACTGCTACATACAGGGATTTCCAATCTGGAAGCAGACAGTGTGTGGCTTTATGTCTGCCAAGTGTTGCCATCTTAAAATCTTGACTGTTGAAACAATAACATTTTGGCTGCTTTTACGACACTCTTTTAATGTTTACAGTTTGGTAAATGTGCATTTTTATAAAACAGAGAGCTTACTTAATTAAACTGGACCAGTGTAAGAACTAGGTCAATGTATTGTGAACAAAATCATGTCAATATGGTTGGGTTATGGAACAGCTCGTTTTGCTCATTGAGTTCTATCGATTTTTGGCAGAGAAAAAGAAAGAAAGAACAGATGGTGAAAGACAGAAATTGAGCTGCTGGCGATGGGATACACTATCACACTGAATTATAAAGAATGGAGCCCCAAGTGCCTGAATAGCTATCTAATTTAGAGTACAAAATCAACACACTGCTTGCTTGTGAAGCACCAGAATATTTTCAGCAAAAAAGAAAGTAGAATTGGATTTCAAATTATGACAAAGCAGTGTTAAAATCATGTGAAATCATGTGGAAGCAAATGCTTACTTCCTGCAGTTGGTTCAAATAAATGATACATTATATTTTTGTTTGGGTTAGGGAATAGAGAGGACTTCATACATTCTCATTCACAATTTTAACAGTAAGGAATTTGTTTATTTATTCACTTCCTGACTGATTGACATATGATCTCATGTAACCCCAGATGGTTTCAAATTTATTATCTACAAAAGCCTGGCTTTGAACTACAGATCTAGCTGCTTCCACCTCCCAAGCGCTGTGAGAACATCTAGATACCACGATACCCAGCACCCTGTTGAAATAGGCGCACACATACACACACGCACACACACATACACACACACACACACACACACAGAGAGGCACACATACACACCCCTTTTAGGATTGTCTCTCAGCTTGCAATGCCAACCTGTCTTTTGAAAGTTTGAAGAGAAGCTGAAGTGTTACTAGGACATGACATTTTTCTGTTTAATGAATAAAAGGTCAATATGAAAATCCAATGATTAACAATTCAAAGGATGTATTTAAAAATAAATGCTAATTAAATCACAAAACATAAACAAATTCTGATTCACAAGTTTAAAAACCAGTGGCATAGGCATGAAAAGGCATAATAGACTCTTAGTTTTGGTCGTTAATATCTATTACTTAAATTACATTTTTAATGTTATCCTAGATTATGAATTTTTTGATAGTTTGAAAAGTAAGGTTTTTACCTAGTAGTTTTTGTTTACTTAAAAGTAAAACTTCTATCATTTTTGGTTAACAGTAAGTAATGAATTCATGTGTGTATGTGTAGGCAAAATATCATATTTCTGTGAATGTTTTATCTTCAAATTTACTATTATATATATGGAATTGAAGATGGAGTTAAAAATATGATGATTATATTATAAAATATGATTTTTTTGGTTTTGCTTTTAATCATTCAGATGAGTAAAACTGCTCTGAGCTTTCAAGCTGAATGAAAACACTCAGTAACCTAGATTTACTCCATAGCCTGGAACTGGCAACCTCTGGCCTAATCTATTGTTGTGTTTTGTTTTAGCAAGTATCAAAAGAAACATGAATTTCTTTTTTAGGGGAAGTACAGTCTCAACTTGAGATATTTTTGTTTTTATTTTTCTTGGGTATCTATAAGAAGAGTGTTGGGGAAAAATTAATCATCTCAATGACTAAATTATAAATTCTGCTTTGACACTATGCATAAGGGGAAGAATAATTTTTTATTTCTCTTTGTACTTTATGGCCATATATTAAGAGGTTATATGCAGTGAGAAGAAATGACTATGTTGACTTTAAAAATGTTTAATATTTCTTTTCTTGGGTGTACTATGAGTTTCTCTCTAGTTGGTTTAATTTTTTATGTAATTTATTTAAATATAACTCTAATCATCAGAAAATGGAGGTATAAGTAATTCCACAAGTTACTATACATTATTTTTAAAAGATTATTGTTTGGATCTAGGCTTATAATTAAGCTTGTGTACCATGTGTGAGGTACCATCTTTAATACCCAGTATCAAAAACAAAAAATGTCTGCTGCTTTATTGGTAAAAAAGATGTAAAACTATATATATATGTCATAATACAAAAACAAACAAGCACAGAGAATGATGGTGCATGGGAAGCAGAGGCAAGCGGATCTCTGAGTTTGAGGCCACCCTGGTCTACAGAGTTGAGTTCTAGGACAGCCAGAACCCCAGCAAAACTGTATGACCCATTGTTCTGCTGTGTTTCATAGATGACTGGTTTGTGGTAGCTAATTTTCAGGTCAGCTTGACTTTGTTTAGAATCCTCTCAAAGGCCCACCTCTGGGCAAGTTTGCAAGGCTCATTTCACAGATGTTTGAGAAGCAAGACAGCCATGAATGAAATCATCATCATACTGAGCGTCAGAAACCAGAATAGGAATAAAAGGCAAGAAAAATCAAGCTACATGCTAGCACTCACCTTGCTCTGTTTCTTGATTGCAGGCACATTGTGACTGGCACATCCCATATCTACTTGATTGCAGGCACACTGTGACTGGCACATCCCATATCTACTGTCATACCTTTCTGAATGTCGATCCATGAGCCAACACAAAAACTTTCTTCCATATGATCTTTTGATAAGTGTTTTGTCACAGTGATGAGAAAATTAAAAGTTCTATGACTTAATCTGAATAGGTGAGGACAAGAGGAGTGAGTCTGGGAAGGGCCCAAAGAACCCAAGTCCACAAGATCTAAGATTGGTAGACCCAGTCCAGCAAGGGAATCCCAAGCCACAAAGAGCTGTAGCATTAAAACTCAGAGACAAGTAAGTCCTGAGGTCCTGAAATTCTGTGGTCAGATGCAGTCTGTTAATATTCTAGGTCCATTAGTGTAAGTGCAAGTCCTTTGAGGTTTACGACTATAGGCTACAATTGCTCATCTGGTCAATATTAAACTTATGTAGAATTTCAGATGAGAGAACTAAATTCAAAAGAAATATATGACCAGCATCAAAGCATTTCCATGAATATGGTCCACTTGCCAGCAATTCTGGGAGAAAAGGCACATACTGGGAAGGAACTTACCTGCCCTGAGTAAATTGATTGGAATATCTTTTTTTGTTGTTAGTTTTTAAAAAATGAGCCATGATATACATCTTTCTACTGAGTTTTTAATAAAACTTGAAGTCTATAAGAATGATTAAAAATCTAAAAACAAAATAAACATCAGAAAGGAGGCTAGAATTATTTGTCTTTGTAAAAATTCCTATATATAGAATTCTTTGTTTCCATAAATATAAATAAGTAATGGCATGTAATTTACTATGTATTCTTTAAAAATATTACAACTTTCTCTAGAATAATTTTATAAGAATCCATATAATTTTCTAAGTCATAATAATAAATAAATTTCTAGAATAGGATTGGTCTTCTTAGATATTTTAATATAGCTTACTACAGTTCACATTCTGTTTTAAATTTCATTTTTGAATCCGCATTTTGCTTTCATATGTACCTGTGTACCACATGCATCTAATGCCTGTGGAAACTTGAGGAAGATGTAAGATCCCCTGGGGCATGCAGACAATTGTTAGTTGTTATGTGGCATCTTGGAATTGAGCCTGTATCTTCTTGAAGAGCAGCCAGTGCTCTTAACTAGTGCACCATCTCTCCAGTTCTGTAGTCTCTATTCTATAGAAGTTTTGATTTTTATAATGATATTGAGTTAGCAATCTAAATTTTATTTTAAGAAAATAAAACAATCTTTACATAACTTTTTTGAAGTATAATATTTCCTGAAATATTTGGCGTCTCCAACTTAATTTTTAAGACGTCAAAGACAAGACTCTCCAGCTTGCTAAAGTTCATTTTTCTACCCTAATGACTCTGTATAACCACAGCCCTGCAGCCTTTGAACAGTTGTTTCATTATCTGAAATACTTTTAAAAACAGAACAATGATTTAAAGAATGGATAGTAGAGTCCAATAGAAAATAAAGTTCTATCTTTCCTCCATTCTTTTCCCATTGTTGACCCTTGTTTCTACATGGAAGCAATTCTTTCTACACAGATGTGCTGTGTCTATTACATGGTGTTCACAGGAAAATGTAAGCAGTATTTCTGACCATAAAGTGATCACAAAGTGGTAATTGTTGATATTTTCAAATCATCATCATCATCATTTATAGCAGTGGAAACATACAGGAGCTATGTTTTCAGCTCCGAAGCTTAAAGACAATTGTTTTCAGGTTTTACTTCAAATCATACTGTGCATCAGCAGTAGGGAATATCCACTACACCAAGTAATGGAGACACAGAACAAATGTCCAGCTAATACCACATTATACTGTCCTATTGAGTGATCTGCCTGAATCAGCTTTCTATTGTGTTTGTGGAATGCACATTCATAGGCCATGCAGAGGCAAGGCTAGTCATCAGCAGTCTTTGGGACTTGGAATTCTGATTCTAGGATTCAAAACAGCAATTTCCTTTTGGAGAGGTCAAAGTCTCTGCTGTGTCCATGTGTGTGTTTGTTAAAGGTTGTGATAAGTCAAGCAGAGGAATGAGTTCGCATTTCTCAATGGTAGCTGACGAATATTTTGTTTGGAAGCTAAGAGCAACCTTTCCATACTTATAAGCTGTCATACTCATTAATCTGATTAAAGAAACCTGACGAATGCTGGATCAGGGGGACATGTACTATTAAAACCTGCTAGCAGGTTCTAAATGTATGGAGGTAGGCATAGAAAGCAGTCTCTATGTGAACTTTGTCTGCCCAGTGAAGGAATGCTCTGAAGTTTTATGGCAGCTTTTATTTATGGTCACAGTGATTCAGCAACACTAACAAGGCTCCGGGCTTCACAGCTCTACCATCACTTTATCGCTGTATTTAGCACAGAAAATGGTAAACACACAAAAGCTGAAACAGGTGACGCTGTATTAAAACTCACAGTGTTGCTCTCTAAAGTCTTTTTTCAGCTTAGTTTTTCCTTTTACAAACTACAGTATGTTTCTTGTTTTCTGGAAGGTATATATGATGTAGGTCGCAGTTCTTATATGTCAGTTGGTACAAATCTTGGTACAAAATGAATGTTAAGAAGTTATCCTGTGGTATGTGGTAAATTGCTGATGCAATTTAAATAAAGGCCAAATTAGTATGAACAGCAAAAAATAATTAAACAAAATGAACAGCAAAAGTCAAAAAATGAATATCCATTATTGGAGTAAAGAACAGAGGGATATAAATTTATTTTCTATTGGCTTTTCTTCCACGACATTTCTCTCTTTCCTGCATTTAATGGGAAACATACCATGAGTTTGATGTATACCTATCAAAAAAGAAAGAGCCATGTATTATCATCTAAGATACATAAGCATGTTTATTAATTAAAGATGGCATGGAAAATGTTGGTTGCCAGAAAGTCTATCAGAATTCTAGACTGGTGGTGTAAAAATGCCTTCTCATGTCACAGACATGATAGCCAAAGAAAGTAAATGTTAAATGTGTAAGTAAAGAGCATAAAATTTAAAATCTAAGAGCCCTGTGCAAGAAGTTAGAGTATTTCTTCAGACACTGCAGGAGGTTCTGTCCAACAAGTAATCTGTCGTATACGCACTTCACTTATACCTCTAAGCCGCTATGTCAATGTTAGTTTGTGAGCTGAAACCAATGGGTTTGATGTGATTTGGGAGAGTCTTATCTGGAATCCTTTATGATAGGAGCATGTGCTAAGTTTGGTGTGTGCACCTTTAGTTTTAGTAGTGAAAGAAACAGACAAGAAACTGGGAAAATGTCACCAATCTAAACTTTCTTTGATTGTTCAATAATAATTCCTAGTTTGGGTCCTTAACATATGTCTTTCAGTGGTGCTCCCAAGTTTCTTAGAAATGACTCTAGAATTCTCTTCTATTACTAGAAGCACCCAAACAAAAGGTTTCTTCAAGCATTAAAAGGGTGTGATTCACAGATGCACATTAAAATACAGCTAATGCCTAGGTGTGAGCCACGTGCGGGGAAGAGGTTGAAGGAACGCACAGGTATCCAGGTGATTGTCCTTTGAATTGTGGTGGCATCTGCGGACAGTGGGAATAGGACTCCACCAACCAGCTTTGTTGGTATTCCTGATAAATCAGAAGACAGTGTAATAAATCAGTGTTGACATAGGATCATTGTGCTTGGTGTTCCTCAATCAGCCATGCATTTTTTTTTCTGTAAGAAAATTTATGAAGTGATTATGTTAGTCCCTTAGCTTCAGTATCTCATATTATTTTGCATGAGATAAAGCCAGATATCTCCTCTGGATGAAAGAAACAACACATTCTTTCATACAATCTCAATTTTAAACCAAATTTAATGAAATTATGGGATTGTGCTAAAATGTATTAAAACTTAATAAAGAGTATTTTATTTCAAGAACCCTACATTCTGTTCCTCTTCCAAAAGTGTCATCCATTTATTGTAAATATCCAACAGTCAAATATAGTTCATGTATTTACCACATTGCTCACAGCACTTTGACTACTTTATGTATCTTCCTTACGCTTTTCTTCCAGTCCTCAGCTCTTAATTCACAAGGTGAGTGAATAATACCTTGATCACCTTTTCATGATTCTTATAAAGTCATTTGTACTTTTATCATTTGACCTGATTGCTTATTTTTCAAAGTACTCTTATACTTTTCTACTTGTGTTTATATTTAACTGTTAACCATAGCTTATTAATATCCACATGCTGCAAATGATGTTCAGGTCTGAGTTTAACTCTCTATAGTTATTAGGAGCATCCTGCTAGTTAACTACAGCACTCTACTGATTTGAATGAAATGATGGTTCCAGACTTTATGCTTTGTAACTAAAATATGTTGATTAAAAATAAGCATTATGACAACATTTTTGGCATATTTAGTTATTTTCAGTGAAAACTAAATGCTAAAAAAGTGAACAGTGATCGAGCACATCTTTTGTGATTTGCACAGGTTTAGATGAGGAAAATTACATGCCTCAGGTTGGTTGCCTAGTTAGTTTCTAAACCCATCTGGCCTGGAGTTTTTCAACATGTCTAAGTAACAAAAATACTAAACATGTCGTGAGAGCCCTTTGTCATCTTCTCTCCATCTTACATATGCTACTTTCTTCTCCTAGAGTGGTTTTTGTTCATCCCCTTTCCCTTTACACAACTAACAAAAGGTTCTGTGTTGTTCATCACGAATATCCATCTCACACAAACACACTGTTGACCTTCCTTCCATCTGTGGCACCTAAGTATTCCGAGTTCTCATAGTATCTTTTTGGGACACATCATTCTCCACATTTAACCAATACACTGTGTTTTGCAGTGCTGATGATCTTTCTCATGAAAAGTAAGCTAAGTTAGGCAGAGCAGATGCCTGACATATATGTGCTAGTTTAGAACTGCACAGCACTACAAACAATCCTTACATTCTTTAGGGAAATGAACAAAGATTCCAAGGACCTACCACCAGATTTCCTAAACTGGTCACATCACCTTGTAGTCTGCTATTCCTCTCCGTGTAATGTACAATCCATTCTCTGCTTGTCAGGTGCTCTGTAGATATTAATTGCCTCATGACTACACACAGTATGGTTCTACTGGAAAGCCCTTCTGCATTCAACCCTGCAAAATGGATAGCCTTGCATTCAGGTTAATTTTCTTTCCCTGTTAAACCCTTTTTCTTTATGCTCAATTGCACACCGTAGCATAATTAAGAACTCATTGTCACCTCTGAACTTAATCACATGTTCTTTGTATTTGAGTGGCAGGCCAATTTGCTTTATTATTGTGTGGCATGTTTTCTTCAGTACCATGTTGCAAGATTCTTGAGATCAGGCATTAATCCCATGTGTTTTTCAAGGCCCACTATTTATTACCATGAGTAATGTACAGCCATACTTAGTAAATATTCATTCCTTTGAAAAAGGTTTAGAGATAGATTTAAATCTTAAAAAAAAAAAAAAAGAAAGAAAAAACTTCCTGGATGCAAAAATAGATTAATAAGAAGCAAGAGCACTAAAAAGAAATATGAAGAGAATAAGAGGTGCATCCGAACTCTTAAGAAAACAGCAGGCCAGAGCGAGCACGACCAGAGCAAGCAAGGCCAGAGCAAGCAGGGCCAGAGTCAGAAGGAAAAACAAAACAATACAGTAACAACAACTGGAAGTACACACACACACATGCACGCACGCACGCACGCACACACACAGGAATGCATGCCTGCACATACATACACCCACATGCACACCCACAACCACATACGCATACCCCTGCAGCAGCTGAATGTCATTGTCTCTTCTGCAACCTTTTCATGCTGTATATTTTGCCATTACTTTTCTGTCTGACAACATTTTTCATGATCATGTTCTCACCTTATTTTCTTCCCCATCACTGTAGGCAATAAGTTCCAAATCTCAACTGAAATTTGCCTAAGACATTGTGAAATTAATTCTAATTTTTAAAATTATATATATATATATATATAACTATATCACTAACTTCAACTCCTTAATGTAACAGCTATTAAACAACAAAATAGTCCTTGACTAGTATGTTTTAAAAACAGTTACATTTATAGATCTTTAGTAAGAAAACAATACTAGCTTTATGAATTTTTCACTGATTATTTTTACATCTAAGTTATGGTTAAAAGGAAAGTTGGTCTTTGTGATGTGGTTAAAATTTATAGCCACAGACAGTCCAACTTCTTACTCTAAAGCTGAACCTCACCTTCACATATCATTTACATACACTGATTACTTCCACATGTCTGGCATAAAGTAAAATAGTTTATGAGCATTGTAATACAGCTAAAGCCACAATGAAATAAAATTCATCTTTGTCTAACGTACCTCCGAAATTTATTCATGCTAGTGCATAAAGTGTTTTCAAAAGAAATTCTGTCCTGCTGAAAAAGCCTTTAAAAGCCAATGGTGGTTGGTGTTACCTCCCTTTCTAACGATGTCTGGATTTCTCAGTCTGCTTTCCCAGTGTCTTCTGCTAGACAAAAGCCCCTTTAAGTTACTCTCAACATCTTCTTCATTCTAGTTACCAGCCTCAGACTGTAAGTTTATTTTCTCGAGTGACTGAATATCCTCTTTCCTGCAAATGGGTTATTTGCAGTCACAGGTGGTTCACACAATTGCTCACAAAGACTCAGCCTCTGGATCTACAATGCTTCATTCAGACTCGGGGACATGCAAAAAAAAAAATATATCATGTTTATTCCTATGAGGATTCAATGCTCCTTAAGCTAGCATGCAGTTGTACCTTCATAAAACAAGTCATAACAAAATAATATTGAAAGCAATCATTACACTGGTCAAGAGGACATGCAAATAAAGCTAGTCATTTCCTGGTGCTTTTTACTGAATATTAAATGACTGACTATTCAATGTTGAAAATATGAATTAAACATGTAATCTATAGCCAACATTTGTGGGCAACTGTTTCCCCAAAAGGCAGCTGCTTCCTTGTTCAACCTGGCTGTAACTACTCACAGCCACAAGGACTGTTGTGAAAGTCCCTTTCCATCCCCCTTACTAGCTCTCCACAATATGATACCATCCAGATCGCAAGTAAGTATGCCAATGGAAGCCTACACTAAAGACGGTTGCCTTATCAAAGGTAGACAGAGGGCTGAACAGTCTAATGTTAGACTAGCTGATAGTTTCTATTGTTTACTTAAAGTATTATATTTTTATTTACAGGATTCTATATGCTCCAAATTAAATACATTTAATCTAATATTCCAACACTAAGATCTACATCTGACTAAAACATGAAATGTTTGTTGTCCTGTGTCTGGAAAACTTCACTCAGGATATTCCCAGCTCCCATCACTTGACTATAAATTTTATTTTACTTGCAGCTAAATAAAACTCCTTTGTATATAGTTATTGCATTATCATTATTTATTTAACAGTTATAAACATCAAGACTGTTTCTATGTTATAACTATTGAAAATCGAGCAGCTTTGGACATGGATATCCACTGGTAGAGAGAGCAAGAAGGATCTTAAATGGGAGCAGGGCAATAGGATACTGTTGCTCTGGAGGACAAAGGAAAAATACTGGAAAGGGAACATTGAGTGGTGGCAGGGATGGGAGAGCCAGGGGAGGAAGAAGTGGAGAACAGAGAACATTAAGGATACTTGAAAATTGTATTTATGAATATAAAATTTTATTTTGTCAACATGAAAAGATGATAAATTTGCTATACTGGAAAAAAAATAAAGCATTGTCTCCATCCATGATGAACATTCAATTGCTTAAAGCATATAGTGGAATGGAATTAATAGGGCATTGATATAGGTAACTGTGATCCAAATTCATTTCACATGTGTACGGATGAATTGTAGACTGATATCCAAAATGGTAGGGTATAGCTTCAATCCCAGCACCAGTGTAGCTGAGAAGATCTAAAGGTCAGAGCCAAAAAAAATTATAGACTGAGGTTTGTCCTAAGGGAACAGACTATTCTAGCATTGCCAAACTCCTTTATGGAGTCACCTTAAAATAACTAAATTGATTATTCCACAATTAATGTTCTGATATCTATGTGGCTGTGAACAGAGAAACCAAAATACAGTAGATATATTTCTTCAAATTGTCATCAAAACAGCAGAGCCAAAAGGACAAGTATTAATTAACTCAAGGTCAATAATAATGCACCAAAACAACACAGACTGTGATTGACTACATGATTCATAGGGGCAAAAGAAATGGTTCTTAAATAATTTGGCCACATACTGTGATCATATAGAAGTGTTCTCTAAGAGTAAATGAGGACCTTAAGGTATATAGAGAGGATTTGTTTGCTTAAGTACTGAGCCATCTCTTCAGCCCCAAGTTATAGAATATTAAAACCTTAACATCCTGGTGATGCTCAGTGTCCTCAAATACTTGGAATTGATAATTTGCTGAAACAAATTTCCATATAATTTAATGTGTTGAGTCTTCAGCCTCTCTTTCTCATCCTCATCTTTATTCAGACAAAGACAACCATGAAACCTCCTATAGTGCCCCTTTGTCACTGTAACAGTTTACCATGTGTTTGGGGCTTTAATCAATGGGGATTTCAATACAATCAAAGTATGATGAAATTTTGAATATCAGAAAGAACTGTAGCTGGGAATGAAAAAAGATGGATTGCAATTTAGGGTTCTCATTGTTCTAATGGGTCAAATAATGACAAGGTTTTGTGTTAACTAGGAAGAGAAGAAATGGCTTACAGGACTTTGGGGCTGAGCATATACTAGTGTCTCCCGATATAAGTGGACAAGTTAGTTAAAAATTAGAATTTAGGGAACTTACTAAATAGTTACTAATACTAAAATAAAACTATAATTAAACTATACTAATTACTAAATACTACTAAAATTAAACTATAATTAGTATAATAAAACTAATACTAATTAGTTTTAGAGAACTTACTTCTTTTCTTTTGTTCTTCTGAAGATTAGCTTGTCAGAAAAACAAAACAACAACAACAACAACAACAAAAAACCCTTTAATATATTGCCCAAAGGAACCAGAAATAGTTATTTTGATTATTCTTTTATTTTCTAGGTCTGGAAATTTTTTTCTATTCACTTCAGACAGAATCAAAATAATTTAATTTTGCAAAGGATAGCCTTTATTTAGTGAGATTTATTTGTATAATCCAGGCAGATACAGGTTGTAAATTTGAATTTCATAGAGAACACAAGATTATTTTCATTTTTGTGTCTTAGGATCTACAATTCCTTCTTAAATTATTGTATGGAGGGAAACTGAGTTCTAGTTACATTTTGCACATTAGGGATGAAAGTCCTGAGAATAAAGGGTTCTGTGCATCACTATGGAGCCTGGACAGTAAGGGTTATATTCCGAAGCAAAAATAATGGGGAAACTCAGTGGAAAGGCCTTGGTATTTGCATCTTGGCAACTTCCTGGATCATCCATATCTAAGACAGAACAGAAGATGAAGTTTGACAATAGTATCAGCAAATAAAATGTGGTCTGGGGAAATCAGAAATAATAAATAGAAGATAACAGCCCAACCTTAACGATGAGGGGCTGAAGACATGAAGCAAATGATACACAATCTCACAAGACTATTGCTTCCTCCTGTAGTCACCTGATTGACTTTCCATGTTTCAAAGTTCTAAATTAAATATAGTATGAAAAAAAAAGCAGCATTTTGTGACTTTCTCCCATTTGAGCCTTAGACACAATGTGTGTGTATTTATTTATATGCAAATAAAAACCTATTAAAATGAAATTATTGAGCTATATAACTTCAAACTTTTTGGTTTGAATTGAAAGAAATATTAATCTGAAGCCTGGCCTATTATAATATTAAAATGTTTCAAGATTTTATGAGCTTGTTTGTTTTGAAATTCTTATTATATGTTAGGAGGTGAGTGAGAGAAACATCTCAAATGGTAACCAAGCACTGTGTAGGCTAGAATATGCACAAGGGATGCTTTTAGGTATAAAGATAGTACTGTATAGCATGGAGACCCACAACTGAAGTGATACACATCCAGTGATATCATAAGTAGAAAGTACTCTTCACAACATGCTGCCAAAAATGATAGTGTAAAGCAAGAGAAATGAGAATTACTTAGAAGAGAATATGAAAACAGAATTTGAGATCAGTGTAGTTGGTAGTCTTAAGGAACTGTAGTAGCAGAAGCTCTTACAGTAGATACTTAAGTTCAAGTTGGCAAGACTTTGGTTAACAGGAAACTTAACGTACGTGTTTGGAAGGTATTCCAAGAAAACATATAATCCCGCTGTGCAATGTCCTTATAATATATGCCACTTGGCCATATTGATCTCATTTCCAAGCTAATCTTGATATCTACATATTAAATCTATAGAATGGCTCCTATGCTATGTTGCAGCTTACAGTTGTCTACTGTATAACATATATAATTTATAAATCACATAGTAATGACATTGTAAAATAAAAAGAACACCAAAACATAAGGAAAGCTTTAAATGGTAGCAATCACTTGATTCTTCATTTTTGCCTTCCTGGTCACTAAAGACTGATTTTCTTATACTGTGTTTCAGAATCCTGATAGATACTTCAGTAAATGTAATGCCATCTTCTTTAGAAGCCATTCTAAATTATTGTTTTAACCAAAAATAATTCATTCATGCAGAAACATAACAGCTAGGCTATGTGACCCTGTATGTGCATCTGTCACATAGAGAGTAAATCTCAAGAGTCTGGAGGCTCCAGGGAGTGGGGAGGTCTGGTGGGCTGGGGGTTGGGGGTGGGGGATGTGGAGACATCCTCATGAAGACTGAAGTGGGGGCAGGGAAGAAGTATGGGATTTGAAACAGTCAGAGGGTGGACCAGGAGGGGGGATAAAATCTGGAGTGTAAAAAAAAAAAAGAGATTAAATAATTTTTTTTAAAAAAAGAAATCTCAACAACTGATTTTTGTGAACAAGAAGCCTACAGAGGTGAGGAAAATGCATTTCTTTTAAGCTGACTCATACATACTGGTAAAAAAAACAGAAATGTTTGCTTGCTCAAGACTTCAAGTTTAAAGATAAAACCTTTAAAATTCATGATATGCATTCCGAACAGCCAATGGCATTCTTATAATTTAGATTTAACCTCAAGCAGAAACAACTTTATTTTATCTTTACCAGAGTTCTTAATGCTCAGCTGCTATGACTTGTACATAAATGTACTTTGGAAGCTATTTTACTGTCCTTTCCTGATATTTCTACTTGGTTGTCAGGTTTTAAAGAATCTTCCATCAAACTTTATAAATAAATTTAGATTACAATTATCAAACTGTGGAACTCTTAAACAGTCTAAGGAATTCCTGTCTTCTCAATCTAAAAGTTAAACAAAGAACTTAAGGTGAATTGTGCGGATTCATACTTTGGAAAACATTCTTGTGGCTCCTTCCTATCTCATTCACTGCCCAGAAAAAGTAGGTGCTCAAGAGCAATGGTGATTGATGGAGGGAGGGCTGGTATATTGTAGCAACAGAGGTAGTGAGAAACCATTGCTCTAGATAAGCACAGAACAGAAAGCAAGGAGGCTCTGAGATGATGCATTTAACAAACTGTCAGAGAGCAAAGCCAGGTTGTTCCTCCATATGGATGATTAAAAAAAATCCCACGAACTGCTCTATGATTACATTCCACACCTAACTTAGAGAAGTGATTTGTTTACAAACCCTGAACTCCATTGGGTAAATAATTTTATCACTATTTAGTGTGAGATTTCTCCCTTTTCCTTCTTTCTCTCCTTCTTCTTCCTTCCTTCCCTTCTTCCATTTGTCTTTCTCTCCTCTATGTACCTCAACAGAATAAGGAAAATCAGAGTATTTGTGCAAAAAGGATGACAGAATTCTTCAGTTCAGTTACTGGAGTCTTCATGCATAGTCTTGCCATAGATTTCCTATCTCAGAGCTGTAGATGACAAAATGACCAGACACTTTCTCTGATGTGGTCCTGGAAGAAGTTTCACTTGTAAGGAGCTACCATTTATGGAGAGGATCTGTTCTCACAGGTTTCCTAAACCAAATATTTCCAGTCATTAGCTTTACTCTAGAAGCTAGCTCAACACTTGCTTCTTCTAAAATGCCATTTTCCTAGTTTACTTTTTGCTAATATGATAAAATACAATGAAAGAAATAAAAACAAAGCAACTAGGGAAGAATGGGATTTCTAACAATTCTATCTTGTAGTCCATTATTGTGGGAGAGATGAGACAAACATTAGTCATTTAAAAGAGAGAGTCAAGAATCAAAAGAAATGAATGCATACATGCCCACTTGCTTTCTTGCTAGCTTCTGCTGAGCCAAATACCTTCTATATTATGTAATTAAGGATTCTTTGCCTAAGGAATGGTGCTACCCACAGTGAGCTGTGTCTTCCTACATCAATTAATTTAAGAGAATCTTCCACAGACATGTCCATAGGCAATCCCCTTTAAAGTCTCTCTTTTGGGTGATTGTATGCTGTGTCTATTCAACAATTACAATTAACTATCACCACCATACTGTTCAATTCACTGACTACCAATTTACATTCTTAGGATATACTACAGGAACTACATTTTATCAAAATGCATACTTCAGATCAGACAACAAAGGCTGGCAGAAATGCACAAAATCAATCAACAAAGAGTGACTCTGTTCTAACCACAGAACATATAAAAACACCAACTAATAATATCTAGACTTGCAAACATCACAATGTGGCAGAAATAAGATGATTCATGTAAGCACTTTCAAAGAACTAAATACTTACTTGACATATTCAATAGACTTTCTTTAGTTTTCTTATGAACACTCAAGTGGGACATGTAGTAATTCATCTATAGACAAATTTGTGATTGCAGCTATACATTATCACTATAGAGTTTGGTTAACACTGGTTCCCATGCCACCATTAAGGAAAGGAAACCTAAAGACACGGTTTTCGTGATGCCATGGATGACAAAGATCACCGAGTTAGTAGTCTTTCTGTGTTTTACACTGATTGTAGAAAACAGAAAGAGCAAATCATTCTTCATATTTATCAACAGAATTTTATATTTTGCTTATCTTTCTTCCCTAGTCCAAGTATAAATTGTATATTTTCTTATCCTGGGTTTGACAGAGTCCAGCTTTGTTACTGTTTGGGAATAGTGTGTGAATTTCCTATTTATATAGATGTTTATGTCTTGGCACTAGAAAGAGATAGTAGCTGGAGACATTCAAAGTTATTTGTGTTAGATAGAATTTACCAATTCTTCCATATTCTTGATTATAAATATAGTTAAAAATACAATAAAATGTAAAGGAATAGTTACTTTAAACTACCATGGAGTTTTCTAAATACTATTTTATATTTTCAGCTAGTTCTTTCATAATTATATAAATAATTGGCCAAAATGTATCATATGCAGGATTACTCTTCCTTATAAGCACATTTTATAATTCATTTTTATAATTCATGTAAATATGTGCATATGTAAATTGTACAACACACACACACCTGTTCTACCTTAATCTAATTGTCTGTAATCACTATTTCACTCTTTATGTTGTTTAACTGTGGATAATTTCATATTTTATGGATACATTTTTATTATAATTCTCATTTAAATTAAAATGTACTCATCTCTTTCATACTTACAGCCACTTACTTGTATGTGGGGAAATGGGCTCATAAGATCACCCTGAAGAGCACATCAAAACCCTTAGTAAAATTCCATCCTCACCAATGTTCCCTCAGTTCATGTTACATACCATGACTGTCCTGTTAATTTTCCCAGGCTTGGCCTTTACAATGTTACTTTGTGTGTATTTATCCTAGCAGCCTGCCTATTTTCAAACAAATGAAAGAGATGTCACACATGGCTACTGCCACCTATTAGCGGGAGCAGAGAACTGCAAATCATGGTAATTCCTTTAGGTAGTACCCTAGAAGCTGGGAAGGGGTAAAGGCCATCTAGATTCACACTTATTCTTACTTTTGTTTACAACAACTAGTTGATCTTTTCAAAATGAGCTTTAACCCAAGCAATGAACTCAGCACAGTGTTGACGTAGTTGTGGAGGCTTACATATAACTTGGGTATAGATCACGTGGTTATAGAGTTTTTCATAAAGGTTAGTATTTGTAATTTTATTACTACATAAATTGTCAAGAAATAGTATGAGGACTTAGTAAATTAATGTTAGATGATGAGCAACTCAGAATTCATTTTCTGAGTGCTAGCTTTAGATTTAGACAGATCCAAGGAGAAATTTCGTTTAAGAGAAGATTGAATTTTGACTTAAAACATTTAGAACTATGACTCGTGGATGTTTAAATGAAAAAAATCTGGATAGTAAGTTAAACCACAAATTTTCTCACAGACACCAATTTAAATGATAAGATTTTTAAATATAAATCCAATAATATGACACAAAATTTAGTCTATAAAACTATATACTCACACTAATTCTGTCTACACCCAATGATTTACAGTTGTTTTTTGTCACTAGGGATACACAAAATCATTTTTATTATTTTTATTTAAATTTATCCCTTAATGAGCCTTCAATTGCAAACTTCTTAAGAGTCTTTTAAATATAATTGAACCTAAACCATACTTTGTCTGTTAAGCATATTCTGATAATCAATATGAGAAATCAAAGAATAGTTGCTACCACAGATCTATGCCTGTTTAGTTCATTAAATCACTAGAATGGATACTCCTGTTGCTTATACCTGTAGCGAGAAGTCAGAAATCTCAATGCTAAGCCATTCAGACTTCAGGATAAATTATTACAAATTGTCACTTTTAAGGGTTATACGAAATAGTTTCACAGTCTCAGTGGTTTTCTGTTTCTTAAAGTCTGTATTATATTTACTGTCATTTCAAAGGTCAACTTGCTTGGCAGATTTAACAGAAGGGCCACATATAGAGGACTTTCAGGAGCCATCATTTGATGTCACTTGAGATGAATGAGGTTACATTTGTGTGTTGTATGTTCAACTTTCATGATTTTTGTTAAGATAGATCTTAAATAGATTTGTCAAAAAACTAGTTTTCACCATCTTAAACTCAAAACTTTTGAATCAATATATGATTTGAAAGCAAATACAATTTGATAAGAAAACTGTATTTTAAAAAAGACTCATTAAGTCAAAGACACGGTAACATGCAGGGACAATTTGAGAAAGTTGTTAAAAGAATTTATAATTCATAACTTCGTAATTCTGTGCATGTGTGTGTCTCTGTATATTGTAAGCACACATTTCTAGATATATTTTAATTGGAAGGGGATTATTAATGTAAAGTAAAACTTATGCCATGTTATTCTGTGAGTATTTAAGAGCTCCTTTAAACATCTTAATTGTATCTAGAAAGTCAAATTTTCTGTATATATATATATACAGAAAATTATATATATATGTCTATATATAAACATACATATAGACATATATATACACACACATATGTATAAAGTTTAATAGAGTGGTTCTCAACTTTTCTGATGCTGTGACCTTTAATACAGTTTCTCATGTTGTGATAAGCCCCAACCTTATAATTGTTTTATTACTACTTCATAACTGTAGTTTTGCTAGTGTTACAAATCATAATGTAAATATCTGTTATGCAGATATTCTGATATGTAACAACTAAAGGAGTTGTGACTCATGTATATATATATATTTATGATTTAAAATTAAAAATGTTCACATCATTGATTACATAAATTTCTTTATACAACAATAAATATTAATATCAGATATGAAGGTTTATTTATAATAATTACATGTTTATAGAAGTAGCCACACAGGTGTATTAATACTTCTTTGTTAAATGCTTTTTAATTGCATCACAGGAAGAAATAAAGTTGTGTAAACCAGCAATCATATTAATTTATTTTAAGGTAATCATAATATACGGAGCTAAAGATACATCAATTTTTAAATTTTTATTTAAAATTCTAATTAGTGAAAATTTGCTATCTTGATTTAAATGGCAATCTCATTTTCACAATAATTAAAAAAAACTTGACTCTTGGAAAGATAAATAAGTAATGAAATAACAAAAATTGCTTTGAAATGTCTGCCCTTAACTTAAGTGCTGTTTACTAAGTCCCCCCTATGAAGGAAAGGTTAAAATCATTGATTTAACCTTTGGATTCACCAGACACCATCATACTGAGACTTGCATGTGTCTTTGATTTCTTCTCAATCTGAGGCACATCGTGTACTGGAAAAAAACATCACATTGAGTGATGGACCATTTGTTACTTGTTTAAAACCCCAAAACCTTTTTTTTTCCTCCTTTGCCTTGTGAATCATACAGGTTTTTTTGGAGATTTCACTGTACCATACATCTCAGATGCAAGAGCACATGATTTCTTAGTATTTCATAGGAAGGTAAAACTGAGTAATTTTGTAGATTAAATAAACAGTTATATACACATTTAAAAGAGGGGCATTTGAACATTTAGCCAGTTACAATTCACACACTCAAGGAGGGCAGACACATCTCAGGGAATGCTTCTTGAGGATAATTTCTATGTGACGCTGAGATTTACAGAGTTCTCACGTTTTCTTCCCCCACAAGGATTCTAAATCAGACTGGTTCAGAGGGAGAAGTCAGCATACCCCATTTTTCTAATATTATCACTTCTCCAGATGGTTCTGAAAACATCTATTTAGCTCCCTTTTCCTAGAAAGTGGAGGTACCTTATCAGATATGTAAGCACACCCACTACAGAAGCTGCCTGAGTGCCTTTACTTCTATTTCTCATGTAACATACCAAATCTCCTTCATCTACTCCCAGGAAGAATGACAAGGAGAAAGCCAGCACAATGATTGCCTGAAAATTCATCTTGGCAAGCTGAGCAATGACAGAGTTAATGGTGGATCTTTGAAGACAAGTGACCATGGGAAATTAAGGTTGGCAGGGATTTAACTCTTCATGAGTCATGCTGCAATATTTTTAAGAGTGATGCAGTAGATATTTTAACTGTGTTTGACGTCTAATTAACTCAGAAAAGAAAAAAAGAAGCAGATTTAGAAAGAAAATCTCTCTCACAGTTAGAAGCCAAGTCTTGACAATTGATGATCAGGCATGTGTTTTGGCAAAATAAGTGTGTGTGAAGAGACACAAAGGTAAAGACACACCAATAAAATGACAGAAGAGATCTGCTGGCTGGAACTCTTCCTCTTATTCCTTGCTGTTGATCACTTTGCGATTTATTTTATCAAACTGCCAAGCTCTTGGTGTATCAATAGAGTCCTTATAGAGCTCCGAGGACTATGTAAATTTAAAGAAAAGCACAAATCTTTCCCTAGGGAAAATCTGTAAGACTTACAGAGACACTGTCACATATATATATCTCTTGATAAAGTGTATAGCCCTCATCAGCAGACAAGTTTAAGCATATGTACATAAAAAAAGAGCAGTTTCAATTCAACACTATCTACATGATTTGAATGAGAAAACATGACAGGTGCCTCCTCTCTGACTGACAATAATTATTGGCAAGAAAACAAAATTTTCAAAAAATAGGGAGGTACAGTGAATTTTAATTTTATGTTACAGTTTATTCAACAATTAGAAATTTCTAAGACTATTAGATTCTTAAAAATATATTTTATTATTTTAATTTTGCTATTACCAAATTGTAGCCATTTGACATCTTAGAGACCTCAGATGACAATCTGAGAATCTCATTTTTAAAAATCAAAGTAGAATGTGAAACATACAAGAAGTATAAGCTTGAATAAGGTAAACTGACAATCTATAGATACCTTGATGGTATCTTCTCAATGATATAAATCAAAGACCAACAAAAATGTAGATTATTTTATATATGTAGCTAATTTCAATACAGTTATATAGAAATACAGTAGAGACTTAACGAAATAGTTAATGGACACTATGTGATTTTTCAACACTCAAGTAATAATCTAACTGCTTCTTTTGCATTAAATCTACATGCAATTAGATGCTCAATGAAATATTATGCTAAAAATAATTTTCCAAGGCAACATATTCTATCCTAAGTTGAATCCAAATACACACATTAATAGGTGTTTAATTTTCTCATGCAAAGTGTGAAAATTATGCCTCTTTCTTAATTGATATTCCTATTCACACTAAAAAAATAAGAAAAAGTTGTCCTCTATCATGTGAAAATTAGAAATACATTTTCTCTGTTACAGTCATGTATAAAAAGGAAGCATGTCTAGAATTAGCCAATAGTCTTCGTGGATCTTGTAAACTGAATATATAGCAGAGGTGGGAGCTACTCAGTGCCCCACCCCCATTCAAGAAATCTGAGAATCATAGGAAATCAGCACCTTGGGGAGTTAAAGTATAAGAGTTTAAAAGGTTTAATCTTAAACTCCATTTACTAAGACTGAGTTAGAGAAATACCCTCTGTCACTAAAAGTTTTGTATATAAACACACACACACACACACACACACACACACACACACAGAGGAATCTGTAACAGAAAGTATCATATGACCTCACAGGGTTCTATTTTATAAATTTACACTTAAAAAGAAGTTCATGTAACTAGCTGTGTCACTAGAGAATATCATCCCTTGAATTCTCACTTAACTACATATGGGATCAAATAACATTTTATTTCAAAGGCTAGTTTTACACCAATTAGGGAAACACAGTCTTTTCGCCATCATAACACAGTGTGGAAAAACTAGCCTGTTCTCCCCAGTTTATATTCTCTTGGCAAACCATGATCTACTGCTTATGTTAAGCATCTGAGTGTCAGATTTGAACAAACTGAATATTCATGATGACGATTAACCATTTAGTGCCTACAACTAAGGAGATACGGTTCGTTGTAATGGTTATGATAGGTGAGGCAAGAATTTCTATAAAGACAACATTCTTTTGCATCAGTAGTCATTTAAAAATATTTTAAAAGAAGTAAAGTGAGAAGAATGAACGGCACATAAGAATGATCAGAAGGTACCCAGATCAGCATGCACGGAGCAAGCACACAGCTAGCTCACTGTGATTAAATGTTCTTTGTTTGCATTTAAGTTGTCACATATCAAACAGAAGACATGCTTTTTGTTGTTTAAGGGAAAGTGTTTAAATTTCCACGGAAATTTTCTCCAAATGACACAGGTTTCCCAGGTTAAACTGAAGCTTTGATGGTTAGCGTTGGGAGTTCAAGAAAAGAAAGGAGGAGGCATTACAAAGATAGCCAGATAAAATAAAAGGAAAGCTTTACCTTTGTACGATAATTTCAGTCTTGGCACATTGTTCTTTCCGTTTGCATAGTTTGCTCTCGCTGTAAGTAATACACCCCAGAAAAGACAGGCAATCCCAGTGAACCAGCCCATGCTGCAGACGCTGGAGGTCCCTGAGCTGCTGCAGCCTTCCTTCCTGAATCGTGCGGCCAGAGAAGTTCAAACAATCTGGAAACTGGAGGTAACAGGTGATTTAGGTCAGTTTCATTCATAAATGCAGGCAATCAAGACCTCATGGCAACACTAACGTCTCTTCTTCAGTAACAGTCACGGAATCACAGAAACTTCAAGCCCTCAGGAAAAAAAAAAAAAAAGCAAAAAGAAAAAGAAAAAAAAAAAATCGAGCCAGGCACCGGATAATGAGGCACAACTGTTGTGTGGAAAGAAGAAAAAAAAAATTAACAAGGGCTGCGGCAGTGGCCCTTAAGAAGCAGTTCCTTTTATCTCCGCTCCGCTGATAGCCGGTGGCTGACTCTAATCCTGCTCCCTCGCCCTGCTTCATTCGGCTCCGAGGAAGCAGAATGAAAGGGAAACAGAGAAAGAGAGAGAGGGGGAGCCAGCAGCCTTGAGCAGCGCGGACTTTTCCTGTGCACAAGCAGGGAGAGATGACATAGGATCCCGCGGACAGGTTTTCCCAACACTCACTAGACGCGCTGACAATGGGAGAGGAGCAAGCTCAACCCACTCCCCTTCCCTCTTGTCACACAACACATGCAAAAAACATCTCGCAGAGATTAGAGCCGGGAGCAGAACCCTCTGGCGTGCCTGGGAGAGGCATGGGGCTATAAATTTACCTCCTGAGGCAAGCGTTGTTTTATAGCCATTTTGGGGGAGCAATTGTGATTTTTTTTTTTTTAAGAAAATTGAATTTGGCTACCTACAGAATTTACAGTCCATGATCATTACACAGCCTCGCTGAACTTGTGTAGTGTGCGTGTGTGTGTGTGTGTGTGTGTGTGTGTGTGTATGTATGTGTAACTTTAACCACGAGAGGTTTTTAAGCCCCCTTAGAGATTATTCCCGCCTCCTCGCAACCCCCTTTGGGTTCAGCCACCCCGTTCCCTTGCTCTACAACAAGTGTAGTGAAGAAATTCCTTGGAAAGCCCATATAAACGATCAGTTCAAGACAAATATAGGTCCACTGAGAATTATAAATTACAACAGGGGATTCGCGAGAGGATACTCCAAATTTAAAAGTGCCGGTGGTGGTTTTGCAGCTTCTGGAAAGCAGGGGCTGACTCTGCAACGCACCATCTCTTATTAATTAGATCCACTTCCCTCGTGCTGGCTTCAAGGGCAGGAGAAGATGACAAAGTTCACAAAAGTCCCTGCTGAGTGTCAAGGACCAGAATTAAAAGAAAAGTGTGTTCTTGTGTCTTCATGAACTGGTAAGGGGTGACTCAGTTCTCTGTGGGGCACAATCATGTACTTGGAGCTGAGTTGGACCTCATTAATTCTCTGCCATATAGGCATGTTGTCTGTGGGGTCTAAATTTTCTCTCTTACGTTTCTTTCAAGATCCCTGACATCTAGTGGTATTATGGGGTTTGGGTAAGACTTGTATAAAAGCTATAAGAGAACACCCTCTACATTTCCTGTAATCGTCTCTGTATTCGGTTTTCTACCATCTCCTCTAAACACTTGAAATTCAGAAGAGAATTTCTGTTTGATAATCTGAACGTTTCTGGGCAGAAAAGGCAGGGCTCCTCTCACAATGAAAAACACAAACACTTTTTGAAAGTACTCATAAAAGTTATCTAAGCACTGCCATGGTAACTTTCCTACTGTCTGTATACCAACAGCATTCTTCCCCTGACCTCTGTGTAAAAGTAGATGGAGGAGGAGGACTTAAGGGAGGAGGGGGAGGGGAAGACAGAGCCTGCTACACTAGATTGATTTGTCAAGCAGATCTTATTGTATTTGTCAGTTCCTGAAAGCCTATTGATCAGTTAGCATTGTTAAGAATATAAACTCCAAGATCATGTTGATTTTACTGATTCCAACCTTGTGATCCTGAGCACTTTTCACGCTTTAGGCAAAGGATTAAGACTACAAAGACAAGAGGCTTGTCTGCCTGCCTTTATAGACACTCATCCTGCAAAGGAATTCCAGCTCGATTGGGATTATCTAGAGAATTCCAACAGTGGATTATCCCAACTAAACACCACCATTACTACTTTAAAGCATTTCACCTTTCTATTTAATTTATTTTTAACTGTATTCAGATAACCTTAACATGTTTCTTGTGTAAAGCAAGGGAGTAAGTTTGTTTCTGTCAACACAGAACAGGATAAAATAATGTGTATCTATTTTGCTTCTTAAAAGTCTCATCTTGGAAATTTTCATATGTTCCTCAAAAAATAATAGTAATTTTAATGGCAAGAGCTCAGATTGATTCTATAGGAAGGACATTTCATCTTAAATTTGAACAATAAAACAGGAGAACATTACTGAATGATACAGAATGAATAACTTATACTAAAGTTAATATCTGGAATAATATACACAAATAAGTTCATATTTACAAACACTTTATTACAGTAAAATAAACAGAACTTTATTTACAAAGTTCTGATAACTTTATGCAATTAATTTTGGGCAACAGAAAGGCCTTTGGGTCTTAGACACCAGCTGTTACCTCACTCCTGACTTTAGCAAGATTAAGTAAAGTTGTCTCCTAACATTACAATTTTACACACACACACACACACACACACACACACACACACACACACGAGAGAGAGAGAGAGAGAGAGAGAGAGAGAGAGAGAGAGAGAGAAGTTTAAGCCCTTTTCTTAGCTGAAGTAGAAGCATGGCAGGAGAGTGCCTGCTCAAGAGTTTGTAAAAACACAGGACTTAGCTGCAGGGATGACAACAATGTGGATGTTGATCCACTCCTCCAGCTGCTACCATCCACTCAAAGAACCTGTGGCCTAAGGCATGGCTTGATTGAACCTGCTCGATGTGCCACCCAAAAGCCTGAGTTTTCTGTCTTTACTACTGCAGCTCAGACTCAGAAGTAGCATATTGATCTTTTAATACTGACTTTTAAAGGATAGGTAAATACTCTATTTCACATGAAGGCATTCTATTTTCAATTGCAGTCCACTCCAAAGCCTGTCTTGTACTTAATGAAGTTTATTAGCAACCGAGTTCCTGATACTTCTTTCTAACCTTTCAAGTTTCCAAATGTAAGCACTGCCACTGGTGAGTGACTGCAGGCTTCCTAGGATGGTGTCCTTGTGTTTATTTCGACAAAGAACTCAGTAGCATTTAGCCTCACCCTATTTCATACTGAGCTAGGTTACACAGAATTTACTGGGCGTAGTACTTAATTTCCCAGAGAAACAGTACTTCCAACTTTACAACAAGTTAAGTAATATTTATTTATTTGTTTATTTTCAATAAAGACTCAGGTAGTTTCAGAAGTTACTTGTTAAAATATTTGTTTTAAAACTGGAAAGAGGAAAACATTTGAAATGTAAATAAAGTATCAAATAAAAAAAAAAAGTCCTTAATAGAATGTTAAGAGCAATGACTAGAGAGGCAGTCTTAGTTAATAATTGCTTACTAATAAAAACTGGTGATTACTAAAAAAAAAAAAAAAAAAAAAAAAAAAATACTTTTAGTACAAAAGAGACCGGTAACCAAAGAATAAAGAAAAAAGACGTACGACATCTCTAAAATAATAACAGGTAATGACAAAATTAAATTCTAACCTCAGCAATAACATCATTCATTATTAACAAGTAAAGCTTCTGAATAAAAGTGGATACAAATTTGTAAAATAAAATAAAATATTTGTTTTGTGGGGAAATGTGTTTCCCCCCCCTTAGGTAAAAGTAATGTGCTTATTTTAAAGGACCTACTTATATTTTGTAATTATAAAATAATTTGAAACGGCAAAAACCTGTTATATACAACCAAATTTAAGGCTGGGAGGGGGAGGTGGTGGTTCAGTTGGTAAATGACCTGTTGTGAAAGCATGGGTCTTGTGTTCAAGTCCTTAGCACCTATGTTCAAGGGCATTATAGTGGCATGCATGTATATATAACTATTAAAAGAGGTGGATCCGTTGAACTCGCTGGCCAGGCAGTCTGGTCAGTCAATGAGGTCTAGACTCAGAGAGGGATCCTTGTCTCAAAAAATAAGGTGGAGACAAACAGAAAATTATGTCAACATTGGCCTCCACCAGGCCCTTCCACAAACATGTGTACAACCACCCACTAAAA
>JADRCH010000195.1:1726311-1810921 GCA_019843965.1 Rhynchomys soricoides | reverse complement strand
TCAGACAACACACACACAAACATACACAACACTCATATACACAACACTCAGACAACACACACACACAACACTCATACACACAACACTCAGACAACACACACAAACATACACAACACTCACACACACAACACTCAGACAACACACACACAACACTCAGACAACACACACAAACACACACAACAGTCAAACACACAACACTCAGACAACACACACACACACACACACACACACACCCCACTTACTTTCCTAGGGTATAAATCCCCTGCATTTTCCTGAGTAAAGACATTTGTTGCATTTGTAAATAAAAGAATGCAAAGACTGAGCATGTTTTGAATGCATTGCAATGATTCAGTGTGTAAATCTACTTAGGGGGACTGGATGGAACAAGTATACTTGGGGTCTCATTTCACTGTGATTGTAGCATTTCCTCCCAAATGTGATCACTATTAGACATTAGTGACCTCTTTAAGGGAAATTACTTAACTAGGGAATGTTCAAAAAGTTGATTAATCAGATTTTTCTAACAAGATTAAAAAGACAACCAAACATGAAAACAAAGTTTACTTCTTTTATCAAGATGTTTTTGATTGGGTTATATTTAAAAAGTAGCATCTATTATTTTCTGTTATTTTGTTTTACAAGAGACTGCTTCATTAGTCATTGAGAATCGTATGATCATCAATGTTGTAGCAAATGTCATAGTTCAAACCAATGCTTTTCATTCTCATGTTGAAATTTATTTTTAATAATTTTTTTTTCTGGAACTGGGAATTTGAGCTTTTTTCCCTAAAGATAACTCATGTGGGTGAACAAAAGTGCTTTAGAAGATCAGAAAATATCCTATTAATTGAGACGCTAACTATTTGATGTATTGCATGTTCTGTTCAAAAATGCTCATCACTTAAGGTTTACCATAGGCAGGGATGGGAACCCAAGGGTGGCAGGTTAAAAGCAATGTCTCAGAAATTAAGTTACACTTTGCATAATCTGACCCTTATGAATGCTTTTAGCATAAGCATATGCTGTGGAAGCATGAGTTGAGAGAAGGAATTGGTAAAATGCAAAGGGAATTCAGCCTTTACAGAGGCATTAACTCCTCCCTCCCCCTAATGCCCTGGGAATACAGATGTGGTAAAATAAGCTTGTCTTAGCTCTCTATTGAACTTGTGACACAGTGAAAAAGTGCTCATTTTGCAAATGAACTGTCATAATAAATATCAAATCAATGCAGAAGGGGATGAGAAACTGACCAAAGAGTTATAGTCTTACTGTATATCATAAGAAAAACCCAGATAATGAAAGCTGTCAAAAATCACAGGGAAAATGTTCACTGGTGACCATCTCTCTACTTGAGAGTTTGTTTAGTGGAACTAGCAGGTGGCCTTTGTTAGCTTAGTTAGTATGTCGAGTGGGGAAGAAAGAAGTGGCTAAAAAAATAAGCTGAAGTTCTGGTTTGTGTCTAAATTGCTTACCATGTCTAAACCCAGTCTTAGGAAGATGTTTTGATTGTTTGCTGTTTTATGAAATTATTTTAGGAAACCTGTTTTCATTTCCAAGGTCTCTTTTATTGTATCATATCACTCCATCATATATTAGCATTTCAAAAATGTTTTCAAAGGACACATCATGTTGTTCAACGGTTTCAATCTGTGCTGGAGCTTGTCACAACCCCACCCCCATTCCCACACCCACCCTGGCTTCTTTTCTAGATCATCTCCTAAATGAGCTTCCTAATCAACCAGACACCGCAAATACCTGTTGGTGGTGGGTTTTAGTGAGAATCTCCACCTGAATGGAAAGGGGACAAGAAAATGTTCAAGTGAGACAAAAATCCCATTGTTAATAGTGATTAGCAGAGGCTCAGCAGTGAGCTGGAAAAGAGGTGGCATCTGCAGAATCTAAATGACAAGAGCAGGTTGGCCCTGAGAGTTTCAGGATATGAAGTTATTCACATTTTGCTTCCAAGAGACACATTACATACACACGCTCACTGAATAAATAAATTACTAGATCTACACTAAATATACAAAGTGTAGAAGCTGGCAACACTGCACAAAGAATTACTTTCCATTTGTCTCATGCAAAGGAAATGCAAAGAGTTTCCCTGTTAACCTCTGCAGAGAATGTTACACCTCTGATGTTCCTTTGCTGCACTCTATATGCAGGGATGGGGTGAATTAAAATGCTTTTCAGTAGTTTGAGACTGATAATGACAGGGAACAGAAACTCCTAAGAAGATTCAAATCTCCACAGGAAGGAGAGTTTGTTATAATGGCAAAACCAACTGTTTTACGACAGCGATTCTAAAGCTAGCATGCAGTCGACTCTCCAAGATCACAGAATTCCCCAAATTGCAATAGGTTAAAAGGAAAGGCTGCACTCACCTATTCTTCACTGTCTTTCCTATTGCATATTGCCCCCATGGATGTAAAACACCATCTGACATGGCCTCTTTTTTTTTTTTTTTTTTTTTTTGCTTTGGGACAAAGTCATAACCTGGGTTCCTGTCACTGCCTTGGCTACAGCAGCAGCTGCCAGTTTATGGGAGACATTAGAAAATGCCCTGTTTATTAGTTAACAGTGGTGTTTTTTATTCACAAGGATTTGTGAAAACTTCAATTTCCCATTTTTCTTTAGTGTGAATCCATAAAATTAACCCCTGCGAAACAAAAATTAATTGACATGACTTCATTTTCCTCCCGTTTAATCAGAGAGAGAAACAACAGTCTATAGATGTTTATCTCCTTAACTGACAGATCCCTGTTGGAAAGATGTGAGTTGAGAACCTCGATGGAACAGTTATTATTTACTTGGTTGTTCTGCATAATATTTATACATGACTTAAAAGACTTAGGGGTGTAAAAAAAGCAATTTCTAATAGTATAATTCTCCTTTGACACAAAATGTCTACGATACCTAATTGTTTTCTCGCACAATTTTTAATTATATTATCTCAACTAAAGCTTAGCTAGTAAACTAACATAACATGCAGATTGGCATGAGGAAAATATTAGTTTACCTATGTACTTATGACTTTAAATGATGAGAATTTCTTTTCCCTTTTATTAAACACATTTTTTTCATATCATATAGTCTGATCAGACTTAGGCTTTCCCAGCTCCTTTTAGATCCTCTCTACCCGCTCAGCCATTCAACTTCAGGACTTCTTTCTCTAGAGTTTTAGAAAACAAACAAAATAGAAAACAAACAAACAAACAATAATGACAAAATAAAATCATGAGAAGCACAAGAAGCACACACAAAGATGCGCACGTGCACTTGTACACACATACACACATACACACACACACACACACACACACACACACACACACGGAAAAGAAACCCACAAAATCAGAAACCGTTATATACAAGTTGGTAAGAAAACATGTTTTAATAAGTAGTATTGAAAAGAAATCACCAAAATATCATTTTGTGTTGACCATCTACTGCTGGGCATGAAACCTGCCTTAGTGAAACTCTAGGAGAAAACTGATTTTTCCTTTGCAAGCTTCTGTATTGGGGGCAGGGGGCTTCTTCAGCTCTGGGACTCTAACTCAAACATGTTCAGATGTTCAGGCCCTGTGAATGCTGCTGTGGTGTGTGAGAATTCACATGAGTCAGTCAGTTGTGTCTGGAAGACAGTGTCCTTGGTGTCATCCATCCCTCTGGCTCTCACAAGATTTCCACCTTCTTCTCTTCTTTTTGCATAGCTCCCCTACTCCCAAGGGAATTGTTCTGATGAAGACATTTTATTTATCTTCCAAAGTCTCTCACTTGTTGTCCATTGAAGTAACGGGCATAATTCTTATTGCTTAAATTTCTACAGGTGAGACATTTGTCTTATTTGATAATTTTGTACCAAATGGCACCACAGTTATTAATATATTGAATTTTGAAAAATGTTTGGGTAATGTATATAAAATGCTCTCACCACAATAATAATTCTGAGATAAGGCACATAATAATTAGCTATATTTTTGGAATTGCATAGTGTATCATAGTAATTAGTAACATTTTAAAAACTTATTTATTTTCTTTTTTATGTATCTGAGTACTCTATTTGCATATATACCTGTATGCCAGAAAAGAGCATCAAAAATCATTATAGATGATTGTAAACCACCATGTGGTTGCTGGGAATTGAACTCAGGACATGTGGAAAGGCAGCCAGTGCTCTTAACCACTGAGCCGTATCTCCAGCCCAATTAACATTTTTAAAAAATCATTCTACAGTGCATCATGCTTCAAAACATTATAAACCACATACTCAATGCAGTCAACTTTGTCAATAATTAAATGAGATAGTTTAAAAAATATGTTATATTTGTAAAATCTCATTGACTTCTACATTAGCCACTGTTAATTCAATGATGTCATGAAACCTATTTCAATCCCAAGTGGAAAAAAAAATAGAGAAGTAAATGTAAAACTGAATGGACCAAACTAAACATGATAGTCCATTTCTTAGGCAGGTGCTGGACTTCAGGGAAGCCCAGAGACACTTCTCCAGGGGTGGGAAAGCACAGTCCGAGATATGAAAAAGCTGAACCTGAGGGTGTCTGGACCCCCAGTCACCACTGAAGAACTGCATAGAGAAGTCACAAATGAAGTGTCAGGAGTCCCTGAGCCTGTGACAAGGCTGGGGCCATGGTCATCCTTGAACTCTTGGACATCTAGGTACTGCTGGGAGTCGTGGAAGAGCCACGAATGGAGTCAGGGGCCTGCAGGCTGATGACAGTGTCTAACGTGGCTGGGGGAAATGGAAAGTTCTAACTTAGCTCAGTGGTGATTGTCTTTAGTTTAGTGGCAGTTGTGGCTGGAAGCACAAAGAGGCCTTCTACAGGAGGATTAAGCTACAGCTTGATAGTCGAATGCCTTCTCCATGGCTCCCCACTGCTGATCTTGATGAAAGAGACACCATGGTTGTAAAGTGTTCATTGACTTTCATGTCAGAAAATGGATATATACCATACCAACTTCCACAGGGCGGACGGGAGGAATGTCTTTTGCAGAGAGGAATGTCTGGAACGAGACTTTGGCTAAACCCTCAGGTGCATTAGTGCAGAGAACTCTGTTCTGGGCCTACATGACCTGTGCTCATGTTTCCTTACACGGGGGAATGTGGCACATGCTGTAGGCCAGGAATTAGCCAGGAAGCAGGGTCCGCCTAAGTCTTAGGTGTGTAGCCACTGTGTCTTCAAGTCTCAGACAACTCTACCCTATATCAAGCTTCCTGGCATGGTTTACTGGCCCACAGCCAAATACAAGTACAACCCTGAAGCCAGGATCCCTACATAGTTGTTTCTTGCACACGAGGTTCAGTCTGACTGCTGTCATATCCTGTGGCCAGGCATTCATGTATTAGAACTCAACATGGGGCAAGAGGTTCATATAGACAAAGCATGGCTCTAAAATGGCCTTTAATAGAACAATTCTTAAGAATTACTGCAGTGGGTACCAGAGAGTTTATTGAAATGAGGAAAGATCTTGGCTGCTATTAATTTTATAGTCTTAAAACATGTTCGTTTGCTTGTTGTATTTTAGAGTATTAAATGCAAAGGAATTTGCATATCATGTACAATGTATTTGACCGTAAAGGATGAGAAGACATAAATTATAATGTTAAGAGTACAGAAGTGTACATGAATGCAGAAACCATGACCTAGACCAGCAAGTATGGGGTTGCCTTTGTTAATTAGCCTTGCAACTGCAAGCAGCTGCAGTTTGAAGAATAACATTTCACCACTTAACAAATTGCTGGTGACTCACGTGGCCAGATGTGAATATGAGATCCTCCACTTTCACAGTTTGTACAGTGTAGAAGAGAATGGTGTCTCTTTTGCTAAGTCAAGCCTTAAACGACTAGAAGACCCATTGCTAGTACTGCCTAAATCCTCAATGTGTGAGTGGGTCTTAATAACCAAGTTACAAGCCTTGTGAGCTGGTATTATTTGCGTTTCAGGGGAAATTATTTCCCCAGATAAGTGCCATACTTAACTTTAGGAAACAGAGAAGTTAGGGTCAATGGGTGAAACACCTGTACAATTATTAAGGGGATATCTCCTGCTACTATTTATATTTTATGTCATTAAATCTCACAGGCCAATAGCTCTATTTAGTGTTTTAGCCGTTCCCCATGTTTTGTTTCATGCTGCTTTTGGAACTCTAGGGAATCCTGATTGGCTGGTAAGTAAGTTAATTTTTCATCCTGGTGGAATTTGTGCTATAATAGTTTCAACAGGAGCCCTTCTACGTTTCCTTCAGCGTTCTGTGCCAATGCATGGGACAGAATTATAAGACCATGTGTACCTTCGTGTTATCCATTTATCACAAAATGCCACCTTATGTCATAGGATCAGTGATATCGTAATTTGTAGAGTAATACATGTTGATTTTTTTCATTAATGTTTTAATTGTCATAATTCCTAAAATAGCACAATTTATAAATGTTTGTTGTCTTTTGAATAAAATTGTAATTCTTATGCTTACGAACAGTTCATAGCAAGGCATTCTAAAAATACTGGCAGTTGGTAACAGGATCAAATATAGTTTAGAAAAAAATCATAACTTTTCTAAGTCACTCCATTATTCCTTTTTAAAAACACAGTGCTTCAAATGTGAATTCAGTAAATGTGAGAACTGGCTTCACCTCTCTCTAAATGGAGTCTATCAGAAAGGGGCTCAAATGTCACTAATTATTTTATAGGAATAATCATGTTGAAGCTTTACCCAAGCGAAAGCTTTAGTATGCTTTCGGACTGGCATGTCAGGATGAAAATAAAAACCCTTCTGCTGACGTGGAGCTGATTGAGTTACATTTAACAGGATGCAGGGCATGGCGCTTTAGCTATCTAACGGTGGTGGGCTGTTTGCCACCCCAGAAGCAAGATCATGTTTCCTCTGCCCCATGCAATTTCAGAAAGCTTTCACAAAAACTTCATGATTGACACTATGGCCCTCTTCCCAATCTGATTTATTTGAATGTTACTATCACCATGATAAATGTACACTGTCAAAGTATTAGAAAAGAAAGTAAAATAATCTTGCCTTTCACTTGGTGAGTTTTAAAAAGCTTAGTTTATACTGTAGAAGCTAAGACGGCCTTTTATTTACTTGAATGGTTTTTTCTCTGATTGCTGTTGAGTCTTTATTTTTTACTTTCATTAAATGAGTTTGAAATACATTCTACAGGTCTTTCCTGTTCACACGTAAAACTGAGTAGCTAGGGACAATCAAATGAAGTAGTAAGATATATGTAAAACATAGTAAATATGTCATCCCTTGGAGTTATCTAGCACCAGTTAAGCTGTCCCTCTCTTTTTATGCATTTTTTTAGTCTCACAGAACACAATGCCTAAACTAGGGGGCACCCCTGCCCTGATTCTGCGCTGTATGTTAAACCTCTGTACAAGTAGACTGGACGTGGGGCATGCGTGGAGATACTCATTGTGCCAGTAAAGTCAGATTTCAGAGTTGTTTTATGTAACATCAAAGTTTTAACTGCAACTCTTCAGTGGTGAGACTCATATGATCTGCTGTTCCCTGTGATTCAATTGTACAAGTCCTTTCACACAACAGAACTCAAAACATTTAAGTGGCTGACTTCACAACTCTTGTCATAGTTCCTGTGCAATGTAGGATTAGCAGCAAGAAACAAAGCTGCCTGTCAAATTTGTTATATTCAGATGGATAGCCAAAACTGGAAGGAAAATAACTTCTGAGTGTTTTCAAAGAGTCCTATCTTTCTGTCAAAACATTGTTCAAAGTATACAGTGAGTTCCATAACTCATTAAGATTGATCTGGAATTCAATGTATAATGTTCAGACAACAGGTCATTATTTAGTTTTATAGAAAGGTTAAAAATTTATCTGGTAACACAGTTAAACTAAAAAAAGTTTTAGCTTGCGATGTTCAGAAAAGTGTACAGTAGGGTGATGAAATGCCCTTAAATAGGATCTCATTACAGATAGGTCTGATATAACTGAATTTCTTTTTGCAGGTCTCTCAAGTTGAAAGTCAGGTGTTGCACAATTTAAGAGGTAAGCCTCTTCTTCTTTAAGTAGGTGTGGGAAAATTGTGTCTCTCTTTTCCCAAGAGGTCAGTGGGTGTGTTGGTACAAGAGCTGGGTTTCCTCACAACTACTGTGCAGTTGTGTCTGTTGCTAGAAAAAAAACTGAGATTGTATACAAGTAGAGGACCTTAAAACAACAATTCAGTGAGGAGAATGAGGTTACATGTTTTTCTTTTCATAGTATTATATATTTATAAATACACACACACACACACGTAGTCACATGGGTATATATCAGTAAACATGCACACACATGTATGCATATTTATATAAGCATATATGTCTGAGTCAGTTTGCTTCTCTGTTGCTGTAATTAGATGACGAAGGCAGCCAATAGAAATGAGAGTTCTTTGGGCAATGGTTCCAGAGAGATGGAAGTCCATCATACCAGACAAGCATGGCACTAGACAGATACATCAGCTAAAGCAAACAGAGAGATTGCATCTTCAAACTCAAATGGGAAGAAGAGACAGCAAGCCAAAAGTGACACAGGGATTTTTAAAGTGTCAGAGCCAGGACCTAGTGATGTATTTCCTCCAGTGAGTATGTTCTTCCCTTCAACAAGGATGTTCCTCCTTCCCCCAGCAAGGATGCTCCTCCTTACCCCTGCAAGGATGCTCTTCCCTCCAGCAAGTGTGCTCCTCTTAAGCCTCCCCTAGCAGACTCCACTTGGCAACCAAATCTTCACATCTGAAATTTGGGGGTCACTTGTCACTTAAACCAGCATAATTTCTATCTATATGTGTATACTTATAGAATCATCCATACAAATGTAATATGAATATATACATGTGTACATTTAATGTAATTTAAAAATAATTACTTAGCTTTTGTAGCAAGTGTATGCTAAAGTTGTAAGAATTCTGAGAAAAGTGAGCACATTACCAACCATCCAGGGATCTCAGTTCAAGGGAGAGACAATATAATCTTATCTGTCAGAAGCACACAGAAACATTCTCTTAATGCCAAAGTATAAACTTTAAAATGTATTTTCTTCTGTCTTTTAAAAGAGTTTAGTTAAACTAAGACATTTTCTAGTCCTGTGTCATAAAATATTTCTCTCCTGTCTCAAACGATACAAATTCCTCCGGGATTATTGGCATCAGAGTGTCAGTGCAGCACTGGGCCTTAGCCATTTTTATAATAAAACTTAGTTTACTGGTATTTAAAATAAAATAGTAAGAATTCTCCCTGCAGTACTCTATGTTCTTATAACTTTATTTTTTAAAATGGCCCTTATCACTTTTTTTTTTCGATGTCTGAAATTAGAGTAAACTGCTGTCAAATAAGGAGATGGGCCATCTCTTTACATCTTATTATTTCATTATAAATTCTGGTAAAGATAAACATGGTCTACTAAATTTTGTGACAAAAATTAGTACCACATACTTATAATACATAAGAAAATAACATTAAACATCTAACAACTATCTGACTTTTGTAGCTAAGGAGTTAGTAGTCTATTTATATTGTGATTGAAATTTAACTACCAAGAGAGTTGTTTTTATATAAATAATGAATAGTATTTTCATTTTAATATTGTCTCTTCCTTCTGGGTATTTAACTACACATTTTGTAAGGATGTAATTATTTCTCTTATTTTTATTTTGGTACAAAATCCTTGATGGAATTTGAATTAAAACAGAGAAACAGGAGAGAACATGCTACAGCAACTTCTTAGTGATTTTGCTGGTTTGGAAAATGAGTACTCGACTCTCCCTGTAGTCAAGAAGGCGTGACAACAGAAGAATTTATTTAATTATTCCATGTCATGAAATGTGTGTGTTGGCATGCATTTGTATATTTACAGGCTTGTGATTAACATAAATGACACATTACATTATTGAATGTATATGAAATACAGGACAGTGTGTTGAGAGGAGCCCAATCTGAACACTGCTTCCAGTTTTGGCATTAATCAGTTATGGTGCTGCATAGTGCATATCTCAGTGGTTCAATATGCTCTACAGATAAATTAACTGGAGCAAATAAACCTAATCCCCATTCCCTTCCAATTCTGACATTTCTATGTTCTAATACTTGCTATAGTATAAAATTTTATCTTATCTTTTGCAGTATTTGGCAATTATTTTGGCTAAGACTAAAATCTAATGAACCAAACTCATCTATGTAAAGTTATAATTTAAGTTTGGAGATAGATATACAAGTTATTTTAAGATAGTGTCATTCAAAATGTTTTATAATGTCTGTTACCATATTTGTCTGTTTGTTTTTCTAGATAGAGTTTCTCTGAAAAGCCCTGGCTGTCCTGGAATTTACTCTGTAGACCAGGCTGGCCTTGAACCCAGAGATCACCCTACCTCTGCTGGAATTAAAGGCATGTGCCACTGCCACCTGGCATGTTTGCTATCTTTAATGTCAAAATATTAACACATTAAACAAAACCATTTATAATATACATTCTAATCTAGAATATGTAGTAATAATTTAGGATAAACATAAATTCAATGATTCTGATGTTAGTTAACTACTATGGTGCAAAAGTTTTAGAGGTGTTTGTACAACATTCACCACTCATATTTTTGTATTCTCATTTGACTTTATTAAGCTATATATTGATAAACATGATATTATTGGGAAAAGTAACTTACTTTAGTAAATGTTTATGGCAGTTAAACATGCAGATCATTTTTATGCACTGAACCAGTTAATCTGTAGAAAAATATTTCAACAAGATTGAATTCCTGTTCTTCAGGAAGCCTAAATTAATAAAGCATACAAAGAGAATATATGCATTGCTTGTTCAGGTATCAGCCAATAGGCATTCAGCGCAGGTGAGGTTTTACAGGGGCTTGTTCAGGTATCACCAATCGGCATTCAGCGCAGGTGAGGTTTTACAAGGGCCTTTCTGGGGCGACAGAGCTGTTATTCTTAAATGATGAGCTAGAGCAGCTGAAGAAAGAGGAGGCGGTCACACCAGGACCTCAGCCAGTGCACAAAGCCACAAAACAAGAGAGCATGCGTGAGTGCCGGAAATGGGAGCAATTTAGTCAGTAAAAGGATGTAAATTGCAAAGAGAGAAAGGAGAAATCAGCAGGGTCCAAATCAAAAGGCATCTCTACAGTCACGCTTGTAATCTTGATGTGGGTGATGAAATGCCACAGAGGATGGAAAGGAGGAGACCATCATAAAAGGTCTGCCTTGTAGAAGGAGTCCTATTTCAGAGGAAGATGTATTCCTTGGGATACAACTGGGAAGCTAGGCTGTCAAGGAATCTTATTTTAATGATCTATTCAAAGAGGAAACTAGGCTCCTAATCATGGCAGAGGCTTACTGAGAGAGGAGACAGGGCAAATCAGGGATACATAAGGAGCCAAAACTTACTAGTCTTAGGGAATTGAGGTTAAGGATAAGAATGGATATATGAAAAGAGAGATTTTTTCTAACCATTTTACCCATGATTATGACGAGGATGAGTAGAGCCGTTAACCATTAACACCCGGAGAACACGAGCAGATACGGCTAGGACAGCAAAGAGAGTGCAATGCTGAACTTGTTGGTTTAGGATAGAATACCAATGAGTATTTTAGGTACACATAAGCAGTTGAGCAAATTAGTTTAAAGCTCAAATGCCAGAGGCAAAAATAGGAATATAGGTGGGAGTGAAGGCCAAGATAGAGAGGGAAAGTACACTAAGAACAGAACTCTGGAATACAGTAAAACACAGGCAGAGAAGAGAGGCAAAAATCCACGAAAATGAGACCAGTCAGGTAAGGAGTGGAGGAGGAAATGCCAGGCCAATCCAGAGAGAACCATTTGAGGAGGTCAGTAAAGGTGGGAACAGGATTTGATGCTGATAGTGCCTCTAGGGTTTGAAGCAGGAGGATGAAAATCATCAATGTATAAAGAAGGAGCTCAGTGTTGGCAACAGGGTCCAAAGAGCAGTAGGCTGGATATCCACAGTACACCATTAGCAATTACTTTGTCATTAGCTGGTTTTAGCAATTCAGCCTTCTGTTTTCTCAAGTCTCAAAGGCAGGTGGGAGTTAAAATTGTTTTTTATCCTAAGTTTCATGATGAAATTTAAAAGATGTATCCTTAGTGATACTACTGCACACGAGGGTTTACATCCACTGTGGCAGCACCAGACCAATTAATTCTTTTTGTTTCCACATGACTGAATTTGTTTCTCCATTTTACCCTCCCAAGTGTCTCCAAGGCTCCAAACACAAATTGATTCTCTGATCACAATGTACTATTATGCCCTTAGCTTTTCCTGTAGGTTGATATAACAAATGATCTGGTGAGGAATAGCCTTACAATGTCTGCAAAGTCACTATTCATTATAGGAGTCAACATCTCAAATAATAGTATACATGATAAATCCTCTTCCAGAATTTAGTGCCAGGAAAGGTTTTTCCTAATGAAGAGATGATATACTCCACTTTATCAGTTAATGGAAATGTGTTTCCTTTTTAACCTTGGCAGTGGCGAAACTTAAAATGAAATCTAATCCTTGTGTGTAGAAACTACCTTCTCTTTTCTAGCTGGCAACTGTACATCCGATTTTCATTTCTTTTATTAGCTTTCTCATTCTATAATATTTTACTTGGATATTTGTATCCAGTGCATGTGTATACCTGAGCAGTCATTAATTCTGTTACAGATACAAAGTGAAATTAACAGCGATGAAACAAGTGAATAATGAAGCATTTTATCGGAGTCTGACTTCTTTTTTCTTCCTAGTTTTGAAGCTATCTCTTTTCTCCTATGTGTCTCAGAATGTACTGTTTGTAAAGAAATGTTTATCTCTATGGAATTATATTAAATATAAATTCTTCTATATTTGGATTTTCTTATCATTTATATTCTTCCTTACCCCTACACTTAATTTAAGAAAAAGAATGCCAACAACCCCCTTAAAATATTGTCTATTCACTTACTATGTTTACCTTAATTAGATAATTCTAATCCTGGTAGCAGTTAACACAAGCATCACTGGTGATTTTTTTTCCAGAACATTTAACTGCTTTTAGAAGCACTTAACTTTGTAATCTAATTCAAGTATATCTTCTGATGTTCACTGTTAATAACACACTTTTTGTATGTGAAACTGCTAATGCCTCATACTCCTTAAACAGAATGTCTAAAGGGTGGTGCCAAGAGTGGTGTATGTGGACAAAGGATGGTACATTATATTGAAAGTAATGCAGAGTTTAAAGGGTTAAGAGAAGAACTAAAAAAAAGGTTTTCTAGGTTGGAAGTCCCAAGTTATTCTTTTTGGATAAACTTCTTTCCATCTTCTAAGACTTATCGCAAATCAACTCCTTTCAAATCCTTGCCTCCAATCAAGGCCATTATCTGGATTCCTGATACTTTGTCCTTAAACACTACAATGAATATCAACGTGTAATTTTTTCTTTGTATTTTAAACATAAAATGTATATGTTAATGTCCATTCTTGAAATCTGAAATGTATGAATGGTTTGGTAAAAGAATTAAGAAGTTACTTGTGTAAAAATTGAAGACAATAGAGACAATAGAGCATCACCCTCAATCTCAGATATTTTCTCTGGGTTATTAATATAATTATGCAGTTGGTAATGACATTATACCATTGGCATGAGGAGGTAAGAAAAATAGTAATAGCAAGAATGTAAAAATTCGGTAGATAAAGATGACTCTTATGAACTTGATGTTAAATCATCAGACTTCTCTGGAGTGAAATTTGATTGCCTCCAAATGATTGAATATATTTCATAAGAAAGAGACTTCCTAAACATTTAGCCTAGTAAATATACAACTCACCTCTCAATTGAAAAGAGATGTTGTCCTAGGCTAGTAGCATGATGCCCTCCCTATACAAATATGATACCAACTAGTTTGGTTTTATTTTCAAATCATCTGCTTATAAGGAGAGAATATGGTTCATATAAAGATATACATGTCATGGGTTCTGTGATTTTGAATTTTACTCTGTAGTTTCCAAGTAAACAGTCTGAACCCATGATAAATCAGGTGATGGATTTCACACCCTCTCCTATCGAAACGTAAGTTCCTGAACCACAGTATTCTAGAATGTAAGAGTTTTACATCTCCACTTTTGCAAGTGGTAAAATTGAGGCATAGAAATTACAATGCTTTTTTTTTTTTTTTTGGTTTTTTGAGACAATACTTTTATGTGCTAAAATGAAGCTTATATTAAAATATGCTTTCTATATTATTAAAAATTAACTGACTATATTGGTCAGCATAGTAAGACAATATATTGCCAATATTAGAAAGATCTAGAATTTTGTATTTGTACCAATTCAATAATATAACGAAACCAGGACTAAGAGGCTGCCAATATTGTTCTTTCAAATGCATTTTTTAATTACAGTTTCCTGTGCTTGGAAAATTAGAATGGCTAGACATTAACTTTCAGTACACAAAGGACAAATTGAATTATGCTGAATACATTCCCTCCTCTCACCTTGGAGGAGGTCCTAGGATATGAAACTCGAAGCTGCATCCTTGGACTTTAATAAAAGGCAGAGGATTCCTGCCCCACTGCTTTATAAGCTCTGTCCACCATAGAGCTACAGAGTGCGTTGCCTTGGCCTTTTCATGTTGTAGAGCTGAATCAAAGGTTAGATTGTAAATGAGGCTGTATTTTCATTATCCAACCATTTTAAAAGTCTCTTAGAATCACCTGACATTTTTCCCCATCAAATGGGATGTCATCCTTGAGTTTTATATTCATCATCCCCAGGAAGTAGAATTGTATCTGGTACATAGGAATTATCTGGATGAATTCATTAAATGAATGAATTTCCAATACAACCAGTTGTATCACTGGAAAAGTAATGGCAAAGAGAATACTTTAGGGTCATGTACATTCATTTATACATATATGCATATATACATGCATTATATGTTTATTCTTTGCATACTTTTTATTCAAAATAATTCTTATAATGGTAAGAAAACAATCTACCGTTTAGTCTTTTTATAGATATGACAGTAGCAAGGACAGTATCTCTGCATACAGTACTGAAGTCTACAGTAAGACTATTTTTTAAAAGTATTTGTCAAAGCCTGATCTTTTTCTTGGTGTGGAGTTATGCCGACAATTGTTTTAGATTAAAACAGCATCACATAAAACTAACTAAAATTTGTTCCACTGAGAATAGAAAGGGAAAGAAATAGTGTAGCAGCCATGTCTGTGAGTCATGTTAGGCAGACTAACAAATATGTGCTGAAATACATAATGTCACCCGATGCTCTGGCTTTGCACCGATCCCATAAATATTTCGTACATGCTTGAAATAGATAGATGTCCAGTAGACAAACACTCCAAGAAAATTCTAAAATTAGATACCACAGCTAAACTATGGTCAAGAATTTAATGTAAAGGTGAGTTCTCAGAGATTTCAGGGTTATTATATAAAGCAATGTTTGTTGTCTTTTATTTAGCTTTACATTACATTCCATTTCAGAAAAAAGTAGCACAAAGAACAAATACAGGGGCATTGATCCCCCATATTGCAATCTGTTGGAATAACAGTGGCTATGTAATTCGTGTTAATTGGGCCAAAACACCAGCAGCAGAAATACTAAATTATTCATCATGTTCACAAACTGTCAGATAGGGCAAATAGCCAACTATTCAAAATAATTGCAGAAAGATTGGCACAGCTGTACTGTGTATTCAGTGTGCATTCCATGTCCTTCTGAACACCAGTGTTGAATGCAGAAAGGGAAACTTCTCCTTGATAGAATCAGATGGGAATTTAGAGTTCATTCACAAATATTTTGAGAGAAAACTAATCAATTCAATTTATGTTTTAATTTTTCCCTCTCCAATAAATTAAAAATATCAAAATATATCCAGAAAAGAGAAATTAGCAGTAAAAACTGATCCCTCAAATATATGTTAATTAGACACTGAGAACTCCTGTCTCCTCTATGATTAAAAGTATGCAATGTTGCTATTATTAGATTGCAGATTTAATTTGTGATAATGAGTATATTTGGTCCTTTGTAAAATTCTACTTACCATTCTAAATATCATGTTATGATATGGCTGAATGTAATATATGCCACAGTATACCAATAGGCTAAACTTTAAAAGATGAGGCAGGGGAGGATGGAGACGGAGTGGAGTAACAGATGAGGAAGGAAGGAGGGAATAAAGAAGAAAACTCAAACTTTAGTCATTCTTTTACAATGATCCTCTTATGTTTCTTGGCATTAGGCTAAGGTCAAGTGTAAGATAGCTTCATCAGGAAGATAACACCTACCTCATAAGCTTTTGTGGTTACAATGAAGCCATGAGTACAATAAGATCTATTTTACAATGTAAAAAATAAAGCCTTCTAATTTGCATAATTCCTTATAGTCACTGTTTTTTTTTAAAAAAAAAAATCTTTAAACTATTTCTGCTCTAGATCAGTACATAGGTACTCAAAATACTTTCTTGTTACACCCATTTTTTCTGAAGATTTCAGAAACATCAGCCTCAATATTGAAAACTATAAAGTTGTTAATTATGTTATACCTCTAAAAAGTGCTATTAATTTTAGGTTTATTTTCTTCAGTTGACCTTCAATAAGTGAGGATAATATATTGAAATTTTTGTCAAGAAAAATAATGCAGAGTTAATATGTGTGATGATTTCAAAGGAAATACAAATGTAACATTTAGACTGAGTGTACCTTTCTGTGTTTTGTCTTTCAAATTTTTTATGATTTGGTGGAACCAATTCAATCTCAGTAATGAAGACACATTATGTTATATTTATTCTCCCTATCATACGAGACCTGTGTCCACCTAATTTCAATTATGATGACCTCAGACCTGTATGCCTTTTTGTGTCATAAGGAAATTGACAAGTAGAATAATTAGAATACTATTTATCTTTCAATGAATTATATTTTTATGTATATCATAGGGATGGTCAATGGATTTCAGTAGCTGGGAGAATTACAGAATCTGTGAAAGTTCTAAGTGTAGCCATGTTCCCTACAGTAGTACTTATAAGTCTGCTTGGGACTTGTTGGGTAGCATAGTCACACTCTGTCTCTCAGGACCACCAAGCTTTCTGCCTTGATGACAAGATACTCCAGTGCATTGTTAACACAACCTTGTCATTATGTCAAAATTCACTTTTTTTACCTCTAAGGAACTTCTTAAAATAGCAAGATTTATGTCAAGAGACAAAGAGCTTTAGGTTATCACGGATTTTGATCTTATGTTCCATTTCATCTTATTCAGGGAAGTAGTCAAGCAGTAGTTACACTGAAATATGTTTTCAGATTCTACGCTTGCAACCCTGTCATTTCTAAGCTATAAATATCACACCCTCCTTCCATATCTCCTTTCTCTTATGAGGATAGTAAAATGTTATGCTCCCTGATGATCACACTGAAATTAATGCCAGGCTATCAAGACTTTGCTTGTATACATCAAATAAAACATGAAGAACTAGAAGCTTAACCTTCTGTTTATAAAATGATGAGCAGATAAGAGAAAATGAATAGCAAATACAATAAAAATAAATAAATAACATTTCAGTCACATATTACCTTAGGAATTTGACAAACTTGGAGGTATGGAAATGACTACTACATACAAAGGAATTTTTAGGGAATTTGACCTTGTTCTGAAATAATAATATGAGAAAGTGTAGGGTGGACTAAATTCCACACAAGCAATAATTATTTTTAGTATGTTATATTTTGTTTTAATATAGAAATAAATGGTTCTAGGTCAGTAAGGAATATTTGACTATTTAACTTGACTATTGCATGAATTATGGTAAACACCTGGGGTGTGTCAGTTCTTCTCAAAATGCCTGTGTTGGTGTGACTGGAGAAGCTTGCTCAAAAAGCAGATAAGGAAAAATTAATGCAGACTTTCTCAGGCTTCAAGGGTATGGGACATAATTGAGGTTCTTGGTGTGTTTTCACTTAAATCAATTAAAACGCTTCTGAATATTGATTTATCATTACATAATTATTTTCTGACACATTGTATATAGGATATAATATATTATATATGTATATTATATATTACATATGTGTATATATATAATATATAACATTTATGACAAATACATAGCAGACTCTTTCATCGTTGCAAAGTAGGAAACATGTTAAGCTGAGTGGAAATTTACATCTTCATTGAAAAGTTGAAGAATGCTGACAGGTAGAGCCAGTAATAAACTGAATGCTAATTTTAGAATATATGCTAATGTACAGATTTCACAGTGTTTATAAAGGAAAAGATGAACTAGAAAGAACAGTGATGGGGACTGTGATCTGGTTTGGAGCTGGTTGAAGTTTGTTCCCAAAGCTCATGTGTACAAAGCTCAACCCTCAGTGGGACAGCACTGAGAGATGGCAGAACCCTGGATGATAGCACATAGTAGTAGAGTCATGGGTTGGATTAACCCATTATTGGAGTGATTCATGTTCTTTGCCTACAAGTGAGTTAGTGCCTTTGTGAATGGGTTGTTGTAATGAATGTAGATGTCTCTCCTGATTACTTCCTTTCCCATTTACCTATACTTTCACCCAAAATGTCACTGAGATACCTTCAGACATGTTGTATTGCAGCAAAAGGAGATCAAACAAGTGTAAATACCGTGCTCTTAGACCTCCAGAATGAGCTAAATAAACCTTTCCCCTGTGTTAAGTATTTGTTTTCATGTCTTTTATCTTAACAGCATTCAAGGGAAAACCAGGTAGCAATGAAAGATAAGTAATTATGACTTGGTATAGAGGGATATAACTGTGCATACATGAATTGTGTGTCTATATAATACATGCATTATTTGAATTAAACTTGGCTTATAATTACATAGGTTTATTCATTCACAGATTTGAAATTTTATTAAAATATGATTCTGAAACAATTCTGTAGCATTTCAGAATAAAATAAGTCTATTTAAAAGGATCAGCACAAAATACTAAACTTTATATATATATAGATATAGATATAGATATAGATATAGATATAGATATAGATAGATAGATAGATAGAGATAGAGATAGAGATAGATAGATTAATAGAAAGGTATAGCATGTTTCTATGAAAAAATGGGCCAGTTACAAGGGGGTTTTAAAAACCATATAGCGCCAGCTTCACAGAACAATATGTAAAATAAGAACCATCTTCAACATATGAATCCAATATAGAATAAAGATGATAAAATTAACATGATAGCTAGAGAATTTCAGGTATTGTGAATGTTAGGAAGGATAAGATGATATCATGGCTTAAAAATAAATTAGAAATCTTATCTTAACTGAATGCAGTTGCAGAGTTCACCAGTAGAACACAGTGTGACTTGTGGAGCATACAGCTATTTGAATCAATACCCAAGTATGGACAAAGGTATTGTTAAGAATGAAATCTTGTCAAAAGATATGACTAATATTTATTTTTAAAAGCACACAGATAAGAATATTTTCAAAAATTCTACAGGCATATTAAAATAAAATGAACAAATACTTGAACAAAGATAAAGATTGTTCAAATACTAAAAATAAAACAGATACGTATTTTCTCATATCTTTCTTGATCTTTAACTTGATTATTCATTTTAACATTTACTTTAAAATTTTCATGGTCTATTAACACTTATTTAAATGTGACTAAAAAATAAAGGGGTCTATAAAAATGATCTATGTATTATGTCCCCTGAATCAAGTTTTTGTTAATCGTAGGATTTAATAGAAAGAAATTTTAGGTGATTTTTCAAAACAAATCAAAATTTCTAGATTTAGTTATTTATAAGAAATTTTGTGGTAAGTATACCAAAAGAGCGCAAAGATCTCATAATTTTTTCTTTATTTAGGTTCTAAAAAAACAAACAGCATCATGATGAATGGGCATTGACATAGAGCTAAAACATTCCCATAGAAACATACATTATGAACTATATACAATCCATTAAGCAAGACGAAGTCCATCCGTACAAGTCCCCTCTCAGTCAAAATGAGTAGTAAGGTGTATACAGGACACCTTGAGCACATTTTCAAGTACCACTAATGAAATAAATAATATCTGTTGTCACATCAGCCACTGGGAGGGGGGTGTGCCCTCATGCTTATTCATTTGTCACTCTCCAGTTGAACAATGTCTCCTTTAGGACACACATCATTTCCCCACAGCTGGCAGCTACCCACAAAGAAGTTAATTGAGTCATTCATTTCCCCTTGAACCTACTAATGTTTGGGATTGTGAACCATCAACACCACATGTAATAAGGCGGCAGTCCAACCCTATTACTAACACAAGTTGAACCTGCATTATATTATGCTCAAGTATGTATAACTGAAGTGTAAGTCTGTGAAAGGAATAAGTTGTGGAAGAAATGCATCATGAAATACAGAAGGAGACTAAGTTTCTGGTAGACTTACAGGAGCTACTTTAAAGCAGGATTTTTCTGTGCTTCAAAGACGGTTGATTTTTTTTTCTAATTGCCTTTTGATTTATGAGCAGTAACTTCTAAGGTTATATTTACTGAATGAATACAATTTCATAGAGCTTTGTAAATACTCTGAAAAGAGATGGGCCATGATGAGGGCTGCTAAGTGGTAGCTATATCCCAGAATACCCCACATAATATGCCATTTAGTCTTTGAGCATTTGATCACCTCACACCCATGCTACTTCATAGGCCTTTCTTCTTGGACAAAAAAAACTATTAACAGAGTTCTGAAAAGAATTTTAATTTCCTCAAATAACTGTTATACTTTTGGAGATAGCAAGATTATTTCTTTGAATGGCTCATTAGGAAGTAATGAAAGAATTCTCAAAGGTTTTCTTATTGATGGTGATGTTGTTTTACAATTAGAGGTTTATCTATTTTATGACCGAAAGAGACAGTGAGTGAAGAAGAGTGAACAGAATTCTCTTAACCTGTAAGGAAAGTTCTACTTATTAAAAAATAATATTTTACCAACTCATAGCTCATAAAACAAATCCAGCCATGTGCCTTACTATTTAAAGTAACCATTGAGGATGCTGCTTGAAACAATATGGAATGAGGCGCAGATTCGTTCAGAAATGGTGAGCTCAACCTTGAGTCGCAGAAACTTCTGGAAGAATGTGGCAATTGGTGTAGCTTCCAGAAGGATGAGAGCATAACAATGTAGAAGAATCTTAAATTACCAGAGTTGGATAATAGCTGGAAGAAAGTAGCACAAACAAGATAATATGCTGTCTACTTTACAAGCAGTTGCACCAAGATTAATGGGCTAATTTCTGAGAAGCACTTAAACAGTCATGGATGCTAAGTTTAAACAATCTTATTTATTAGTTGGCTGTGTGGCAAGTTTCCCCTGAGAGTACCATGGGAAGACACACAGAAATGCTTCTTACTCATTTCCAATATGATATATATATATATATATATGTATATATATATATATATATATATATATATATATATATATATTAGATTCTAATTATAAGGGAACATTTAGAACAGTGGTAAATCATCTTGAAATGAGACCAAAGGAAAAATAATTTATGCCTAAATTTTGGAGATTCCTCAGTATTCAAGCAGGAAAGGATCAGAAATTAACCTGAAATGAGAAATTCTGTTGTCACTGCCCCAAGAGAACAAGATTGAGAGAAGGGAACATAAATTCAGAATGTTACTTTTAGAAAAAGCAAAGGTGTCAAAAATCACACGTTTGCTATAAACTCCCTTATGAGATGGTCTCTGAAGAAAATGACTTTACACGTGTAAGCAGTGCCCATAAAGCTTTAAAGAAACACAGAGGTATGGGGAAGCCAGACCCCAAAACTTCCACAGAAAATTTTAAGCACTCAAACACTATATGCAATTAAGTTGTATGAATAAATTGTAGTAAGTTATTACAATAAAATTGTGAAGGTTAATGTTCAGGTAGTAAACTGTATGTCTATATATTCAATGTGCCCACGGTCTACTGAAGAAACGAAGTATTTTTAATATTGTTGGTTAAGGCAAATGTGATTTTTTAAAAATGTCTGAAGTATTTGGGCAAAGATTTACAACTCAGGTCACGGTAGAAGTAGTATGAATATAGGTATGATCTATATCTTGGATCAAATCTATAGTATCCAGTATTTAAAGGCAAGTTGAATTTGGCTAGATGTTCTTTAAAACAGCTAGCACAAATTACACATTATTCAATTCCTAATGGCTGTGACATTTGGAAAATGAAGATTTATAGGTGGTTATCATGTCTGTAATTACAGAGCTGCCATTAAAACCCCTGTGCATTAAGTATGCCTCACTGATTCAGACCTCATTATTTGTTTAGTGCTTGAAGTTTATTCTTTGCAGTGAGAGGGATATTTGAAATAAGGGCATTTATCTCTTCCAGGTTAATTCTTAAATGATAAACTAGTCATCCTGTTCAGTTTATACACATGAGGATGCGGTAGAGGAAAGGAGGAGAATCTTCTGCAACAGAGCAGAAAATAATAGAGAGAACACTAGAAAGCCCTTTTCATAAACTAAAGAATTCACCAGATAAATATTCAAAGGAAAACCAGGTAAGATTTTTGATCCTTACTTGGACACAGAGTGCTGCATTTTATTTGCCTGCTGATTTCTTGAATAACAGAAAAGGCAAAAAATACTTCTTAGAATTAACTGTGTACTATATAACAACTATAAAATTGCATTTCAGTGGAAAACATGCCTGAAAATTCATTCATCCATCAGTTTACATTTGATAAACCAAGTCTATTTGATTAACTTAAATTTAGTACTAAAAAATAACTTTCTATACCCATGATTATTTGTCCAATAACTCTAAATGAGCACCCTGTCTTGTAGTCTCTGTAAAGACATGAGTTCAGCACTTGGAGCGTGGGGTAGGAATTGTTTCCTTACTGGACAGGGCCAGCGGTGTTTGATGATTTGAGTAGAAAAGGAAGATTCTGCTTAAATACAAAACACATATATGACCAGACTAGCATAGAATTATATCCAATTTTAGCAATTTGAAATTCTCCTCATCTAGAAAGTTTCCCCATTTTAGCTACTAGGGGCCAGTACGTACTATGTGTGTACAGGAAGTAGCTGAAAGCTTGTATAGACTTAGTAAGAAAAAGGCTCACATGACAAGAGAAGAAGATCTCAATACAAACCTAGCACTTGCCTTTGGTGCTTTGATAAGGGCAAGCTATGGCTGAGGTTAGCTGGATGCAGAGAGCTGTCCCCATAGATGTAGGTCAAGACAGTGCAGTGAAGAAGGCAGAGTATAATGTAATGAACTGTCAGAGCTGGAGCAAATAGGACTATAGACTAGGAGAACTGGGGATGAAGGGGCAGAGTGAACATCTTAATGCTGAGAAATGTCAGTTATTTTTATCAATTTGACCTACGATCTGGGGACCCTAGAAGGCTAAATTGCCATTCCCCATCAAGCTAATATTTAAATACTTATGTGTTGATTAGAAACTTTATCTCTTTTATTAAAATGTTGTTTTGTTCATATGTAAAAATGAATCCAATTGTTAGTTTCAATCCTCTGTCCTTTTCCCTTGGGCCAGAAAGAGAATATAGTTCAAAATGCAACGGGATGCCCCAGGTTCTGATAGAGGTATGCTAAGAATAGGTTTTAGTATTAGTCTTGACTGGGTATGAAACGAGCAGGAGAGTACGGGTCCATGTTTACTTCCCTAACCTTATCCCCAGATGGTTTTATAGACTGGCTGCCTCCTTTTCAACGTTCTGCAAACGCTTGTTCTGTAAACACTTCTGCCAGACATTTCAGTTCTGTGACAGGGGATGGCCCTAAAAAATAGCACATGGACTTCCTGCTCTCTCCCACACCTTTGTCAAGGTCCCATTTCGAAACTCCTCAGATTACCCACTGTGTGTAGATGCTGCTTTCTTCCAGACATTGTCTGCCAGGCACACTACATGTGCTGTCTGAGTTTCTTTTGTTCTTCACCTCCTCTTTCAAGTTACCTCAATGTTTTGTGTGTCCTTTGTAACTTTCAGCACATTTAAACATGTCAGGCAAATGTAGATTTAGTTACAAAATTGCTTTAAAATTCTCAAATAAATCTGGCAAAAAATTCTCAAGTGTCTTTTTTGAATAGTATCATTTTCATGTGAAAATAAAGGGAAAAATTCAAATGCTGATTGGCCATCATGGGAACCTATAAAGGTTTTTTAAAGTTTAATTTATTAAAATTTCAAAAGACAAAGCACAAGAAGGACTTCCTTCTCTCTGTTACGTTTCTTCTGTAGTAAAACAATAGTTATTTGCTTATAGAGTACTTTGTTTTCTTTTCAGGTGACTTTCAAACTTTAATCCTCAGTTGCTAATTACATATAATCTCATAATGACAGAAATTGGCTTCTAGATAGATTCTCTTAAAATCTTTGATTTTTGTGATTTTTGCTTTGTTTTTGTTTTTTTTTTTTGTGATTTCTATAATGGCGTCTTGTGTTTCTTATAATTTTCAATGCCTTCAATTCCTATATGATTATATCAATCCCAGTCCTTGGCTGAAGGTTTTCTATAAAATATTAACAAAGAAATAAAACATATCCTAAGTTTTATAGTATATGAGTATTCATTTTCATTTCATAAAATATATCTACAAAAAGAAATAACGTTAAATCCTTTGTGATTTTTTTGAAGATGTCTCCACTTTTTTATAGTTTTTTTACTTGCAAGTCAAAATCTTGTTGTTTTGGAAAGAAAGAAACACAGTTCAGTAAAGAGTAGCTTTCTCTCTTCATAGGACCACCATTTAAAATGAATGTGTATCCACTCCCTTCATAGGGCCACTGTTTACTATGACTATGTGTCCACTCTCTTCACATAGGTCCACTGTTCACTATAATTGCATATCCATCCCCTTCATAGGGCCACCATTTACTAAGAATGCAATCCATCCCCTTCATAGGGCCACTGCTTACGATAGACATGTATCCACTGCCTTTACAGCCACTTTTCTCAGAAGAGGAGCTGGCAATGCACCCAATGTTATCCTTACTCAGCTCTGTGTTCCATTCCCTTCAAGCAATGAAATGCCTTAAGTATATCACGAGTAGTCTATTTTGAAATCATTTTATATCAAATCTTGGCATTTGATATTTTGACTTATTAAAATTCTTCCTCAACTTGAAACTACCCATCCTGTGTTTGATATCATAGAACTCTACTCCATCTGCAATTTAACAGATTTATACCCCCTATCACTAGTATGTCTCTGCCTCTCCCTTTACACGCATCCCCCCGCCACACACACAAACAACTTTCTTTGTATATTTAAGTAGTCTCACTATGTCAACTTGGCTTAGTACTAATCAAATAGCTTACGTTGCTTTTAAATTTGTTGCAATTTTCCTATCTTAGCTTCCCAAGTGTTGGGATTATAGTTATGTCTTTTCTTCTCTTTGCTAGTTTTTTTTTTTTTTTTTTTTTTTCTTTTTTTTTTTGGTTTTGCTACTGCAAATCAGTTAGGGCCAGACACATACAAAGTGGAAAGGTTTTAGGGCTGATCTACATCTGTCCCCAGCTCCAGGGACAACCATCTTGTAAGAGTAAGATTTTACCACATCTCTAGGTTCCTCTACTACATATATAAAAATATACATATATACAACTTAGAAGTCATGGCCAGTACTTCTCCATTGACTACCAAACCCATATTTCTCTCTTTTGAAACCATTTCTACTTAGATATCTTAAATGGAGTTCACCTTTAGCAAGGACATGTTAAATTCATTATTTTCATTTTTTATACCTTTCTCCAATAAACATGATAATCTTGAAAGCTCACTTCTTTCTATCTTTCCAGTATTCTAAGCTCATGTGTCCTGTATTTTTAGTATGCATAGCTGAATTGTGTTGTATCAAATTTTATGCTACTGTTTCTGAGAGACTCAAATCATGCTTTGAAAAATCCCATCACCTGATGCCGTTTCTCTGAAGCTATTCCCAGACCTCACAATGAATTCATGTAACCATGGAACATATATACATAAATACACACACACACACACACACACACATATTGTCCATCCATTTATTTATCATGTATTTATCTGTCCATCTATCATTTATCTTCAATCTATGTATTCTTGTAGCAGAATGTTTCATTGGAAATACATAGACAACATCATTATGTGGCTATCTTGACCTCAGGAAATGTGCCCTGATTGTGTTTAATTTCTTAGTGGTCTTAGGAGCTAACTCAGTGTCTGAGTCACTATGACTGTTGAATAAATATATGTCCACCCACACTGCATGAAGGTAGAAGAAAAAAGCACAACAGATGATAGTCTCATAAAAATATACCACATATGGCCGGAATAAGAATGCATGAGGTTAGGCAGACTGGCAGAGAGTGTGAGTCACCATTGAGGAGAAGAAGATCTGAATGAAGAAAAGAGCTTTAGAGATAATTTTCTGGGAATAGAACACACAAACAAAGTGCAATATCATTCTAACACTTTAAAATTAAATGATACTTTTTGATTCCTCATTCTACTCCTTCAAATGAACTAAGATGGTGCTCAGATATTGAGGGAAGTATAAATCTGCTAATTTTAGCATCTTGATAAGAACAAGAGAATCCTTTTAACTCAGTGAGGGCTTGGACAGTTGAAGCCTGTGCTAAGTCATCACCTTAAGGATATCCTTGTAGAACAAGAACACGCTCTTATGAGATTGATGGAAGGAGAAAGAAGACAAAGCCAAGGTCTGTGTTATTGACATAGCAGACTACCTTGGAGGTTAAAAAGTGATTTTCTCAGTTAGTGAAATGGAAAAAATATCCTTCCCTGAAATTAGACAACAGAAATGGTGTTGATTCTTTAGTTCTTAAGCTTGAGTCTTAGGAGAATACCAAAACTCAGAGGAAAATAATAAAAACACAAGATGGAAACAATTTTGTATGTGTGTGCATATGTGTATTCATATATACATACATATGTATACATACATGCATATACATATATACATACACATTCATAGACACATACATATACATACATGCATATACATATGTACATACACATTCATATACACATACATATACATATATACATACATATTCATATATACATACATATACATACATGCATATACATTTGTACATATACACAATCAAAATAAAAAAGCTATTGTAACTTTGCATATAACTGACACAATTTCTTTAAACTTTAAGGTCCCACTTCAGAAAAACTTCATCAAATAAAATGTTTAGATATGTAACATTTAATTTTCTATACTAAATGTTTATAAGAAGAAAGAGAAAGTCTCTTTTTCTTCTTAGAAATATAGAAATTTATGGTGAAAATAAGATTTCAATATATCTCTCAGTCTTTGTCTCTCTCTTTTGTGTGTGTGTGTGTATGTGTGAGAGAGAGAGAGAGAGACAGACAGAGAGACAGAGAGAAAGATGTCTATATCTTTATCTATGTCATTTATATCAAGAAAGAGAGCTGTCAAGACACACAAGAATTTCACAACAAAATTAAGAAGCCACAACTGACAGTCACCTAGCATCTATCACCATCCCTTTGTGTCTACAGCAGTTCCAGCCTTGCATTGTTGAGTTCATGTCTTTACGTAGACTCGTCTCTCTAAACCACAGCACCTAAGAAAACATCGGATTCAATTCTCAATAACTTTTCTTAGTAAAGTTTGACTTGTTCTTTCTACTCTCTTAAAAACCTTGGTTGTGTTGTGTTTCTATTTTCATTCTTTTCCTTGAGTTGTTTCCAGGACTCTTTAAATACAAAAGAATGCTCTGCACAAACAAGGATTCCTGTTTTACAAATATTTAGTTACCTTCACTCTCCTGGGTGCTATTCCTTCTTAGCTTTCGTTACTGTACAGACTACCTAATACTTGATGTTATCAAGCCCAGTTTCCTCTTATGAAAAAAGAAGAGACAACAAATTGATAATTGCTATCATTTAAGATTGAGGTGCAGTTTGTCTTTGGAGTTCTTTTTGACTCTTTTTTCCCCAATATTTTCTTAACTTTGTTTTTCCAGAGTTAGTTTCCTGATTGAGAAAAGTAACGAAGACAAAAAGTCAGGACAACTTGAGATTTATTACACAGGTGGTGTTCTCTTTCAATCTAATTTCTCTGCTTTGTTTCCTGTAATAAAGATGAACACATCAAGTATCCCAGATGTATCTTTAATGTATTTACTATTTTTGGTAACAATTCTGAAAGTCCAGCACAACAGAGAGAGAAAGAGTGTGTGTATGTGTGTGTGTGTGTGTGTTACATGTATATGATGTATATGTGATAAGTGTGTGTGTTTGCGATGTGTGACTGATGCATGTGTAATATATGTTCATATATGTGTGTGTATGTATTTGTGTTGTGTGTTTGTTGTGTATATGATATGTGTGCATGGATATCTCTGTATGCTATATTTGTGTGTATGTATGTGTGGGCACAAATGCCAGTGAAGGTCATACGACAAACTAGGGTGCTGATACTCATGTGAAACCTTGTTTGACAGGGTCTCTGTGTTGTTCAGCATTGTCCACATCAGGCTTGCTGGCCTAAGAGGTTCTGAGGATTTTCTTATCTCCATCTGCTAGCTCACTATGGTAGCACTGAGATTATAGACATGTTTAACTGCATCTGGATTTATGTAGGTTTTGGGGATATGAATGCAGGTCCACACATTGTGGAACAAGAAAGAACATTATCTACCCAGTTACCTCCCTAAGCCCAATGAAACAATTGAAAACATGACTTTCAAACATTTTATGACCACATCAAATATGTGATTTAACTACGTTTTAAAACCTTTGTTCTCCAGGTTTCTTATGAAAGAGTACGTAAAAGGAAAGTACCATTCATTCTTCGAGTCATGAGGATTAACCACATGTAGATTATCCTCTTTAAGATGTTCGTATGGTATCATTTCATGGACATTTCGCAATATGCAAGTTTGCATAGAAAAGTCAATGAACACTGAGACTAGGCAGGATTGATGTATATCTGTACTCCCAGCTCTTGGGGGACAGAAGCAAAAGAATCATGAGTTCAAAGCTGGTCCATCTACATAGCAACTTCAAAACCAGCCTGGGTAACAACAGGAGATCCTCTCTCCAAAAACCAACACATTAATTAATTCATTAAATTTAAAATTTGGGTTTGGACAATGAATAACATTTAAATAAACAATGGATTTTTTCACATAATAATAAATAATAAAAGACACAAAACTTATAAAATAAAACAAGACCCTGACAACAATTTGAAGCTTCACTAATATATTAAAATAAAATAAAGTATTACAATGTCATCACATTTCCTGAGTGCTTTTGATGAATCATGGAGGTTTCCTTTGCATTTTATCTCATATTTTAAATATTTATAAATCAAAATTTCAATTTATCAAAGAGAGGATGCTTTAACAATAATACCTAGTGGTATTATTAGTATGCATACCGAGAGTATTTCTGAAGAGTTCTGCTGTACAAAACAACATGCAATTAGTAGTGTTCCAGGCTTATCTATTATTGTAGATAATAAACATACAGTATTTATTTGATTGACTGTTAATTTTTATTAATTGAATACTAATTCATAGTTTTCAATTGCATTAAATTAATAATTACTCTAAAATATTATTGTTACTATATGAATTCAAGAGATGCTATGCATAAAATGAATTCTCATTTTTATGAAGAATTTGAGAATCAATGTGTGATCAGTTGAGTTTTAATTTTCGTTTGATGGTTGTTACTTCATAATCATAAGACAATATGAAATATTGGCAGAAAATTATTTGATTTGTTACAGGGGTCAGTAATCATACTTGTTCTCATTCTCTGGACACTTAGGAAACGTAATTGCTACTTGCAACAGTCTAGAACTTTTGATGCTTTAAATGTTAACAATCTATACTTTTTCTTAGAATAATGACTTTACTTCTTTGTATGAACCAAAACCTAATTATTCTGACATCATTGCCCCTGGAGGCTGCTCAGACCCCACACTCATGAATGCCTAAGGAAGAGCCAGCGTTCTTTTAGTACTCGGTGCCTGTTTTCACTTATCACCAATCATTCCTTTTCAGACGCCACGCTATTCAGTCTGGATTCACCCTCTGCCTTTATCTCTTCCACGTCGTTGACCTTGTCTTTTTTCCTCATTGATTTATGCCTACTTTAATCACAATATTCTTTGATCACCATTCTCTCCTCTGGTCTTTAATGTTCAGGTTAACGAACCTTTAAATCATTGCTTCTAGGATATATCGAACACAAACACAAATAACTCTAATTGTATCATCTATTTGTTTTTCTTCATTAGAATATGCCCAATCCTTGTAATTTTTATGTTTTCTATTAAAATCTCAAATCTCATTGCATCCTTACTGTCATTTTTAATACGCAACAGGTTTTGATTGATTCTCTGTATCTGTTATTACCCCTTGCTCACTCTGACCCTCTGGATGTTGTGCATGTGCTATTTCAAATTTTAAAATCTAGGAAAATGTTATAAAGATTAAGAAACCATGTAATTATGTCCACCACAAATAAATATTAACTAGTATTAGGTAACATTCTAATGTTTTTCTGTCCTTTGATTCTACATGTGTCATGTGGGGGTAATGTACCTTAACTTGTCTAGAGTACGCGTGGAAGACATTCTGAGAAGCTTGTCAACCTTCCTCTAAACAAGCTTTGCTCATACTCATTTGATCCTTGTGTCTCCAGTATTCTATCATTCCCTCTATTTCCCTACAGCACAGATTTTTCATTAGTGGCAATTATTTTACCTAGGAAAACAGTTTATAATTCATTTGTAATAAATTATAATTTTTACCTTAGGATATTAATTGTATAAAGTAATATAAATGTATATTCTATTTATTCAAGAATAAATTGTTAATTATCATAGACTATCACAAATATATATGTTTTTAGTTGTGTATAATTAATTTAAGTAAATTATTTAACTAAAAAGGACTGGAATAAAGGCACTTATTCCATATATACATTGTTCTTATATTTTGACTCCATTAGTGGGTAAAATTAACTATAATAAATTTGTATATTAAATGCCTTTAATTTCTATGTAAACAGATATCAGATAACATACTTATTGTTTTGTTAGATATTATTTGTAAATAATTGCGTGAATTTAGAGTCTGAAAAAGTTTTATTAAATTATTACTAATTATTGATTTCTACCATTACTTTGTGCATTAATTTTCATTGTTATTTCTCCATTTGTGCTAATATTAATTAAAATCTATACATGCATATCCATTGTTGTAATAAGAAATAGTATTAATAAACAAAGAACTACAGGATTCTAAGAAATGCTAAAAGTGGAAGAAATAGTTTTCCTCTGGGATGCACATATCAATTGCTTATCCAATGCAAAATGATCAGCCCTGAAAACACACATACAAATAATATTACAGACTGAGTATGTTACATTTACATATACATATGCATATATGTATTTAATAACAATTAATGAAAAATAATGCCAATAATTTTGAAAACAGTTATAGGCGAGAATTTAGAAGGAGCGAATGGAAGGGGGAATAATCTGATTATATTATAATCTTAAAAATAAAAGGAGAAATTACAGCCCAAGGAAAAGAAAATAATATGATTGAACTAAATGCATTTTTAGTGAATTAGCAGATTAGAAATAATTGCTTTAATTTTTCTTCTTTATTTTGTCTCTAAACAGACTAAAATCTCAATTCTTGACTGCAACTATTCCATTATCTTAGGAATTATCAGAGGAATCAGAAGTGGTGGAATATGCTGTTAGTAGAACTTGGGCATCTGCAAGTGAATCTGGTATCACTGACTCTTGCTCTTTCATTAGCCATCTCCCTGTCCTCTAAGCAGAGACTGGCCTGGGGTTTTACATTCAAGTGCATCCCTCTTCACTCTATGGAGTCATCACTGATCTACTTCCCCTCCACATTTCAAACTCTATCCTTCCTGAATGCTTTCTAAGTGCTACCTAAACATCAAAGGCAACCTCCTAACAGCCTGCTGTTTACTGTACACATAAGCCTGTAGTCATCTCAAATTCTGTTGGTACAAACCAGATTTTGTTAGCTTCTCTTCCCAACATTCTTTGTCCCATGTTTTTAAAGAATACTGCCATCCTGTCCTTTGCTTGGATTTAAAACATCAGACTTCTTGAACTTCCTCCCTCCCTTATGCCTCATTACTGGTCACCATATCTGTATTAATGATGTGTCTATCCTGTATTTGTCAGTGGGCAAACGAAGTGAAGTTTTGAATGAGGTGCTACTTCCTCTATGCTCCCAGTTGTACTGACCTAAGGTGGCTATCAATCACTTCTACCCTAGAGTTCTGGAATAGCATCCTACTCGAGTTTTTAAACTTTTGCTTTTCTTTAGTTCTCCCAGCTTAGTGTTAAGTTTCTAGAATTCAGATGATTATGGTCTCTTTTTTGGAAAAGATATTAAAAAAAATTAATAGTAATCTTCCCTTGAATTCCTTTATTATATATAATTTGTCTTCATCTCCTCATTCAAATAATAGGCTGATATGACTAACTATATTCTCTAATACAAGGAATTTGTCCATCTAATGACATTACTTTAACCTAGAAAGAATTTACAATTAACTTGAAATATATACAATCAATCACTAAGGTTGACGCATTCTCTTGATTTTTTTTTCTGCTCATCAAAACCAGTTCAAATACACTCTCTTTCTCTACCTTAAAAACAACTCCCTTCTTTACTCCTTTTTAATGAACATCAATTTCAGTTACTTTTCTTGTTGTTGAGACTTGACAAAACAATATACGGGAGGAAGGGCCGCTGGCACACGAGAAGAACAGATTATGGAAAAAAGAGTTTATTCTGGCTTGCAGTTTGAGGAGATCATCCTACAATGGGCAGGGAGGCATAACAAAAAGCAGAGAATGCATGAGTCCAATTGAAGGTATTGGCTAGTTGTATTGCATCTCAAGATGCAGAGGGCAACCAAGTTAGGATCACAGTATAAAGCCTCAAATGTTGCTGCCCTTCGATGATAGTACAGTCTTTTCAGACCATACCACCAGCTCCAGACCCAATGTTCCAACACATAAATCTATGGGGGGGTATTTCATATTCAAATTATAACATTTAGCCTCTGGTCTGGAGAATTCATGACTATCTCATTATACAGTATACACTCAGTCTAATATTCAAAAGTTCAACGTCTCTTCTGAAACTCAAAACAATCACTTAACCATGATCTCCTGTAACATAAAATTTAGTGAGAACAACAGATCACATACTTCTACCATAGACTGGAAGAATAAAGACATAACAAAGAAAACCTGAACAAAGCGAGGCTGAAACCCAACAGGCAAACCCAAATTCTGAGTTCTTTATCGAACATCTGGGAATTATGATGGCATCATCTGGACTCCAAAGGAATTGGGTAGTCTCTCTTCCAGCAACACCATGAATAGCCCACACAGTATTCCCTTGAGCTTGCTCTATTTTCTGTCTGCAATTTTTTTTGGTGGATTTCTCTGTGTCTGGCATCTCCAACATACTTCATTCCCCCTCAATTTAGGCTTCCCCTTCCCAGTGGCATACAGTGGCTTCTACATTATTCCATTTTGAGACTTCAATTCAGAGACACATTGCCTGGCCTCAGTAGCTCTGTGGACCTTTGCTGTAGAGTCCTGGTGATGGTGAGCAGTACATGATGCCTTCAGTCTTCTAACTTTTATGCTCTAAAGCCAGTAACATTTGGACAATGTTGTCAAGCCTGAAGTCATATACAGCTAGTCTTTAACCCCAGGATAACAGGTGCAGAAGACTCTGGTATGATGACCATGAGAAAACATTTAATTGCTTTCCAGGAGCAGAAAACCCTTTAGATATTTAGGCTGTTTCTCATTAAATGATTTGCATTTTAAAAGGCTGGAGCTTTGAATAGTGTGGTTATATTGTCAAGGAGTCTTTGTTTGGACTCCAGAATGCAGAACACTAGTTTTCTTTTTGTTAATTATAGCAGCTTTTTAGAATATATGGACTCACTTTTAAACTTGTACAAACTTATTTCCATAACAAATTGCATAGACTTTTATTCTTCTTCTATACGTGTTGCTATTTTCTCCAATGAACCGTGTAAGAGTGATTAGTAATAAATATGTGCATTTAAAGGTTTTCTGCCTTCATATTTAATCCTCTACCAAATAAATTAGCCTATTACTTCCAAATTCAGTTCTCAGGTCATATGCAGAATCTATTTTTGGGGGGAGGTGCTGGGTGTAACAAAAAGGTCTATTACCCAATTTCTGTTCTCCTTAAAGGCCCCATGAGGAAGGCTTCTACTCTCTTTATTTTTCTCAGACTTTGGAACATTCAGACTCTTACCAGAGCAGCCCATAATCTCTGATTAAATATTCCAGAGTTTTTAGATTAAACTCCCTAACTTTTGTCTGCAACCTCCCAAAAAAATCCCAAATGCCTATGAACCTCATGATAAGGATCATCATAGCAATGCCAGACATCCTGATATAAAACTTTGCATTCAGTTATTTTTCTTGCTGCTGGGACCAAATAACTTAAAGGAAACTACTTAACAAAGGAAGGATTTGCTCTGGCTTATATCTAAAAGGGATCATTCTGTCACAGTAGAGAAGATGGGTTAGCAGGTAGAGAAAGACATGGCAACAGAAGCAGTTGGCTGACTGTTCATATGGCATCCACATTAGCTTTTTTAGCAGTTGCTTTTTTCACTGCTGTGGTTAAACACAATGCTCAGGGCAACCTATGAGAGAAAATATTTATTGTGCTTATGGCTCCAGAGGGATAAGGGATGATCAATATCATGATGAGGAAGCTTGGCAGCAGACAGGAATGATGAGAGCAAGCTGAGAGCTAACCTTTTAAGTGACAGAAAGGAAGCAGAGGGAAAGTTGGAAATGGCAAGACTCTAAATTTTCAATTCTAGCAACCAGTTACATCCTTCTTCTTTTAAGGTTATACCTCATAAATCTCCCAAATAGCACTATCAATTGGGAACTAAATGTTCAAACGCTTTCTCATTCAAGCTACCATATCTACTCAGAAAACAGAAGAAACATGAAGTTGGGTCTCCGGATTTAGCTCCATGGTAATTTACCATCAGATTTTTCTGCTTAGGTACCAAATTTTCTGTTTTAGATAAAATTTAAAAAGTAACAATAAAAAAATGTCTCACATATTGTCATTTTTTTTTCTCAATCTCTTCCTCTTTCTGTTCTTCTAGGGTTAAAAGATATCATAGAGTTGGCATCAATAACATTTGCAACCAGAAAAAAGCACATTATCTTTCTACAAAATAAAACACAGCAAGGTTGAACATGAGAAAGTTAATATACAGTGAAAAAAACATATAATATTTACAACACATTTTGACAAACCACTCACTGCTGTGTAGCAGTTTCCTTTGAGGCCAAAACATTCCATTCCCTTGGTAAGCTTCTTAAGACAGAAGGTAAACAACTCAAAACAGCTTCAGGAATTCCCTGAAACTGACCAGATTCACTACACCCCTTGCTCCCAACAGGAAACAATAAAAAATTGTTGAGAGTCACTCTCAGACAAGCCAAGACACCAAGAGGATGTTGAGACCAGACTAGCTGCCTAGAAGATGCTTCAACCAACTACCCTTTAAAGGAAACATTTCAACCTATTAAGCTGCTTGCAAGACATGCAGTGAACTCCATGTCCTTTTCTTTTGTGAGCTTTCACCTATAGTGGGGTGGGCTTTGGTGATGCATCTGTCCTTGACTCATTTCTGCTCCTGTAAGTAACCCCAATAAAACTCAGCAGTTCACCAAGCTAGGCTTTGATGATTTCTCCACTTTGGTCTGCCATGGACTTCCTATGAGTGAGCTTCATCTTCCTGGGAAAAGTCTTGTTTCACAATCGGCCCGACAGGTAAATTAAGAGAATATTAGAGCTATACAGAGAAATACTGTCTCAAAAAAACAAAACAAAACAAAAACAGAGAGAGAGAGAGAGAGAGAGAGAGAGAGAGAGAGAATATCTGCCACTGTCTCCAATTGTTTTGAATGAACTGTTTGAATTGATAAGTGTAAGACCAGAGCATCTGCCCCTTTCTCATCATCTTACCACTGGGTAGCTGCCCAGAGCATGATGCTGCACAGGAAGTGAGTCTCAGAAGAAAATCAGAGCTACAGATGGTGATGACTCAGTGCTGAGAAAGTAAATAAGCTGACTTTGGATTACATCTTCAAGATCCGCCAGGCACGATTTCCTCTTAGGACTATATCCATATAAACTGCTTGCCTAAGTATCCTTGTACCTGTCAGGAAAATTTCTGGGTGGATTGTGCTCCATATTGCTCTGTAATGCAAAGTAGTCATTTCTTGTCATCAACTATAATCAAATAATTCCTGTGTATGTATGTATGTGTGCATGTGTGCATGTGTGTGTATGCCTCTGTGTGTGAGTGTGCGTGTGTGTTCACTTATCACCTCAAAATCAAATATGTGCCTTGGGACATAGCTGAGTAGTTAAGGGCCATGTGTTCTACCCAAGTTCAGTTCCCAACAGCCTTGAACTCCAGCACCAGTGGATCCAAAACATCCAACTACATTGGATAACTGCACTTACATGGGTAGATTTCCCCTGCTAATCAAGCACATAAGCCCAAGATGGAAAGATTAAAATTGCTTCAAATTCTTGATCACATCACAAATAGTAAAGCTTAAGAGTGCTTTTCTCCTCACATGTGTGTTTTAGGGGCCTCCACAAGCAGACACTGCAGGTCAAATGTGACAGTGTTCAGTTTGGTGATGGTGGCATGCAGTCAAAGAAAGAAGTTCACCATAGATAGAGCATTCACTTGTCTTTGTATGCCAGCAGATAATATACACTAGCATTTTTCAGAGTCTATCTCACTTATCCTTTCTAATGATACAAAGCTGCAATTTTTAACTTAGTTATCTTTAAAAGTTAAAATAGTTTTCTCAGACATATTTCAATAAATAGCATTTCAGTGATTGTTTATAAAACTAAAAGATTTTCTCTAAGCAATCTAGTAAAAGAAAATTCTCCAAACCTCACTTTCTCTCCCTTTCTCTCTCTCTCTCTCTCTCTCTCTCTCTCTCTCTCTCTCTCTCCCTCTGTCCTTCCTTCCTTCTACCTCCTCCTTTCCTCCCTCTCTCCTTCTCAAAATATGTATCTTTTGTTGGGCGGGTCTCCAGGTGGGAGACTACAAAATAATGTTACTCAAGATATTTGTCTGCCCAGTAATAGGCTTTAAGCCTTCATCTAACTAAATCACAGGCTATCTCTGAACCTGACCAGTTGTTTCCTTGTGAGTGATCTGGGTTGGAGAAGCCTATATGTGTCTAGCATCTGAATTCTATGCTCTAAACCCATTCAAGATGGAAAACCTATATGTATCCATCTTGTACGCTAGACTGTACAGCTCAGTGTTCCTCCTCCTTGCTTCAGAGGATGCAGCAATTTTCATCCCTTGTCTAATGACAGTCCTCTAGCTTTCAAATGTCTGTGTTCCTTCCAGATCTTGCAGCTATGGTGTTCACAGAATGAGAGGCCTGCCTATCTGAAGAGGCCATTCTTTAAACCCAGCCATCCTCAGCATTGAACCTTTAGGCAGGGAGTATTTGAGTTGCAAAGAGGATCAAGATAGAAAAGAAATTTAGTAAAGGAAGGATTTTGTGTTGCTTGTCATCTAATATGTCTAAGTCATTTTTTGCCAACATATGTAGCACACCCAGTTTCATATTGCTGATTTAAAGATCTAAACTGTTGCTAGTAAAAATAAAGCACTATTCTTTAAGAATACCACCTAATTAATATGTACACACACACACACACACACACACACACACACACGCACACACACACACGCACACGCACGCACGCACACACACGCACGCACGCACACACACACACACACGCACGCACACACACACACACACGCACACACACACACACACACGCACACACACACACGCACACACACACACACACACATATATATATAATATTTTGCTATACCTAAAACTAAAACTCAATGTCACATAAAAGGAGACCATCCCATGTCTTATAGTCTGCAGCATATAAAATTACGAATGGATTTTAATCTGACCCCAATTCTTATTCAATATGTGGCCTTGGAAAATCACGTAAATATTTTCTTAACTTCATGTTCTGATTTTAAAATTGTCAAGGGTTCTTCTCCTTTACAAAATGACCTTAGCATTCAAATGAAATAATGGGTTTAACAATTATCTATAAAATTTATGCTTCAGGGCTTGAGAGATGCCATTCAGTTGGTAAAGTACTGGCTGTTCAAGAATGCAAGGTGTTTCAACAGCTGAGAAAGACATATGCCATCAACCTTTAGACTGCATAAGCACATGCACACCTGTGTATGTACACATTACCACCCATATAGACACACAGAAACATGTGGATACATATAAAATATATGCATAGAAGTTAGTTTATGCTTAAACATTGCTTTATATCATTTTTTAAAATTCATAATTGGTTATGTTTCTCATTGACCATATTCAAATTAAATGTATGTCCCAATTAATCATAAATTATAGATTGCAGAGGGTCTCTAGCAGCTTGTTGTAAAGTAGAATTCTTCTGACCTGTTAGTACTCTGATATATTTGAAATTACCTGGTATTGTTACAGTTTTTAAATGAGGTGTACTAATGCAGAATTAGCCACAAAAGAATTTCTCATGTGTCTCTTAACTTAGAGATACTGAAAATTTACATTTTGGTTCGACTAATATTTTTGTTTGGGGGATAAGCTGGGGTTTAAAGCCTTCCCTCCTCACAAAACACACACACACACACACACACACACACACACAAATATATAGCATTATTTAACTGTTTAATTGCTTCCATTTTGTTTGAGAAACTTAACCTTAATCTAACCTTTGTGGCTACTGTGCAAGTTAAAATCAATGGCTTTGACAATCTGAGTCCCAGAATAATAAACTCTTTGGGCCATAAGGCGGTCCACCTCGAGCAGAGGGAACCAAGCAGTCTTCAGCTTGTTTGTGTTCGTTGATTGATAATGAGCAGTTTCTCTGTCTACATCTGTGTGAGACTATGTGAGGTCTGTTGTAGCCTGCTGGGAGTTGAGAGGAGGGAGAGACAATCACAGTGGGCTTAAAAAATTGTTCTAAAGATGACATTTGGGAGGCAAATATTTTGGCCATAGGCCAATGAGAATTTTTTTAAATGCTAAAACAAGCCTGGCACTTTACATTATCATTTTAATCTGTTTTCACAATGCAATGTAAGTCGACAGCTCACTCTTTTAAAGTCAGAGAAATGTTCAACATCATGTCTACCAATAAGTTATTTTTGAAAACACACAAAGAACGCAGATTTCCAGAGCTATTTTTCTACTTAATAAATTACCACAAAACTTACTAGGAGTAACCTCTTATTTGTTAAGTCTGGCATATGTTAATTCTTACCTTTCTTTTCAATTTAATTTGGAAATAAAGATACATATCCAATCAACACACACACACACACACACACACACACACACACACGAATATGAGTAATTACTTCTTAATAAATGGAGATGAGCCTGTAGTGATAATATTCATAAAGTGTATTCTTTTACTTTTCTTAAGAATTTTACAGCACCAATAAGAACAAAAATAAACACTGCCTCAAAGCCATGCATGCAACAAGAGACATGTGGGTTGGATTTCAACATATTGATACCTTCCATCTTACTACTGCTGTCTTTATTCTATGCCACAAGCTTTCTTAATTTTTATCAGTGCTGTGGTTTTCAGCCACTTTTGGTGACAATAAAAATAATCATTTGCTAATCTGAGGTGCTGTGCATTGGAAGTGATCAGGGAAGCAGCTGGGTTGGACCTTCTAACTAGGAAGCAGGTTAGAAGCCAGGAAGGGCTGCTTTGCTTAGCTGAAGCCAAAAGTCTGTTTCCAAGGAGAGATGAGGACTTGAAGCCAGTGCACATGGCCTAAGAAAGGGCTCCAGCAACAGCCGTGCTCTCATTTATCCTAAGTGAAGACATTTATGCTTTAGTGAAGTCAGCCTAATGGTCACTGAGCCAGAGGCTAACTTAAGAGAGCTTCATTTCCTTACAGTATGATAGTCTGTCCATCGACTAGAAATCCTACCTGACTACTTGCATTCACACAACCTGCTTATCCCTATACCTACCCACTACTACATACCAGTGTCCCTTTGAACAGTATCAATACTTTGCTTTATCCTCAGAGCATCTTCTCTAGGATTTCCTGCATTTCCAAATCTATAGACATGACTCAAGTACTAGGTATTCCCTTTTGACTACCTTGAGAACAGTAAAATAACACAGAACTTGGGCTAGGTCCTGTGAGGCCCTTAAGATAAGGTAAGTGAAAATAATAAAATATGTTACTCAGTATCCAAAAAAGAAAACTTAAAGATTTTCAAATAACAAATTATAAATCATGGGTGGTAGAGATGCATACGGGACTCCACTCTTTCCTTCTGAACTATGGGCTACTGATAGATTGTAAGGGAGCTACAGTTATCTTTCTTATGTTCTTCTCTCCCCCCACCCCTTTTGGTTTTTCGAGACAGGATTTCTCTGTATAGTCCTGGCTGTCCTGGAACTCACTTTGTAGAGCAGACTGGCCTCAAACTCAGAAATTCGCCTGTCTCTGCCTCCCAAGTGCTGGTATTAAAGGTGTGCACCACCACTGCCTGGCATTTTTTTTTTAAAAGAAGATTTATCTATTTTATGTGTATGAGTATACTATTGCTCTCTTCAGACACACTAGAAGAAGTCATCAGATCCCATTATAGATGGTTGTGAGCCACCATGTGGTTGCTGGGAATTGAACTCAGGACCTCTGGAAGAGCAGTCATTGCTCTTAACCACTGAGCCATCTCTCCAGCCTTCCTTATGTTCTTATTGAGTAGCCTAACTGGCTCCCATGGTTAGTTCCAAACTCAACATCACATAGGCAAACCTGAGGAAATTCATTTAGTCTCAAACCAATGAGACAGTTGTATTCATCTATCAGCTATCAGAGTTTTGGTTTAGTAATTTGGTGGTTATAATTTCCTCCACTGCTGCAGGGGACTAAATGATCTATGAGAATGATAGATTTGCAAAGTTGTAAGAATGACAAAGGCATGCGTTGTAGAAAACTGCTCACAGAACAGAAGAATGATTCAAGCATCACTAGGCAACCTGTGGCTGGGTACTGCTAGGCATCTTGAAGGTGCATAGCTAACACCTTCCACTGATCTGTGATATTTCTTTAGTAGGTCGCATGGGAGCATAGAGATGACAGGGTGTTTTACCTGATCCAAGATTGGGGTTTGGCAAAGAGATAGAAAGGGAGCTCAGCTATGTGGGAGAAATAACATACTAACATAAGAGTGATTGAAAAGCCAGTCAAGGCATAGAGTCAAGAGATGAAAAATGATCACAATCTAAAAAATAAAGAGATCAAGCTCCTCTGTTAAAAAAGCAATGGGACTTCTCAGTTCAACTGTGAATGTGGGATCTGGAGGAGGAAGGGAACACAGCATTTAGTCATTTCCATCTCCATTCCAAATGTCTTTTGAGTGATGACAAGGCCCAGATGTGACGATGGGATTTGAGGTTGAGTCAAGTGGAGATGAGACCAGAGAACTGAAGAGGCAAGCTGCCATCTGTGCAAGAACAAAGACAATGAATTTCCTTAAGAAAGCAACAGCGTTTTCATGAAGGAAAAAAAGAAAAGGAAAATAGACATTGGTGCTAAAGTTGCTGCAAATTACAGGAAATTACTTGACAGGGTGTAAGGAGGAGTTACAAGGGGAAAGCTAAGTGATGCAGTCTAGAAGCACATGGTATATAATCGAGAGGGAAGTGCAGCAGCCTAGAGGCTTCTTGAAATCTGAACTCATAGGACACCAATCTATAGTAGTTCAATATAAATTCTTATAACACCTCTTTCATGAAGATCCTTAATTCAAGGTAACTTTCTCTTAATTACCATGAACATTACTGTTATGGAAGATTGATTACCAAGTTGAAGCACTTTACGTATAATTGGCAAGTCCTCACAAAAGGGCCATGGCATGTATTTAGGATACAACCAACGCACAAAAGATTGCCAGTAACATCAATGTCAGCCTTGTGTTTTCTCATAGTCATTAGCTACTTGTCAAAATGTGATGCTTCTAGTCAGAAGGTTAATTACTGGACTAATTTTAACTATTTTCCTGTTTGTATGAAGAGATTGAGCATGTCTCTTGACCTGTACATGTGTAGTAAGAGTCAGTTACAGAGATTTATACCAAGATTATTTATAGCTATCATCTTCAAATTTTAATGTAAAAATTATTGAAAAGTGCTGTGTTTTAAAAGCAAATGCACATTGCTAAGTTCAAGTTTCTGAAGTACTTCCGAGAAAAAGAAAGTCAGAATTAATATGTGGAACCAGAGCCATACTAAAGAAGGAGATATCCTTCATGAAGCATGAAGAAAGGTACTTGAGAACATTAAGTGCCTGGAGATGTCTATGAGCTTTTGTCCATGGATAGTCTTTGGCTCAAACATAATTTAATATTAACCCAACAGGTAAAATGGTTAATTTTTACATGTAGATATCACAATGTAGATATTATTTTCATAGTTACACGTATTAATCTTTACTATGTTAAAAAGTTTCTGTAAGTTTGCTATTCTATCATAATTTTGCAACTGACTAATCCAAAACATATATATTAGGATTGTAGAAAATAGACTTGGGCACCCTGGATTTTTGTGCAGATTGTCTATCCCAAAGGCAACACTTTCTCAGAGCAAGACATTGTATACACTGAACTTGGCATTCTTATGAGGACTGTAGGATTCTTTCTAGAAATAAAAATAGCATCTCTGCTATCCCTCCAAGTAAATCTGAAACTAGCAAAAGCATTCAGATTTATTGTTGTGAGTGAATATTCTGCAGTTAACATTTTCCATTCTCTTTGGTCTCTTCTGGAAAGCATGAGGGGTTGGTCTCTTTGTGTTCTTGTTGGTATCTGTTACTTGAAAAACTCTTATGATTTTTACCTTCAATCTTGCATTCATCATTAATCTCATTATTAGAGTTAATGCTTCTAATAAGAAAAAGACAGATGGTACATAGCTTATCAGTCATACCAAGTAACTTCCAAAACTGAAACCAGAAATGCTCAGTAACACCGCATTGATGTTTTCTGATCCTTTAAACAAATGCCAACTAGTAAAATAGGCAAGACTTTGATATTTTTAATGTCTTCTTTATTGTGATAGCAGATGAAACAATCTTGCTTATATCACTTTTTAATTTAAATTTATTGAGTATCTAGAGATTTATAATCCTTTCCCACAGCACATGCACAAAATGTAATATGCAATTAGCATTTAGAATTGTTTGAAGGTGATGTGGTTGATGGGGTGACAGAGATGATGTGGTGAAGCAAATACTACTCAAAGCTCTGATTGCTTGATCATGCACATTTGCAATTCCCACATTTGTGTAAGTATACATAAAACATAGAAAAAAACATGATCATAATTTTCCTTTATATGAAATGATGCTGTGTTAGGTAGAACAATGTGACATGACCATATTTAACTTTGTGTAAATGGTGTGTGCATTTGTAAAACAGAGCAGGATCCAATAGGTATTATGTCTTATACCATTTAAAATTGTTATCTATAGGGAATGTTCTATCTCTGACTTTTTATTCAACAATAAAATGAATGCATTCTTAAAACAAGGTAACAATTCATTGTAAATGATCAGTGGTTTGAGGTTCACATACTTTGGCATTTCTAAAGCTATAATTTTCTATCATTATTTTATCTAAAAATATTGCTTTTAAAAAGGCATCTAACAAACACAAAAGCCCAGTGAATTTCAGCATCTGTTTGAAACTATTCTCATTAGCTACAGTAATAAAAATGATATGATGTAGTATGTTTGCTGAACAAAGGGAGCCCACAACACATGTCAATGGTATAGTGAAGGGGTTACTGTTTATCATAGAGGATAAGAGTGTGGAAAATGCATGCTGGCTCTCAAGTTCAAAGGCCTTGAGGGAACTTTGGTAACTTTATCCCCTTTAGTTGCAAACTGTGAGACGACATATGGTTAACATCCTTTTTTGGTGTTATTTTTAAACTTGTTTATGACACATAAATGAAAAGTATTCTAAATCCCATAATGGCTTTTTCCCTGAGTGGAAACTCAGTGGTGTTAGGCCAAGTAGCATCTCATGCAGCCAGACTATTTGAGAAATTTCTCATCTCTGTTGAGACAAGAGTGGACACTGGACGAACCAACATCTAAAACTAATGTATTACCTTGTTCTTTGTTTCTTTATTTCTCTCCTTCCCTTGAGTTTATCTATTCCAGAGTTGGACAGCTAAGACAGTTGAAAAGGGGATATAGCAAACTGTCAAACATCATCTAGAGAAAGCAAGTACCTCCACGACTTTCCACAAATCAAAAGGTCACAAGGGGGTTTCATTTTCTGACTAATGATTTCTGAGTCTATAGCTGCAAATGGCTCAGTCTTCTTAAATCACCTAAGAACTCTATTCAGCAGAGGAGGAGGACAAAGGAAGTAATAAATGTCAAACTCTCATCAAATACTTGCTGGATACTTACATCTTTCCTTAAGGAAAAAAGAAACTGAGACTTCAGTGCATTGTTACATAGACGCCTCTCATCTCATTAATTTTCCAGGTATGTTTTTAGAATCCCATGCAATATAGTCAAGTGATCTTTAAGATACTAATATTTATAAACCTGTAACATATGATTAAAAGTGATCTTTGATATTTATTAAATCAGATGATATTTTATGTCTTGCTGTTCATGCCTTTTCTGAAATTGTTGACATGCAATAATGAATAGTCCTGTGATTTGTGTGGCATGAGACACAACAGTCACCTAAGACTTTGAGATGGAAGTCATCATGTATGTTCAAAGACTTGACTGCTACCTTTTCTCTGACAATGCTCTCATACACAGGGTCAGCACATGGCTTCTTCACCTCCTTTATCACATGGATCCACATCCAACAGTTCATTTATTTAGGTTGGCTCTCTGTGAGGTCACTGGTTGCAAGAAAACTTTGGACCTTAACTAACCTTCTGATTTGAAGCTCCTCATTCCAAAGGTCAGATGCTGTACTTGCTTAATGTCACCATTATTAAATCCACCTCACTTCCTGTGTACAATGAATAAGAGGTGGATGTTTAGTGACATGATGTTTCTACAGCACACTCAAAGAATTCCCTTCCACCATGTGGAAGTTCAAAGGTAAGAAGAACTTATGACACAGTAATCCAAAGAAAGATTCATAAGCTGTACTTTGAGATGAGTCTACACTCTCCAAAACTCTCTGATCCTTATGTGTAGAAAATCAGAACTACCATTTTGTACTCTGGAGCTTTACTAACAGTCTGCTAAAGAAAAATGTTTAATATATTTGGCCATCTGATATTTGAATAACAATATTTTAAATACTTCTGGTAACAATAGATATTTGCTCAGTATGCTTTTACAGGGCTCTGGAAACAGTATGTCAATATTTATTCATTATCCAGTGCTCTTTTACTGCTCTAGAGACAGTGAGTAATGGTGTAACCATAATTAGAATGTAGGATATCCCACTTCCAGTCATAAACTCCAGCCACAGGATCTCACTCTTCCTCCTAAGGTCCTGCTGTAAGAAACCAAGATTATTTCAATGTCAAAACTGTAGCAGTTTTCCAAACCAGAAGTTTTGTTTGCTGTTGTTATTTTTTGTTTTTTTTCCCTGATCTGTGGCTTTACCATCTGTTATATTTTCCTTGTTTCACAAAACTGGTTTCTATGACCAAGAAATTAAGATTCCTGCAATATAATAAGCAAGGTATTTTATAATCATTTTTATACTTGAGAACAATATGTTTGAATCACCTCCACACCAATATATTTTTATGTTACTATTGCAAATTACATATCTTTAAAGATTGATGTACTTTCATCTCCATAATCTACAGTATGTTTTTAAAATGAGGCTATTAATGCCAGTTGTTAATGGTTTCCTTAGGTTATGCTTAGAGGCTTGGTTATAAAAGTTACACAGAAAAGAAAGCATTCTGTCATTTTTAACACTCAGGTTTTAAAAATAATTTCTTTTTATGTCCTTATCTGGAGAGTGTACATCCTCTTTAAATTATATTACCGCCAAGAAAAGGAATACTTTTTCTCAGTCCTTCATCGTTTCATCACATCTACTTAAAAAAAGAAGAGAAACTGGTTCCCTAAACCTATACCAGATAGGCCTCTCCTGTGATAGGAATGTTAGATATTTGTGTGGGCACTTGGTGAAGAGGGGCACTTGAGGGAGAAGGTTGAGGGAAAAGTATAATCTGAATATACCATAAAAGGAAAAAAAGGAACACAAAGATACCCCACCCTACAACTGAGGCATATGTTCCACTATGTTCATTGCAGCCTTATCTATGATACCCAGAAGCTGGAAACAACCCAGATGTCCCACGACAGAAGAATGAATATAGAAAATGTGGTTCATTTACGCAATGGAATATTACTCAGCTATTAAGAACGAGGACATCATGAGTTTGCAGGCAAATGGATGGAACAAGAAAATATCATTCTGAGTGAGATAACTCAGACCCAAAAGGACATGCATGGTATGTACTCACTAATAAGTGGATATTAGCCAAAAAGGTACAGAAAACCCAGGATACAATCCACAGAACTCAAGAAGGTTAACAAGCCAAAGTGCCCACGTGAGTATGCCTCAATCCCACTTGGGAGAAAGAAGAAAGCAATCACAAGGGGGAAGAGAGGAAGGGATTTGAGTTGGAAAGGGGACAGGAAGGGGAAGAGGGGAACATGATCAGGTATTAGGTGGAGTGAACAGAACTGAAACCCTGAGTGCCATCAGAAAGAATGGAAACAGTCAACCTCGGGAGGTAGGAGGTGGGGGACCCTCTAGAATGTACCAGAGACCTGGGAGGTGAGAGACTCTCAGGATTCAAAAGGAGGGACTGTAGATGAAATGCCCTACAGTGGGAAGAGGAAATATATAGAGCACACCTCTAGCAGAAAGACAGGGCATTAAATGAGGTAAGGGGTTACCATCCCACAGTCAAAAATTCTGACCCATAACTGTTCCTGTCTAAAAGAACAGCAGGGACAAAAGTGGATAAAAGCCCAAGGAAAAGGAGGCCTAATGACAGGCCCAAATTGGGATCCAGTTCAAAGGGAGACCCCAATACATGACCTTATTACTGATGCTATGGTGTGCTCACAAAAAGGGGTCTATCATGACTGTCCTTTGAAAGACCCAACAAGCAGCTGAAAAAGTCAGATGCAGATTTTTATACCCAACCAATGGACAGAAGCTGGTGACCCCTTTGGTTGAATTAAGGAAAAGCTGGAAGAAGTTGAAGAGGTAGGCAACCCTGTAGGAGAACCAGAAGTCTCAATTAACCTGGACCCCTGAGATCTCTCAGACACTGGGCCACCAATCAGGCAGCATAGACCAGCTGATATGAGGCCCCCAACACATATACAGCAGAACTGCCAGGTCTGGACTCAGTCAGAGAAGATGGACTTAACCCTCAAGAGACTGGAGGTCCAAGGGAGTGGAGTGGTCTGGTGGGGTAGGAGTTAAGGGGTGGAGACATCCTCTTGGAGATGGAGGGAGGAGGTTTGGGATGTGGAACAGTCAGAGAGTAGAGGGAAAGGGGGATAAAATCCAGACTGTGAAAAAAGATTAAAGATAATATATATATATATATATATATATATATATATATATCCATCATTTTGACAAAATACCTGATGCAAAATAAAACACTAGCTGGCGAACTTCAAAAATAAAATAAAAATATTTATTTTTTTCATATTAAATTTAGATGTGGCAACCCAAGAGCAGACATGAGTCAGAGACCCACTTATTCTCCAACAGACAGAAAGAGAGTGGATCTAGAGAAGAGGATAGATAGAGAGCAACTGAGATGTGTAGAGTGAAGGAAAACTATATTATCAGGATATATTGTATGAGAAGGAAATTTATTTTCAATAAAATAAAAAATCGCCACACACCCCAGGTAATTATTTTAGAAAGAAAAACAAATATTTGTGTTGTGGGAAATAATTTATAGTCCTATGACTATACTGTTTCCTAAGTGAAGATGCAGATGACATAAAGAAGGTAGGAAAAGATGAAAATGAAAGTGCTGCCAAGTAAAAATGAAAGCATTAGGACAAAGCAATGCCACCAGTGAGGTTAGCACCCCTGATGCTTTGTGGAGGACTACAGTAGCATGGAGCAAGGATCAAAGTAGGCTTCCCAGCATTGCTTCTTACTGCTCAATTTCATGATTTCATTGCAGGCTGAAATTCTTTTGGGCTTTTTTTAGGCAGACTTTTATTTATACATCTAATAGTTCTGAGCATAGAAGGTGGAAAAAATATTAACTGAGAAAACAGGTAAACAAATAAATGAATGAGTAATGAATGTATACCACAGTAACAGAAATGTTTAATTGTGGGATATTTTCAATAGGAAAATAAGTAAAACCTCCCTTTTCCCAATAACAACACACTATGATTATTGATCTACACCAGACATTATATTAGCACATTTATTAAGCTGAATATTTGTATTTTCTTTTTATACACAAGATCCTAACATATCTGCAGGACCTTTTGGAGTAAGAACACAATTAACAGTACTTAGTGTTCAGGAGGATGTATACTTCTGTAAAAGATCATCTCTAACCTATTTTAATCTCATCAGTGTATTAGATATATGGATAAAACATAAAGTATATATTTTACATTGTGGCCATCACACTTTCCAATGTTTCAAAATATAGTCATACTATTTTATATATTTAATGGGACATGATCGCATACCAATGTTTTAAAAAATTAGCATCCCTTTTACATTAAAGACCTTCTCATGATAGGAAGTCTTAAGGAAATCAATACCCTGTAGGTATGACAAAGACAATATCTTATGAATACATCCAATTGAATAATTTAACTACAAACCAATTTCCATTCTCTAATATATGGTATAGTATTACAGTATCTAGGAGATGCATAATCATTTTATTTTGGTATGTTTTTATGTCATCAGCCTTATATACTATTTGGCAACCACATGTGGAGCTTGTGAAAGATTTTTTGGTGTTGTAGGCTCACATCCACTGAAGTAGGTATTTCCTGGATGATCTATTAAGATAACAAAGCAGTTTATTTCTGATGGTGACAGAAATAGTTATCATTAATAATCTCCCATGTTGAAATTTGTAACTTATATAATTTAAAACATTCTTATTAGTATATATACTTTTACAAAACATAATATGGAATGTATATCACTTATTGAACTGATATTTTCAATTATTTAGTCTATCTCATTTAGATTTACCTCTACATTAGGCATTTTTCACTGCTGTACTTATTTTCGGAAATTCTGATTCTAAATTACACCATGTGATATGTATATATGATAAAATCTGTGATTATATTTAATCCTGTGGACCAAGGTCAGGCTTGGCAGGCAGGAATACTTGTGGTCTAGACTCTGAATATCCCCTTTTGGAAACTTTAAAGATAGTGCAGACCACAAGGTCAAGTGTCCTTGAACCAGAGCTAGAGTAGACACTTCCTCTCTTCCAGAGCCTGGGACTGTAAAGTTGCAAGAGAAGCCTTAGTACTTCGTCTCAGGTTGTGTATGCTTTGCTTTTACCTTGTCCTGATTAGGTGTTCTTGTTTCATATGCTTCTGCCTCACTAAAGTAGTAAAGTATCTCATACATTGTATTGTTCTACGAATTAAATTTGTTTATGTGTGCATAAACTAATATATTCTTAAAAAACATTCACACATGGTTTGTCACATAGTAAATGGCATGTAGCTGAACATTATTCTCCCTCTGTCATAAGTGCCTGCTTCATGCACATACGTACAAAGCCTTAAAATGGTATGCCTGAAAGTGCTGCTCCTTGTTCACTATATCCTGCATTGGCTGTCAGCAATGTATTTTATAGTGTAACTTCTGTTTGTTATCCCTCTGGTACATAATAGAAAGATAATATATGTCTGAACTGTATTATAACCAAATTATAATTATATTGACAATTCTTCCATGTTAAAAGCAGCATTAGAAAATGTTTTCTTTACAAGTTGAATTTTAGAAACTAAAATCTATTCTGTAATATTCAAAACTCTTCTGTTAAAAAAATCACATTAACTAGTTTCTCTTAAATTGCGAATTGAAAAAGTTCTGCCTTGATCACCATCACGGCTGAGGATGTCACCATCATGGCTTCTGTTGTAGATATGAATGATCAGTGTTCCCATTGTGTTTGTGATATTTTGTCACCTTTATTTCTTGTATTGCTTTACCTTTAGTCTTTTTAATCACATAATGAATATTTCAAATATTCATAAATCTGCCTTCTTATGAAAAACAAGCTTTCAAATTCTTCTCAGCTATTCACATAAATGGAATAGTCAAGACTCTTCAACATCGTGATTCCAGAACGTGTTACAAAAGAATGTAAATATTTGACAAAAAAAAATTCTAACCCAAAGCAAACTACTTGGGAGGTCAATGACAATGAACGTAAGATTTGCCCTGTTCTTTAATTAACACATTGTGCCTCTGGCTAAATATTCATGTAGGAATACTGAAGTTCTATGAGAAAAAGAAAAAAAAAAACACTGTGAGAATTTTTTTCAACTTTTTTCTGTATTATCAGTAATTCCTGGGATGTTAAGTATATTATAATAACATATTTTCATGAATTTTTAAAGCTAATTGTAGATATCCATGGTTCAGATAAAATGAACTCAGATAAACAGACCTAAGAGTCTCATCATTATCCAATTTGTCACCAGTGTCCTGGAGTTATTAGTCAACGGTGTAAGCTACTGTCACACATTGAGAAATTAATCTACCTTTTAATTTTGGTTGGAAGAGGAGTGCTGGAAAGATCTGAACTCTGTAAGGAGGATCTGAGGATCAACACACTGCTCTTCTACCTGTTCTCTGCTCTACTGTGGACATACAGGCAGGAAGCTGTGGTTTCCTGTCTCCTTTTCTGGGTCATCTGCTTTCAAAGTTTACCAGTTTTGTTTGTTTTGCTCTGCTTGTTTAGATGATTGTCCAGCCTCAGAGAGGAGATAAAGCTGCCCACACTTCTCTACAAGTATTCTGTTACATTTTTCTTTCCTGGCCTATTTTGAGATCCTGTCGGATCATGAACCAACCAATCTGTTCTCTCAGAATATGAGGTGCTGCTAAATGCACTTTCTTCCTGCAGAATAACACTGTAAACATCAAAACTTCTACATGAGTTTTACTTTGTGTTTAAACAGCTTTAATGGATCAGAGGAAGTAAGTCAGCTCTCCCCTCTGCAACCCCAGGAATAAGAACTCCTACACAACAAAGCTGAGTTCTAACTGCATCATCAAATCCACTCAATCCAAAGCTCAAGTGTATTTTCTTACCTTAATACTCCTGCTTTAACTTGTGTCTTTATGTCTGAGTAAAAGAGACAAGTACTTAAATTGAATTCTAAAATGTAGAACACCTTCCCCCCCAAATTACATAATAGGATTCTTCAGAGTTGTCATGACCCCCAACAACCCCTCCCCCCCGGAATTGTGTTCTGTTCTTTTGATAATTTTAGAGCTAAGATGCTCTGTTAAAAGATACTATGAATGAAGTAGACTGATCCTCTTCGACCAGAGCACCATTCCTGCCAGACTATTTGAAAATATTTTTTCTATTTTTGTTGGCCAAGTCTCATGGAATAATCTACTTGTAACATTATTTCATGTTACCCCCAACATCTGACCACTCTACATCTGTGAGCTATTTGGTTTGCAAATATGAACTATGTAGGAACTGAAGCAAAAGACACAGAATTGAAAGTCATGCCTACAACATGCAGTGGGTGGAGGTCTATCTTTGGAAGTCATTGTTGAAATTATTTGAAAACTATTTGGATTATTTTCTTCACATGTAAACCTAAATAATTTAAATATAATTTAGCACGTAATGAAGAGCCCAGTAATTATACTAACTTAAAACAGATTTTCTTTACTTCTTTTTATCTTTTCTTTGTTTGTTTCTTTCTTTTCTTAAACTGCAGTTTTTAAGTTTATTTAAGACGGTTATAATCACCATACAAAACTGATAGTAGGCTTCAGTTGCATTATTGTTTGGCTTGTGTCCTCATCTTCTACCCCAATTACTGAATGATTGACTGTTTCAGGGACTTGACACGATTTCCTTTCCAACCTTGTTGGTTAAGCGTTCATAATGTGGGTAGTCCAGCTTTCCCATCTATTTGAAGAGTAGATTTCTTTTCTATATTACACAAAAGTTAGAAATTCTTTAGTTTTGTGAAATTATATTTTTCTCATAAAATATATTCACATCATGGTTCCCTTTTAGTGATCTCCCTACCTCATCAACTGCTTAATTTTGCTCCCTTTCTTTTTCTTTCTTTTTAGAAAACAAATGAACAAACCATAATTTAAAAAAAAAAACAAAAAAGAACAATAAAAGCATACAAAGATACACATAAACACCCACAGACAGACAGACACACACACACAAACACATACACACAGAAATTCCACAAAAACACAAAATCAGAAACCATATATAAGCAAAAGACCAGTTAAAACAAACAAACAAAAATGGTCAAACAATGCAATGTGAGACAAAAGTCCACAAACTATCATTGATTTCTTTTTGTGTTAGCCTCTACTGCTGGGTCAGGGGCCTGCCCTTAACTGTGGTTTATATACCTAGGAAGACTCCATTGGAGAAATTAATTTTTCCTTGGCAAATGGATATCAATTAGAGATAGCTTCGTTGTTAAGGATGGGAGCCTATATTTATCTCTACTCTCAGCACTGGGAGCCCCATCTGACTTGAACCTATGCAGGCCCTGAACATGTTGCCCAATCTCTATGAGTTTGTACATGTGTTATTTATCTGGAGAACATTATTTCCTTGAAGTCTTCCAATCCCACTGACTCTTGGGATGATATTTCTGCCTTTACTTCCACATCGCTCCCTCAGCTTTCCCTCAGGGAAAGGATTTGATGAAGACATCTTGTTTAGGTAGGAAAAGTGTTCTAAAGTCTTTCACAATCTGTGACTTGTTCAACTATGGGCCTCTGTCTGCTACAAGAGGAAGTAGTGATCATCATTATCTTCCTGGATGAAGCCCAAGTGAAGCACTGATCTGGTTTGGATCCAGTATGGCCACTGCAGATCTAGGTAGAAAGTGTTTCTAGGCTTTGGAGGTTAAGCTAAAGGAATGAGAATGGGCTAGAAGGGAAGCTGAGAGGGTCAGCAGGTAGGAGGAAAGCTGGGTTTGTACCATTTTTTTTTTCCAAAGTCCCCAGAGAATGAAGCCGAACAATTTCTTTTATGGTATGATGACATTACAAAAAACCAAAATACCATGTCAGCAGTGCAGAATACAGATTTACAAGACAGTGACTCTGAATATTATGTGTTTTGTAAAGAATCTGTAACTATGAATTATCATGTAACAAATCTGTGGTGTTCACAACTCTGAATTAAGGAAGATGTAAAAAGATGGAGGTTGTGTAGGAGTCCATGAGTCATCTACTGAGAAAGAGGTGGTGCCTGAAATTGGAGTAATATAGAAAGTCAAATGCAGCTCCAAATATTAAAAACATAATTGAAGAAAAACTTGAGTGCCAACTGGCACACACATTGAAGGAAATTGCTTTAACTGGTGAGTGAGAAAATATGAATGATGAATTAGCTGAGGCTGGGACTGCGCAGGACTTGTGAGAATGGTGTAGAATACTGTCAACCTTACACACAGAACTTATTGAGAATATTTATAACTTAAATATAAACATTACTTAATCCTCACAGTTCCAAACCACAGTAACAAAATATTGTTCATAGTTATAGAAGATAATACTAAAGGTTGTAATGAAATGCAGTCACTTTATGAAAGACATTTTGTATTTCTTAATTTATTCTTAGTTTTGGTTAAATATGCCTGTTAAATCAATTTTAGCAAAATACATAGATGATATCATCATATAAATACATATACATTAATAAGAATACTATCAAAATAATGTTTTCATACCTCTCCTAGTCTGATATCTCTTTTCTATAAATAATTTTTCATGATATAAATTATTTTAAAATTAAATTTTGAAAAGTAAGAAATTTTGTCTAACCCAGAGCAAATCTGTCAGTAAATCATATTGATCAAGTTTTTTATCTTACTCAGCAACAAACACCTGCCCATAGCTTTTTAAAAGCAGTTTCCCCCATGAACAAAACACTGAATATGCGTGAATGTGTTTATAGTAAACACAGTTACACACTATCAGGGAGAGAGAAAAAGGAAAACGGAGAGTGCAGGAGGGAAAAAGGAGGGAGAAGATGAAGGGATAGGGAAACAGGAGAAGGTGATTATTTGCTTCGCATTATTACAATAGGAGAATGGAACTGAGGAATTTTTAGTCTCTAAATGTTATTGTATGGGTGGTAATGAATTAGTTAAGTAAAAGAAACATTTCCATGTTTTCTCTACAGAAAAAGGCTGTTCTTAAACAGCCCTTACATTTAGCATGATATTTGTAGCGAAGCTGAAATGTGTATAATGTATAGTGTATACACTGTCTTTTTTTCTGTGCTTAAGGTGACTTTTCTACAAGGTGAGTCATCAACCTTGGGACATAGAGTCCTTCCTTGACAAGTGGGACAATGTGTGTGTGTGTGTGTGTTTGTGTGTGTGTGTGTGCGCGCGCATGTGGTACATCTTGCTATTCTCCTGGGAGTCCCAACAAGACTATAGCAAATTGTGACTTGGTCAGCAGACCAGCCATTTTGTCTATAGGAAAGAGTGAAGCCTGTATGGGCTCAAGTAAGAGGAATGAAAGAAGGCTCAACGATGTATTCTCAAGTCTACTCTAAGTCAGAACCAAGTCTGGTGTTTTACTTTTCACTGAGCTGAGTTTGCATAATTTTCACTGTCTTGATTTTCTCAACTACAGAAATACTGGCATTCAAGGTTATATGTAATTTACAGCCCTCCATTACTCCACCCTTTTCTACGCAAGAGGGTTATTATTATAGGCTTAACCTAAATGTGTTCTGATTTACTTTAAAGAAAATCATTTGCCAAGTTTGCTCCTTTAACAAATATCAAATTACTTGAAATTCATCCCTGTTAATTGTTCTCCTCCAGTACATTCAAACTGTTCTTGAGAATTTCAACTACAGCTCAAGGAAACCAAATAGTTCTAATTTGCTCAGACCGGTGGCTATCAATGAAGTACCTCAATAAAAGCTCTTCTAGAAAACTTGACTTTAACATATAATTAGAAGGAATGCTTGCCCACTGTTACTGTCCCACCCACTCCCTCTCCTCCTCCCTCCCTCGCTCCCTTTCTTCTTTCCTTCCTAAGTCCTCCTTCCTCCTGTTCACCCTTTCTTTGATTCTCTCTCATCCCTTTCAAGAATTCTTTATCTTTCTTTTTATTGCAGTTGTTCATTAGGTAAATGAAATATTTTATATTATGTGACAGCAGATGTAAAACAAATACTACAGTGTACATCTCTAATTTACTGAATTAGATTACTTATTAGAGTAGAAATATTAATTTACTGATTCATTTTAAAGTGTGTGTGTGTGTGTGTGTGTGTGTGTGTTTGTGTGTGTGTTTGACACAAGGTTTCTCTGGGTAGCCTTGGCTATCCTGGAACTAGCTCTATAGACCTGGCCAGCCCACAAATGAAAAATCAACCTGCTTCTGGTTTAAGAGTATTGGGAATAAAGGTGTGCTCCACAACACTGTCATTTTAAGACAGATTTTAACACAGCCTAATAAGATTTATTTGCCTTTAAAATCCTCAGTATGGATGTTTTTAATGTGAATGAACCCTGATAAAAACTGGACCCTGTAAAATTAAAGAGATGGAGTCACATGAGGTTAGTTTCATAACATCATAGACTTATTGATATCTGAGAGGTGATGAAGTAACTCTGCAATTTAAAAAAAAATATTTGAACCTATATATAAAAAAGTTAGGGGAATTGCATAAGATTCATACAAGTGATACAAGAATACATTTAAAAAGGGTTCATCTGCTTCACAAGTGAGATTCTTGCTTCTGTTACAGAGTCTATGTTAAGCTAATAATAAGAAAATAAACATTATTATTTTTAGGTTTCTATAAGCAACTATTCATCTGAATAACATGGTAGTTTCTTTGATAAATATTGGTTTTCTTCCAACTTAACTGATATTTGTCTTCAACATAAGTAACTGATTGATTACAATATTCAGCATGTTTAGAACATATAGTTTTCCTTATCAAATTTCATACCATGTGTATAAATACATTATGATCATCATTTTATTATAAAATGTTATTCTGAAGGAAATCACTTAAAGTTGAATCATATAACTAAAGCTGTACATTAAGCTTGAGATCACATTATCTGAAGACAACAAGCAAAAAATTATTTTGTGTCTTGCAAAACTTGCTGAGCCAGTGTGGTTGGAAGCAGGATATTTCGATGCGGAATGTGATTTGGTATTCCCCCGAGGGAAGATCAGTTTTCAAAGGATTAAGCTTGGAAATCTTCTCAAATGATTTACCTGCTTGTCTTCTTGGCCATGAGATGTGGGGTGGCACAAATCTTGTTTTATTTTTTCAGCCTGGGTGGGCTGAACTCTGTGTATCAGGTAGAGGAATTTGTAATACTTGCCTCCCCCAAAATTTGCTTTTGGCATGGTGGAAAATAAAATCTGAAACACCTGTGAGCCAAGTACAAACATCTGTAAACTTTATAGAATATCTCTGGCATATAACGCATCTCAGACCTCGAGTTGACCTGCTCTTCAAGAAGATGCAGGCGTGAAGAGTACACCAGAAGCACAAAGGACACTGAAGGTGATTCCAACCTCTTTCAGAAAATTTAACTGCTTGTTTAATAGATTTGCTGTTTATTGGCCTTTGGCCACAATGTTCTCTTTCTATTTTTCTGCTCTTATCTTGCATGTCTTTTATTTATTTGGATTACGTTCTTGTATAGTAAACTTCAGTGAGACAAAAGGATTAACTGTTATTCATCATGGGAATGAAACCAAGTCAAGCATGAAAATGAAAATATACTAACATTTTTTGGAAGATGATGAATAAAGAATTGCTATATATTATGTAATCTTTATCAACAGGGGGATATAGAGTAAACTAAAGTTTTAGGTGGATTATATTCTTTAAAGTGAACTGCTTCATGCATTTAATTGGGTAAGTTATTTTTTCTCTGTAAATTTCCAAATTCAATTCCATTGTTAACCCATATTTCTTAGACAATTTGCTATTATGGGGCAAACTTAAAAAGCATTATGATTTCCTTGGAAATATTCAGGAGCAGTATATTGTACTCAGTATCACCTTTATTACTAGCTTCCTTTTTCCACGATCTCTCTATCCATTTAATGTTAAGCTGCCCCCTGTGTACGAGTTTGAAAGATATAAATTCAAAGCTATTAAAATTATGGAACCCAAAGATGGAAAAACAAAACAAACAAACAAACAAACAAACAAAACTGGCTCAACACTTTTCAATTCTAGTCAAAATAACCTTTAAGAAACCATTATTACTTTTTTTTTTTTTGCAGAAACACACTCATCTAAATTGTTAACAAAAATATAAAAATAAATAAGAAAGAATACAAGGAGATTTTCTGATTCCTACCTGATCTTGTTAGCTCAGCTCAACAGGTATCTAAGTAGTTCTCATACTTAAGGGAGGGAATAACAAATACAACCCCCAAGAGACAGGTGAAAACTGTGGGCTCTTCTTAATTCTACTACCACACAATTCTTCTGTTTAAGCTGGAATAGTTACGATGCAGGGGACAGTCCAGGTAAGGGGAAGAGGATCCAATGGCAGGGAACAGAGGCAGCGACACACCCCTTCCCTCTCCTCTTAGTGGGAGGAGATATCCCAGGGTGGGGTAATATCTGAGGGGGATTCCCCTTCTCTGAGTAGAAAGGAAAGGGAAAAATGGAGGGAGGGATTAATAATGATGGTACTGGAAGGAGAGGAGGGAGGAAGGCTGTGATTGAGTTATAAAGGGAATAGAAATATTACTAAAAAATATCAGTAGACAAAAAAAAAAAGTTGCACGGGACATTAGCAGGGTGGTATGAGCACTCTCCACATGTGGGCATGGCTTTCTCAAACATACTCAGAAATTCCTTTCAGAGGTTTGGAAATTACACCATCAAACGTCCAAAAATTATTATTGCTGTAGCATATTTTGCCTAATTCAACCTTGCCCGTCCCGGTGAGATAATAATGCAAATCTCACTCAGTTACTAAGTGCAGTTCTTCCTTCTATTACAGATCCTTGCCTGCTATTCTTACAACGTCCTGGAGTGGAACTCTGCTCCCTTGATAGATACGCTCAGAGTATCAAGCACTTCAGCTGGTCCATCTTCAATAACTGATGCAGAAAATAACTGAATTCACATAGCAAAATTAATATTAGCTAATAGCAATGCCACTAATTGTATTAATAAGAGCTTACAATTAGGTACAGACAATGACTGAAACACAAACACCACTTTGAATCTATAAAAGAAAGAAAGACATTTTGACAACTAAGGTAATTTACCATGTACCTGTTGCAGATTCTGCAGATTTGAGAATCTGGGTTTGTTTTGGTGACAATTATGTATATATTATCCAGATGCTTGGCTGTTCTGGTTTATGAGCTGAAAAATCTAATCATTTGTTATTGAAAATAGATCACTCACATCTATTGTTGTTAGTAATTAACATAAGATCACTGAGTAATAACATTGATGAAGTAATTTAAAAAAATTCTTATTTTAACACCTTAAGTTATCTGAGCCAAAATAATTCGCTGAACAAGCAGATGATAATATTATATTTGACATATGCAAATGTCAGTTCTTTTAACAATTTTATTTGAATTATATTATTTTTTAATACTATATCGCTTATACTAATAGTAAATGAGAGCTGATATACAGTCTGGTACTTGAAGATATTTTCCCACACTTCTACCAAGTTACCCTCCATCCATGCAGGTCAGATTACACTATTATCTCTGAGCATCTGGAAAAGTATACTATCTGGTCCCTGGGCACCAACAATCAAACCTTTGGGGACTATTCTATTTTTCTAGCTCAACACTTTTTCCACCCTAAGAAATAAATAATAGTCACATTTTGGCAATAAATGCTGTTATTTTCCAGTGGTATATTATATTATTCAAGTAGCAACAGTGATCATTTCTCACATTATTCCTTGGTGAAGCTGTTGGTCTCCTTCCGTAGCTGAGTAGTTTATTGAAAAAGAATAGCTTGCAGTTTTTTGGTGCTAGCTTTTATAACACCTCAGGTTTTATACTCAAGAGTGTTTCAGTATATGTGGAAGACTGTCTTACACTTCTTTGGTTGATAATCTAGTGTAGGCATACAAATAATGTTTACTTTCCACAAAGATGCATGTCTACCCAAACTGGAACTCTAAACATATCTAAAAAATGTTTGAAACATTTCTCCAAAACTAATTTTGAATTTATTCAAAATAAACTGTGTTTGTGAACACCCACAACATGCTTGGAGTTTTAGCCCAATAACTTGTAAAACGTATTCTGTGATAGGAAATAATAGTATTCAGAGTTGCCACTCAAACTAATGGTTCTATAACTTAAGGTATTTAATTTAGTAACGGAAATATAAAGGGAAAAAAACCTTGTATATCTACTTTAAGACCGTTAAGAATGAAGATGTTCAAAATGAATTTTACATTAGTAATTGAGTAACTTTGTCCATAGTCAATTCAATGTGGCAGTGTTTCTCTCAAAGAATACTGGAAAACCTGATCTCTAAAGGAATACATTTTAAGAAATGTTACCTCCAGCCATTATGATTTAAATACTACTTAAATATGTGGTATGCATATCTAGGGATGCTGACGTAGTAGTTTGTGACTATGTACCTATAGTAGAATACATCTGCATGTAGTTTCAAATCCTTAATTTTCTACATAAAGCTTGATTTTTTTGTTTGCTTATTTGTTTTGTTTTGTTACTAGTTTTCATAGAAGTATACCAAGGATCTAAATTTTCTCTACTACGAGAGTCATATATTTCAGATAACTTTTGATTCTGTTATTTTTCCATGTCAAAGCATGAACTCGCTCATTCAGTCTGCCTCACACTTAGTGTCAAGCCGGTCTTGTTCTACAGGACACTTACATTTCACAACAAAATCTTCAGAGTGTGTTGATCCAATTCTTTTCAATATAAAGAATAATATTGTATTTCCACAAAAAGGAAAAGTAGATCTAGGCAAACTTTATTTCTTTAATATATAGATGTTTAGAGGTCTAAAACATTTTCATAAGTAATATAAACACTGCTATTTACACTAAGGTCCATTTTCAACCATTTCAATTTTGTCTTATACTCTTTCTCCTTAAATATAGATTTTCTGTTTCCTACATGTAAATCCCCGCAAGTAAGATGAGTAAGATGAGCACTATGTGTAGACTCTCTTGAAGGATCTTTTTTGCTATTCTTCCTTGACAGGCTTGGGAACTCTGCCTACTGTTGCTATTGTGTTTCCCGAGGCCAGGATACAATTTGATTGACAGGAAAGGCCTGTCTAATTCTGAACAATTATTTTCCCTCTTCCCACAATTCAGGGAGGAGAGAGAAAAGAAAGAGTGGAGGGGAAGTTTACAGCTCTCCTCAGACTGTCATTTTGCAGCAGTTTGAGAGGGAACACATATTCACACAGCCTGACGGGCTAAGGGTGAACCTGGGAAACATTCCAGTTTCTATGAAAGCAAGTCCTCACTATGGAACCTTCCAAACGGGACAGTGAGAAAGACCAAATATCCCCCAGAATAGATGTCCATTCACTTTCAATAATGTATATACATGATTTCATTTTATATCACTCGTAAAGTACCCAATTTATAAAATCGAAGAATGTGTTATTACTACATGGTCCAGTGATTTATCTTCTATACAAGACCTCATTTTTCAGAGAAAAACACGATGTTATAAATATAATTATATAGGCAAGTTATGCAAATCAGAAATCCCTAGTAAATGTGAATAAATGAAAAGAGAATGAATTATAAATATTCATGTCTTATTTTGCTTTATATTATTTTTTTCAGTTTCAGAAAGATAATCTTACATATGTGGGGTAATGAAATAAATTATTCCTAATTCTTAGATTTATTGCACAGTATCTTTATATTATTGCTTTATATTATTATTACTAGGTGATATCTAAACATTTTAGTATACTATTCACTTAGGTCCACATCAATTATATCTGATACATAATTATTATTAGAATAATAATACTAAATTCCATAAAGATACTTATGAGAAATACATACTTGCTCTCCCCTGTATAACTTTAATTCTTACACCAGATTTCAAAACAATCTGATAACTGGATCAAATAAAGGTACCACAGCAAATAAAGTATAAAAATGTGTGTGATGTTTGATTTACTTCATAACTTAAATACCAAGTTAGCTTGATTATCACTATAAACTCAAAATGCCTAGCATATTTCAAATACTCACTACAAAACTGAGTATAAAATATTTCCATAATGATTGAAATGCTGACTATATATAAATTCTGACTGAAATGAATTTAGCAAAGTGTGAGCTATATCATTAACTTTACTGCGACCACTGAAAATTTAAAATCATTTGTACTGATCATAGTATATTTCTATATTTCTATTGCACACTGATAGTCACTACATTTAATATACCATTTAATATACCTAGATTATTTTCCCTATATCTTGCCCCAAATTTCAGCAACAAAATACAAATTGATACTTGCTTAGCAGCTGTTTTTAAGAAATGTTTATTCAACAGATATTTAATAAGTGCATCCATGAATTAAGTAATATTAGATACTGGGATATTGCAGATAAGAGATGCATATCATCCTAGCTTATAAATATATACCTTAATGAATAAAGGATAAAATTTCTTTGATCCTTAAATGTATCTTATTATATGAAATTGTTTACTGGATAATTAATTTGTAGTTCTATAATGTTTTAGACATTTATATTTAAAGATTTTATTTATATCAATTATGTATGTAGATAACACTAATTAAATAAGAGAGATCTGAGAGAGAGTGAGGAGCATGGGAGGAGTTAGAGGGAAGAGAGAGGTGTAGAAATGATCTAAATACAGTATTCATGGATAAAGTTTAGAAAAATAATTTGAAAATATTTTCTCAAATTCTCTTATGCATATTGAATTGGTCACATGTTTTTTGTTATTTTCTTTTCCTTTGCTTTTACTAATATCCAATCAATTAAGTCTTTGGCGACTTGATTTAGTATCTACATCTTAAAGTACAACATATAACACAAAACACTTTGGGATGGAGTTATTTAAGAAATGACACGGTAAATATTTATGGTATCAGGTACTTCCATAATCTAACTTATTAATGAATACATTATGTGTTGTTATTTATGTGTATGGTCACCAAAACTGGGCGTTGTCTATTCTAGGCAAGTTGTCGCTAACAGGCTTCATCTTGAGACTAATTTAATCCTGTAAACCAAAATTATTTTAATTTGATTAACACTTAATATGGTCTATTCCAGGCCTCCTACTGTTATTACAAATGTTTTATGTTCTAGAGTATCATCAATTTCATCAGAGATAAAACAAATTCAACAAAATTTGGTCCAATCTTAGTTCCTTATTGTACTTTAAGGAGCTCACTTAGCATTCTTGAACGTTGGTCTCAAATGGATTTTAAGCTGTTGATTCATGTTTCTATTGAAAATATTTAGAGAATCATCTCATGATATAGTGTGAAGAATATGACAGTCCTGAATAAATATTATCTCAAAACAATGAATCCTTAGACATGTCATTTCCATTCCAGTAAGTAGTTGTAAATTACATTTAGTCACTATGAGGTAGCTTATAAACTTAAGGAGAATTTCTGGTTTTATTTTTATATAAATTTTCTTATTTGGCATAAACCTTTCCCCTCTCTATCTCAATTATTTTAGGTGTGAAATAAAGAAACTAGATTACTTTATGCTTTATACTGTTCGTTATTAGAATCAATGAACTATTATAGATGCTGATAAAGTCCTTTATGAATATCAGTAATGACAAATGTCTCCTTTTATTTGTTTCTCATTAATTTCAGTTTGAGGCATGAGTGGAGCTAGATTTGTTGTTTGAAAGACAGATCTTAGTATATAGTTAGTTACAGGTGGAGTTACAGAGAAAGACTGGTATTTGAAACTATGTGGGCCTCTATGCATGTCTGTGTACAGTTTCCATTTCAGACCAGAAGTATGGCTAATGAGCACAAATTTCCAATAAATATCGCACTCAAAGGTTTGTTTCTACATATTATTTTTCATTAAAAGAAATCAGCACTTGCCCAAAGGATGAGTTATATCTGGGTCGTGTTTGAAAGATGCATGATGACTTTGGAACATTATATGGAGCAAGATAGCAACAGTGCCCTCAAAAGATGTTTTGGACATGTCAAAATAATAAATGACCTAGCATAAAGAACTCCTATTAAATAACTCTGGGATATTTATAGCAACTCTTCTCACACATGAAATAAAACACGACTTAATTGGTTCACATAATATAACAAAATTATAAGTATATGATAGGAAACTCTTTGTAAAATATCAACAAATCAGTGCTTTTAGCTAAAGAAAATTGGAAAATAATCATTTGATAATGACAGTAATATTGTATAAAATTATATTCATTTATTTGTGTATGTGTGTGTGTTAGTGGTGTGGAGATTTGTGTGTCACATTGTACATGTGTAAGGTTAGAGGACAGCTTGTGGGAATCACTTCTTTCCTTCAACCACGTTGATTCTGAGAATCAAACTGAGGGTGTAAACACCTTTATTGGCTGAGTAATCATGCTGGTTCCAATAACATTCTCTCTAAAATTAGAGGTTAAATCTTTAACTCCTTGAAAACCAAATTGTAATACAAAAATTAATTTCTCTGCCTCCTGTCTTCTGTTAGAGTTTTTGGACTTGGAACATTAAATGCAGAAGGCTGGGAAGGATATGTTGAGATCCATAGTAGCTACTCATGCCTACTGGATCAAAAGGAAGGACCTGATGGGACTAAAGTCACTGGAAAATTCAAGTCTATTTCAACAGGGGAAGTTAGTCAAGCACTTTCATGATGTCCATAACCTTGGTAACTAAAGGTTGCTAGAAGTACACAGAGATGAGTCACAGGATAGATCATTTCCTTCTCAAGAAAAAGGAGGAGGGGCAAAAATCTCATTCATGAAATTCTGGGATTCTCATAAGCACTTTTAAAGGTACTAGCTTAAAATCGTTACCATGTTCTCCTATGTTTGCATATTATATACTATCTTATTATTAGAACACATTTGTGGAGTTTGGAAGGGTCAAACGTGAGTTCTAGTGTCCATGGGATGCATAGCATTGAGTGCTTTACTTGAGTGTTCTTTCCTAATTTCATCAGCTGTAAATGGTAGAAAAGTGGTAATGAATAATAAAGGACTCATAAAGAGAAGCTGAGTTAATTAGCATGTTGCTGGCTACTCAACCCATGTTCACTGTGATTAAAATATTTTTATAGCTTTGAGATTTTTTTCTCCTATCTCTTTAAGATATAAAAAATGACAGAAATTGATCATTCTTCTTCTCAGAAGCCACAGAAAAGTAAAATTTATTGGACATTCATTGACCAAGATCTCTTTGATAATGTGTAAATTTATATAAGTCTTAATCTGACTTTGCTTTGAGAAGGTGACACCTAGAGAAATCTGCTATTCGCTTTTATGTTAGAACCCCCTTTCTGTACTAAGTCTAATAATTTCAGCTATGCTCTCATGCTATTAAAAATTATTTATTCAGTGTTTGTGCCTGCATATGTGTATATATGAGTGTGTGTGTGTGCGTGCGCATGCGTGCGTGTGTGTGTGTGTGTGTGTGTGTGTGTGTGTTGGAGTCCCATATAGTCCAGGCTGGTCTCAACCTACATATATATCAGAAAAGATGACTTGAGATTTCTGACCACTATGACTTTATTACCTCCTGAGTGCTAGGATTACAGTATGTGCCGTTGCATTCAGCTATGTGTTACGGGGGACTAACTCAGGGTCCAGTGAATGTTAGGCAAGCAATTTACTCACCAGCTAACATTTCACCCAGCATTCCATTTTAAATACTATGTTATCCTCAGAACTGATTGAATTTGAAAAATCCATATTAATTTCCTATTGGAAGGAGGAATTTTCTTTTTTCTTTTTCTTTTTGACTCCTGTAAGCTAATTAACTCTTGAACTTACCATTTCATTTCCGGAACAGTTTGCATCTGAGTGTTTTAAAAATAGGTTCATTTTATGAGGGGTCAGATTTGTCCTTACAATGAACATCCTCTGATTGTTTTGGAATTCCACAATGTTTGTAGTAATTTCCTATACTTATTAACAAACATGAGTGTCTCCTCCCCCCTCAAAACTCCCTACATTGCCTCCCATTCATTGCTACATCCTTTGCTGACTCATTAGCATATCTTGAAGCAGTGTTCCCTCTGAGAAGAAAGGATGGATTTCGATAGTAACAGGAGCACTGCCCTCAACTTCCAGAAAAAAATAGTCCAAGGTCAACTAAATTTTGAAAGTATTGAGTGAAACTACATACACACACACATACATTACTATCATGTATATGTATGTATACATGATATATGTCTATATACATGTATATGTATATAGATATACATACTTTGATATATATTATTTACTTTGCCATCTTAAGTATATAAGTAAGAATATTTAACATTTTAATGTATCAGTCTAGACTGTTAATCTTCAAACCATGAGTGTGTGTGAGTATGTATGTATGTGTGTTTGCATATGGCAGATATGAATTGCGATAGATTGACCTACAAACATAGTATATACTTATATCATAATTTTTATAACACACTACTTCAGAATCATTATGCCACTGAATATATACTGAGTATTTTCTGAGTGCTCATGAATACAGATATAGGCAGATGACATCTATTAATGTTTATATGAGCACTTGAAAAGGAATGTATCAAATCAATTCTCAGTGAATCTAAGAACATGTTTTTTCTTAATTTTAATATATGTTCTTTCCTTTATTTTTAAGTGTTAAAAAATTACTTCACACAATGTATTCTGACCATAACTTCCCTTCCCTCAACTCCTGATAGATCTATCCCACCAATCTGCCCACCCAGCTCCACGCCTACTTTCTCTCTCTTTAGAAAATAGAAAAATAAAAAGAGCAAACCACAAAGGCACACACACACACATGCACACACATGGACACACAACACACACAAGGATATACACAGATACCTACACACACAAAACAAAACTTATAAAACCACAAAATCAGAAACATAATGTATAAGGAAGAAAAACAGTAAGGGGAAAAAAGCTCAAACAAAGCTACATGAGACAAAAAGATATGATGCCTACACTTATGTGTGGTTAACATTCCCAGTGACACTCCCTTGGAGAAAATTAGGTCTTCATAAGTGATGCCAATTGGAGTAGCTTCTTGGTTAAGGATGGGAATTCATAGTCTCAGCACTGAGACTCTGTCTGACTTGAACCTGTGTAGGCCCTGTGCAGGGCACAGTCTCAGTGAGTTCATATGTGCCTCAGTCCTGTTGTGTCTAGAAGATCCTGATTCCTTGGAGTCATCTGTTCTTTCCGGCACTTACAATCTTTCTGTCTTCTCTTCCACACTGCCTGTTGCCCAAACCCCAGAAAACTGTACAAAATGGTTCGTAACCTTAATGCTACTAAAAGTGAGCAAAGAGAATCCAGAAAAATCCTAAAACAGTAGAAAGGGAAGTACATGACGAAGTATGCTTTATGGAATGGCAAGATGGAAGAAAGAACTGATTGTTCAAAATCGAAAAAAATCAACAACAACAACAACAACAAAACCATAAAAAGGTATTAAGTAAAGTGACATATTAGAAACAGTATACAGACTTAACTATTTGGTATATTTAATCTCTTCCAATAATTCACACAGGAACAGTGCTGATAAGCAGAATAAATGATTGGCAAGGAATGCAGTTTTCCATCTAGAAGGAAATCCCCATGTACTCTTAATTCTTTAGTATCTGTGAAGGTTTAATTTTGAAAATGACAACATAGTTCACGTTTCCGGAAATTATAAGGTGAAACAGTTTCTATATGTTACTTTTTTTGTTTTGTCTGTTGTATGTCTTAATTATGAAAAATAAGTTTATTTCCTTCCTAGTTTAACTTCTGTTATTGTGAGAAATGTCTTGGCAACAATCAATTTAAGGAAGAAAAGGTTTATATTACAATTTAAAAAAGTATAAAATTATTTTACAATCCTAGTTAATAACCCATCAGTGTAGGAAGTCACAGTCATTGGAGCTTGAGACACTTGGATACATTGCATCCTCAGTCAACAACAAAGAAAAATGAAGCTGGCATGCTTGCTTGCTTGTGCTAAGCTTGCTTTCTCTAGTCTTATAGAGTCAGGACCCCCTGCCTAAGAAGTAGTGCCACATACAGTGGGCTGGGTTTTCAAATTAATTAACTTAATTGAAACAAACCCCCATAGACATGCAAACAGACCAACTCTATGTAGACAATCCCTCACTGGGTGGTAGATTCTAGGTTTAATCAAGTTGACAATTAAAGCCAACCATGACAAATTCCTAAAATTTTCCCAGATAATGGACAATCCTTTAGTTAGGACTAGCTTGCTTTTGAATATGTTGTCTTTAGAGATGATAGATGGTAGAAGGAAGGAATGCTAAAATGCAAACAAAATATTTAAATGAGAATGTAAATGTTAACTTTAGTTCAGAAAATGAGCATCCGTTCCTTTTCTAAAACCAGATGGTTTCGTGATACAAAGAAAGAAGATGACTAATTTGAAGTTAATTTAAATCCATCTTAGCTTGTGCCTGCACACATAAGCCAGTGTGCTTGTAGGTACCCTCTGCACGAGAGTCCATGTGGGGCCAGAGGTTGATACCATAATGTCTTTCTTCATCATTTCTCCCCTTTACATTTTGCATATCTCCCTGATGTGGGAGCTAAACTGGCTAGCTAGTTAGATGCCAGAAACTACTTGGTACCTCTGGGAAGCACTGAGGTTGTAGACCCATGTGAAAGTGCTCAGCTTCTTCCTTTGTTCTGGAATCTGAACTTAGGTCCTTGTGCTTGTACAGAAAGTAAGCAGTTTTCCCATTAAGACATCTCCACAGCTTGATGCGCAGGTGATACTTACACCATGTGCCTGTCTGTGAGCAAGTGTTTATGTTAACCTTCAAGCTGTCCCAGGGTGGAAGAACAAGGAAGGCACCATCTCCCAAAAAAATACTCTCTCTCAGTCTCAGTACTCTTAAAGGGCAGTCTCTCTTGCAACACCCTAAGAATTATATTACCTTCATTTAAATTTTGTTAATATTCATTAATCATCATAATGGTAGTGTGATATATAGAAAACAAACAAGCCGACAAATAGAAAACACAGGAAACTCCAATTTAATCTCATTGCCATTGGTGACCATTAAGGTCATTGAACTCCTCTGACAACATGTGGAAGAAAGAGCATAAAACTCCACTGTCAATTCGTGGAATGTAAATGTTCCACTTCCTTTTACTCATCACAATCTAAAACAAAACTGGCCCTTCAGCTCAAATTTCCCCTTTCTAAAGAGTGTTAAGTGAGTTAAATAGAGTGTTGGATCTGTGTTAGACATTGTTTTCTGAGAACTCAGCGGTTTTCCAAACTCGCTGCTAGTAAAGGGCAGAAGGAGAAGGCACTTCGTTTATTCATCCCAGAATCAAAACTTTCTCTCTAGTTTCTAGAAACTGTTGTCTTTTGTCTGATAGGTCTATTATGTTTCTGAGGATAAAAACCAGACAAACACCATGCAAAGGTTTCCTTTAGATACACAAATTCTAGTCCTGCTTAACACAGTGGGGGACACTCAGCATTCAGAAAGCCTTTGCCAGTGTTTGTGTTTTCTTACAATTAGATGAAAATCAAAGCCATGTGGCCTCCAACAGGGAGAGCAGCAGGTCGGAAGTGTGCTCGCAGGGCACATTCTGCTGTGCTCCCCTATGCCTGTACATTTGTTTGGAGCATGTGTGGACACCTTATTTTATCTTCTTATTTGTGTTGTTGTGGTGGCAGTCCATTTGTTCCTCTCACTTACACAGTTTGCCTACAGTACCTGGTAATTTCCAAGAAGAAAATCAAGCTCTCTGCAATGAATATAATTTCCTTACTGTTTAAAAACAGAAGGCGATATAGCAGGTGCTGGAAAATCTGTAAGAAGATGTTAGACAAAAAGCAAATACAAATGTCAGACTCTCTGTCCTGCCAAAGACCATTCTAAGAAATAAAAGTAATATGCACAAAATAAAAATATGTGAGAAAAAAGTGTGTGGTGTGTGTAAACACACACACACACACAATTTGTGCCACAATTGGATTATTCAAACATGCAGTAATGATAGCAGGAGTTCATAAATTTCAATTTATTTAATTGAAAAATTATACTTTTTCAACTAATTCCCAAGACAGAAAGAAAGTTGATGTCAAGAGTTTTAAGGAACAAATATAAAAGCTATCCTATATTTCTGGGTTACTTTTTCGCTTTATACAACTTTTATTTTGCCTTTAACAAGATGCTTCATATTAAAAAAGCTACACTGAAAAGTATTTGATAGCAGAATATTAATTAGGAAAAGAATAAAAGTAGCTACCTATAAGAAGAGTAAAAGCATAAGCCCTCAAAGTCCACATTACAAATTCATCTCTACATTCCACTTCAAGCTAAAAGATGCCTACTAGTCAAATTTTTATTCTAAGGGAAGAAAGAGGAGAAAAACCCAGCAAAGTTCTATGCAGCAGTAGTGGCTTTGGTTTGACAGCCATCCAAACCAAACAGGTTCATTCACATCTTGAGTTTTCACTGAACTTAGTGCCAGAATCTGGAGGAATGCTGAGCAGATACGAAAGGGCACAGATAAAGGAAGGAATGGGATTAGATTTGGAATTTGATATATAATACCTCTCTTTAAAGAAAGATTTTGAGAATTGTTCAAAAGAGTTTATCTAACAGAATAGACTCTGTTAAATAATACATAGCAATTATGAATGTCTCAGAGAGAAAAGAAAAGGCAGCATTTTGAACCATCTAAATCATAGCTTTAGCTTTATAGGAGTCTTACATCCTTTCAAAATGCTGAAGGTTAACACTTCCTGGACTTTATCTCATTTGTCCACAGAATAGCTCTGTCAAAGGCTACTCTTGTTTCTTCCCATCATAAACACAGGCCTTAGAGGAAATGAGCAAAAGTAGCGAGTAAGAGGACAGTGAAGCTGAAATTTAAAAGTAGGAGTTGTACTCAGGTCTCTCATCTTCCCCTCACTTACCCTGAATGGTTGACTATGTCACTCCACTGTTCTAGGTCATGGCTATACTATCAGTAGTCTGATTGTTCTCTGCAAAGAACTATGGTTTTTAACCATTTAAGGATCAGTAACAGGAATGACAAAGAAGCAATGTAGTAAAGTACTTCCCTACTATGAACATCACCCTGGGTTCAGCCCTCAGCATCTCAAACATAATTGACACATTCGCTTGCATTTTCAATGCATTGCCCTCTAACTTTTATGCATGCTGTGAGCAAACTCCACCCACACAATACATTCTCAAGTTTTTCCGATTGCATACATCACTCCAATATTACCTCTTCCTATGGATTGTCTTTCATCTTGTCATTGCATTTCCTCATGCTGTTTGATATTGTAGTCATTTCCAGCCATATCTACTGACATTTTGTTTTGTTGCTCTTAAAGCAGATCCTTTTCATTTAAGTTAAAAATATACTTGCTTTATATATGAATTATTAGCATATAGATTTCAATCATTCTAGAACAATCATGTCTTTGAGAACTCCTTTTCTTTGAAAAATTAGAATGCTAAGACTTGCTAACTATAGATTTCATCTACTGTTCCTGCGTACTTCAGTTGGTAACTGTAAACTGCACATTTGGATGGTATAAGATGTGATGCTTGATACATATACCAAACTGGATAATGGTAAAATAATCTAGGAAATTGGAAAGAATTTTTAATAGTCAATAAGGTTATGATAGATTGCATGCTACCCTTCTAAGCAAAGTTCATAGTCCTCAAAGAACATAAAATGCATTTTATGCACAAATTTCTTTAACATCTTCTCCAATTTTAAAATCTGATGAGGACAAGATCTATATATTTGTTTACATGGAAAATTAAGTAAACATCCAGAGCTGGCTACTATGTTACACGACTGTAATTTCAGCACTTATGAGGTAGAGGCAGGATAAACAAAAATTTAAGGTTATCCTTGGGTAGCTATACAATGAATTGAAGTTCAACACTGGTTATGTAAGACTCTTAAAAATAAATAAAAATAAAAGAAGAAAAAAAGAGAGAAAGAAAGAATGAAAGTGAGCCCAAACCATTTATTCCAGATTTATAGTTGTGTGTATTAAGAAAGCCGGGCAGTGGTGGCGCACGCCTTTAATCCCAGCATTTGGGAGGCAGAGGCAGGCGGATTTCTGAGTTTGAGGCCAGCCTGGTCTACAGAGTGAGTTTCAGGACAGCCAGGGCTACACAGAGAAACCCTGTCTCGAAAAACTGAAGAAAAAAAAAAAGAAAAGAAAAACTAGAACTTCTAGTGTTCTGTGCTGGAGCTACTGTGTAAACAAACCAGAGTGCTCCCACAAGTACTGCTTGTTCACAACAGGGTGGTCTTCCACCCTGCAACTCATGTGCCTCTATGGATTGTCATCACCAGCAAATTCTAATAGCATACAGAAATAGTTATTAAATACTTTATACTACATAAATATTAAAATAACATAGTTCAGTGTTAGATTATATAAATGGAATTTAAACTGTTTTTACCTTCATGCCAAAGTGCACCAGTCTTAGAATCACCACTCCTCTGCACGCATACACAAGACTGAGATCCCTTTTCCTATATTCAGGTACACACACACACACACACACACACACACACACACACAATCTTTTAGCAAACACAAGGTAATTTTGCTAATCAAATTCAACTTTAAATGATTCAAAATTTGTGTTATACACTTTGCTAAAACAAAAGTTGTCAATTAATTTCTATCACTACAAAAATGAGTCAACAGAGACTTAGTCTGAGCATTTGTTTTATGAATCACTTTAATGTTTTGGTACACAGGTTCTCATGTTGTCCAGGATAGCCTCGAGCTTTCTCTGCAGCCAAGGGTCACCGTGACATTCTTATTTTCCTACTGCTACCTCATGAGTATTTAAATTACAGACATGCACCAAGGCACCACCATGTCTGGCTTCATGCAGTAATGGGGATCAAACAGAGTTTCATGCTTGCTAAGGAAACAATCTATCAACTGAGCTGCATCTGAACCTCCAATCCATTTTATGAATGAACACTGAGATCACATAGTGACTGGGAGCACCTCTTCATTCTCAGCCTCCCTGTGTTCCAACATTCTCTCCTCTCCTCTCCTGGAGGAGTCTGATTTTTAGCAATAATTTCAAGGTATCTTGTTCTACCTTTACAGTTTTGTGTCAGAAAGTTATTGGACCTTTCAGGTCTTTGGAAAAGCAGATTGAAGACTACCTGGGGACAGGAAACCCTTTCATTGCAGCCAACTTTCTATAGAGTTCTTTGTCTGATTATACTATTATGTCATTTTCCCTAAAGTTGTTCAGGGAGCTGAATGAAATCTGACAAGTTTATTTATTAAATATATAAATATATAATTATATATTATACAGCAAAAAGAGAATTTAAAGAGTTTATACTATATACCTTATACTATTCAAACCAATTCCAAGTAATTAATCATAAATCCTTCTCAGTGGACAATTTTCACTTTGTTATATTAATCCAGAAGGTTGATTATATTATTCCATCTGTATCATGTGACATCATATTAAATGAGGTATAGGATATACATTTCAACATTCAAATTATAGTTTGTATAAAATATAGGTAAATTTTATTACTTATTTTCTTACTGAAGATATTTGCATTTCAAATTATATAGGTTAACTCTTTATTCATAACTTATTAAAGTAATTGGAAGAGAAGTCTACAGAAATTTATGAATGCAAGACTGCAAAGATGGTGAAGTGTCCTGCCGTTTAACCAGGTTCAATTTCACAGTCCCACATAGTAGAATGGTAGAAGAGAACTGACTCCTGTGAAATGTCCTCTCACCCTTCCTTTCCCCCTTTCACATACACACACACACACACACACACACACACACACACACACACCGTGTGAGGTTCTTTTTTTAATAAAATACAAAGGCTATCAGTGATATCTTATCTTCCAATTTTATTAAAGTTCGCTTGATGGAGTTGCTTTTTATCTTTATAACCTAATTTTCATAAACAAAAACCATTAACTATATAGTGCTGTCTTTTAAATTTTAATACGAAATTCTAACATTTAAAACATTATACATTTCAAAAATAATAAATTTAACATGTTTTTCAAAGCTAGAAAATTAATACCCTGACATAGCATTTCAAGAGAGTGCCACTCAAGTAAATAAGACAACACTTCCTTTATGTACATGGCTTCATTGTCATTCGTCATTGGGCTTAAGTTACTGGTACCTCTCACTGGCCATTTCAGGTCAGAAGTGAGTAACTTCTTAGGAGGCAAAGTAGCACCAGTCCATTTAATTCCCTAACAAGTTTATTCCTGTGGGCCAAATAGTCATGTAGGGCACCTGCCGTGCAAGTGCTAAAGAAGTATCAAGCCAAACCCAGCCACAGCTGTGCTGTAATCATTGAAGTGTGCCCAGTGCATAATGGCACATTAGGTAGGCATTGATCTCTGCCAGTTTACGAGGTCTCTTACAGAATTAGGCAGACTCTTTCACTGAAACCCATGGAGCAGAAATTGCTACTTCTAAGCTAATCCATTTTCAAATTACCATCCAATTGTGACTGATGACCTCACTACAAATCCGCTTATCTAACTCCAGCCACTCAACCAACAAGGCAAAATTGGTCCTTGCTTTCTATTATTTTTACTCTTTTATCAAATACAGATTCTTTTTGCCATTCTTAGTCACCTTTGGTGTCACTGCATCTGTGAAGATAATCATGACAAATGTTAAATGCAGCCTAATTGTCAGTGATAATTTGGAAGGTTGAAAAATGGGAACAGAGAATATGCAATTGGAAAGTAACACTTGGATCTAAATAGGCTGCTATACATTATGGCACTTTCATTTAAAATAATTAAGTTGGAATTAAATTATACTGAGTCTCTGAGGCAATAACATGATCCATCATCAGGATATGTCATAATTTTTTGATAAATATCCTGGGTGCCATCTAATTATTCCAGTGGATCAAACTACAAATGAAAGTTAAAAGATGAACTTTTATTATGAAAAACAGAAGCAACACTCAGAATATTGTTCAACCAAAACAAACTAAAATGAAATCTGCAGAATTAGCTGACACAAAATTAGAACTCACCAGAGAAGATTGTTAATTCCCTTGAGCAAATCTTGTCAAAGAGGTTGACACTAATGGCCTTATAGTTTACAAAAGCCAGTGACTCCAAGAATGTGTAAAAAAAAAAGAATGTATTAAGCTGATGCTGACTGTCAGTTCTTACAAAGATAGTCACATATTGTAAGTGCTGAAGCCTCTTGGACATATCATTAGTCTCAATAATTTATTACATACTTTATAGTTACATTGTGAAGTATATCATGTCCTGTTTTATGAAACTGTTTCATGCTGGTCAAATCAATGAACTATATTTGATGACTATATTAATAACTGTATGGGAATAGCATTTATATATTTCAGCAAATTATACCCAAGGAGTAATTAGAACACAGTTGCAGCAAAATGATAGAATATATGTTTACAAATGCATGAGACAAAGCACTAGTTAGAATAATGTCAGCCATGGCATGGTGATGGAAGAAGAAAAAGAAATAATTATTTCCATGTCTATAATTAAAGCACATATTTTTGATTTTTTCTAAGTAAAGCATAATCAGAATTTAAACATCTGGACCAATCGCTGCTGTGAAGCACCATCATGGCTGTTTAATCCACAGTTCCCTGTGCAATGGACTGGCATAATTGCCTATTCAGAGCCAGTAGCAGCACTTCAGTGTTCTGAAAGCCCATCTTCTCAAAGGCCTTGGGGCTGCTTTCTCACAGTTGCTTTCGAATGATGCACGTATGCCAGGGGTTCCTTCTGAATGCTAATCAATGGTATTTCAGCTACTTGTAGACTAGAGTGGAGCAAGACATTTGTGTAGAAAACACTACACACTCCAACTTACCTGCTAGTAAGCAGGATGAACAAGACAAAGCAGATGCAAAAGACAGTTACTATTTACACTTCTATTAAAACCCTCAGATTTAAAACTGTGATCATGAGTGAGTATCTGTGCAAGGAGATGGGGGAAGTGCTCCAAGTGTACACAGTGCAGAGAGCAATGAATACTATTTCACTTGCTTGCATCTTTTTTATTTTTTAACATTTCTTTGTGTATTTACAATCCTTTATATTTTCAAAGTCAGCCTCCAGTCATCCATAAGTAAAAATTAAGATCATCCTTTGACTAATTCTGTCTTTTCTACCCCAGGTTTCCAAAGTCAGTCATAGCTTTCATATTTTGCAGCACATTGAGTGGAACATCATGTGAAATATACACACAAGCCCATTGAATGGATAAAGTTTTATAAGAATGAGAAGTCTCACACATAACACCATAATACTTCTTAGGGTGGTACCCTTTTTTTTTTAATATAAAATATATCGTAAATGAATCTGCAATAAAATCCATAGCTTTCTGACAAGTACTTTAAATTAATAAATAATATTAAACCACACAGACTCAAATCACACTGATTGCCTCTTCACCAATGATGAACATTTATAATATTTCCGGGAGAGTCGATACTCTTGTCCTTATTGATATGTTTTAGTTATAATTTTTTAAATTACACCTTTCTGTTTTAGTACATATTTCTTGTCAGTTTCTTAAGAATTAGAAACCATGTGAATTCCTTCCATCAAGAGTGCACCTGTTTTGTAGAATCACAGAAGACATCAATTTTCTACATTGTCATTTTTACCAATTTGATCAAGGAATATCTCCTTATTATTAAAACCCTTAGCACCTAGGGATAGAGAAATGCCTCCGGCATCAAGATCACTTGTTTCTCTATCAGAGGACAGGAATTCAGATACCAGCACACACATGGTAGTTTACAGTGATATATAACTCCAATTGCCCAGAGTTTGCTGCCTTTATCTGACCTTCCCAGTCACCAGGAATACAAGTAGTACACTTGCATATATGCAGGAAAATATTAACCATTATTAAAAATGAAATAAGTAAATTTTAAAATAGAACTAATTAGCACTTTCATAAGCTTACTGCTTGTGTAGTTTGACCTGCAGTTATTTCATATTTATGTTTGAGCCAGCTTTAAATTAGCTTATTTTTCTATATTTATAATTAAATAGATTAAGTCCCAGCATGCTGATGGTAATTATGAAAGCAAAATGAGGACTGAGAAAGTGGGCACTCTACCATCACTGGCTTTAACATATATTATACAGAATGTTTTGTAGTACAGTTCTCACAGTGGCATTCTTTTGATTGTAGAGTGCTTATCCAATGTGGAAAATTCTAAATATTCAGGAAAAAATTATAAAAGGAATATATCTTTAACAAACCTGTCTCTTTTCTGTTCAGTTAAACGTCCAGAAAAGGAATACTATATGTTATATCATTTTTGTGTGTCCCACAAAGAGATGTGCAGAATACATTGATGCTTTAATTATATTTGTTAGTTTCTCAGTCTTAAAACTCTTCTTCCATCTTCCCTGATATTCCTGTTAAAAAGAGGTAGATTTCACGTATAAGACTGATTGTAGCATGCAGGGAATTTTCTCTTTCCTCTGTTCTATGTGGGCTCTGTGTGCAGGCTGTGGATTTTAATGTGATGTTTTTCCTTAGCTTTACATTTCTACTGAGATCATTCCATCCAAACTTGGCAATCAATAGTTGAGTGGAATTTCAACTAACACATCTCAGATGTGTGTGCTCTTAGCCTGCGGGATATGGAAGGACTTAATTCAGAAGGCACCTCCATCTCGCTTCAAAGTCTAGACTAGCAATTGGTCTAGAATATTACTGTAACTCGGTGGTCTCTTAATTCAAAATACACATTAATCAAAATGCTGACAGTATCATTGTTTTTGAATGAGTGACATCAGGTTCTTTGCTTTTGTTGGCTGACTGTGTTGTTAGCCATGGAATAAAGGTAAAGATAAAATTAATACACAGAATGTAAATGTCATAATTTATCTTTTTCCTGGGGCAAGATTTTTCAAAAGAATACATTTAAATCTGGAAAATATTGGAAACGAATACCACATGCTTTCAGTAAGGGAAAATAATCTTACTAAGTTTCAAAAATTTTATTTCCTTATATAGGCTTTCTTGAGTATGTGATTTGAGACAAATCAGTTTGCTCTTATTTCTTTCTTCTCTGTACTTAAATGGATTGTGAATAATTTTCTCTAAATAATATACTAACCTTAGATTTCATTTATTTCAAAAAAGAAACTAATACATAAAAATATAAGTGGATTCTCTAACTTTTATCTCTCTCCTTCTCTTGTATATTATGTCTTCTATATTATACTCTAAGATATAATTAATGTGTTTTTCTTATAAATGTGAGAAAAAATCAATTAACATTCTAAGATAATGAATGATAATAGATACTATCATACAACCTTGGGTTTGATAACAACATCTATGGATAGTAGTCAGAGCTATTTTATAGACAATTATTCTAGTATATTATTAGAAACAATGAGAAATTATGTAAATGATCACCTATAGTATTTTAACAAAAGTTTGTTTAATAAAATAACTAACATGTTAACTGAGCAATTGTAAATGAATAAAACACTAATGAATAAAAATTTAGTGCCAAATGACACAGACTATGTAAAAAAGATGCATTAAACAGGATTGTACATGTGCAAGGTATTACAAAATACTGATATTTTTCCAGATGATGTATTTGTGTGAAGCTCAGAGTTTGAATAGAGTTGGGTAGTTTGAGAAATAGAGTTAATATCAATTAAAAAGGTAGCCTAATTGAAATAATCCCATAATACTGTCTTATCAAATTGCTCACCTCAAAATAAGTCTCTCATTTTAAAGGACAACTTCAAACAATATATTCTTCCAATCCTTAAGATATTAGATGAGAGTAATAGAACAAGTGAAAGTGCATTCTTTTCTATTTTGAACCACATAGTTATCATGTATTCTTCTCTGCTGAATGGAGGGCAGAATGCCTGCCTTCTCAAAGCTAGTGCTATATGAAGAAGTGAGTCTGATTTGCAAGGCAAATTAGCATAATGATGAAATTATAAAATTATAATTGGTTTTGCTTATATGAGCATAAGTGTCTTGATGTCCTATGATGACTGTGATTGTACTTGTTTGTTTTACTCATCTTTCTATTTTGTGCAGATTTCTATGTGATAGCTTCGTTTACAATATGCAATGAGAACTTAAAATTATGAGTACCCTAATATAATAAGATGTTAAGGTCCACTGTTTTAGATTCTTGCACTGTTATTGTTTTCCATGTTACTTTTGAAAATTATATTTAATAGAATCATATCTGAGTGGAATTACACTCTTTAAAGTCTTTAGAAAGTGTTAACCTCATAGTCCTAGTCAGCAAAACTATAATATCATAATTTTGTTTGGTTTGTTCTAGTCATGTTTGGGAAAGTAGAAATAAAATATAGAATAATTAGAGATATCAACTTTAATCTTGTCTCTTAGCAAAAAATAAATGTATGCTTTGGTCTGAAACTTTTAGCTTGCAATTTTAGAAACAACAAAAAAGAGAACTTGATTATGAAAGCTCAAGGGAACTCATATCAACATATGTAGAACGATATTGAATAAGTCCTTCAAAAGTGATGGTTTGAGTCCCAACTTTTGAAGTGTAGATTTAATTGTTACATTCCAAACATGTATTTATACACAGTTTTCTAAAAATACAACTATTACTAATATACTGTTTCCTTATATTTATTTCTTCATTGTTACATTCATTTCTGGTTAAATTTTATAAAGTAATTTCTAAAGAAGAAAGGACTGGGGCTGGGGCTGTTTCCAGACCTCAGACCTCAGACCTCAGGCAATTCCCCAGTGAATCTGGGTACTGCTTGTAGACATAAATTGTTTCAAAGGCCAGTTGTGGCCCAACAGGAATATAGTTTTGATGAAAGCCAGATGAACTGCAACTGTATTTTAGTCTATAGTCCCACTTAAACCATAGTCAATTACCTGCGGTAATAGTAGAACAGAAATAACATGAGTAATGAAATCTGCAGATCATCTCAAAGCATCATTCAGACAAAAAATCCCAAACCCTCCTCCATCAACTTCTTACTAAAGCAACTAAGCATGTATTAAAATGGACAGATGTGACTTTCTTTCTCTCTCTTGGTATAGGTGCCAATAGTGATATAAAATGATGCTTAATATTTGGTCACAAAAGTGAAAAGACACACTACCCTAATTGCTACTCTAGGCATCTGTTTCTGAGATGTACAGTGGGAGTTTCTATTCTTATCAGATTTATGGATATATATTGTCACCATTTATAATATACTGGAGAGAAGTAGACTTCAGTAAAATATACTTGATTACATGTTAAAAATACCATGCAAATTCCAATTAAATCAGGCAAGTCTCCCATACCTCTCTTAACCCAGGAGGAAGTTTTAGCAGACTACGAAAATGTTGATATTTCTAGATTGTCCTCAAAATATTAACCATCAAATGCTTCTTTCAGTTAAGCTACTAGAGAAACTAGAAATTGGTAGATAAATGTTTCTATATGCATCATTTGGTGTCCACAGTGAAATATTTTGACAATAATTTACAACTAAACTTCTAATACATTTCAGCCTCTATTTCATCTAAATCCTTACCAATAGTTGCAAAAGTGCTCAAATATCTCACTCATAAACACCATTGCTTATCTGCCTATTATTTGACATATAGAAAGCAGATAACACAAGTAATAATGACAAATGACAGAAACATATAAAACAAATCATTAAAAAACTTGGAAGAGACAATGAGAAAATGCAGAATATAAGTCTAATTGACCTTCCCTAGAATAAAATACTTTTAGTATATTACATCCAAGCAAGCAAGTAAACCATCCAGATGGAACTATTGGGACTTACAGCTATAAAAAATGCAATGATGATAGTTTAAATGGAAAGTTGAAAGGCAAAGTAAAGAATAATTTCATAAAGCAGAACAATAACACTACAAAATAGAGTCGTAGAGGTAAACTAAAAGTAGTGGATATATTAAGGAAGTTAAATATCAAGTTTTTTTAGAGCTCTTGAGTTTTATAAAAACAACCAAAAACCAAACCAAGCAAAGAGAACAGGGTGAGTAGCCCATTAAGCAGTGCTCCTTAATACTCTTTGCTCTATTTCTGCATCTATATTCCTGCCTGAGTTGTTGCTCTGACTGGCTTCATGATGCACTAAATTGTAGGCTGAATAAAATGATTGTCTCTCTAATTGTTTTGGTCATTGTGTTTATCACAAAAGAAAGCAAGTTAACATACCATTTATTTGGTACATATTTGTAATACATATCAAAGAAAAACTTTGCCAAGGATAAAACAAGCATCACATAATGATAAACTTGCAATTCATCAATAAGATACCCAAAGTACAAATGCATGAGAATCCATAAAATAACCATAAAATACAATAAGCTATAATTTGCATAATCAAAGAAAGATAAAATTTTATAATAATAGGAGATATTATATAGAGAAAATACAGAAAACAAAACAAAAACAACACACACACACACATACACAAACACACACACATATAAAAAACAGGGGATCTAAGGAAGAATGCTAAGCAGTCTGACTCTAATTGCTTTATAAAACACTAATCATCTGGAACTGTGCTGAACATTGTGATGCTTCTGGCTATCAACATAACAGGATCTTCAATCATCTAGGAGGCAACTATTAGACAAGTCTATGAAGGATTATCTTGACCCATTAGTCAAGGTGGGAAGACTCACCCTAAATGTGGACAGCATCATTCATTCATCAGCCTTGGGGAAGACTGAAGTTCAGCTGAAGTTGAGCAGTAACTACACCCTGCTTCCTGATTATGTATACTTAGTGAACCAACAAGCACTGCCAGCTCTAGCAGCTATGTCTTTCCACCATGATGTACTGTGTACTTGAACTCACAAAATTTGCTTATTTTTCACCCACAAATCTCTTTTCTGTAAAATGAATCTTATATTCCAAATCTTTGTATTTATCCAAGAGAAGCAAACAAATATCTGGTCAAAAATTTATCTGTAATAACTCACAGAAAAATCAATTAATATATATTCAAAATAAAAAAGGATCATCAACTAAGACCTGGTTGAAAAGATAACTGCTATTTGACAGAGTAAAATTTAGCAATAAAAATAAGATACTGATACACATAGTATTTCCTGAGAAGGGGAAATAGAATATGTTTTCTGGGTGAGTTGAGGGTGGGTGGGAACAGTACCAAGAAGAATCAGGTGTTGGAAGAGAGGGTTAAAGAGAGAGAGTGTGGAGAGAGACAATAAACTTGGGGAGCATTGGAGAAACCTAAGGCAGTAAAATATTCTTGGAATCAATAAGGGTGTCCCTAGTGAGGAGTCCTAGTTATAGGACAGAAAACCATGCCAGGAAGTTAGGTAATGTAGACCAGGTTGAGACTGGAGACTCAGTTGACACATATCTGAGATTTAATTGACTCCCTACTCCCTGACAGACTCTGGATGTGGACCATGTGCCATGCTTCTCTCTCTCTCTCTCTCTCTCTCTCTCTCTCTCTCTCTCTCTCTCTTTTCGAGACAGGGTTTCTCTGTATAAACCTGGCTGTCCTGGAACTCACTCTGTAGACCAGGCTGGCCTCGAACTCAGAAATCCACCTGCCTCTGCCTCCCAAGTGCTGGGATTAAAGGCGTATGCCACTAATGCCCAGCCATGGTTTTCACATAAAAGAAATGTGTTCCATGGTCACATAGGCCCAAAACAGAGTTCTCCATACTAATGAGGTACCTAGAGGACTGAAGAGCTTAGCCAATAAGCTTTCCTTTCCAGACATTCTTCCCTGCAAAAGGTATTTAATCTCAGGCCCACCCTGAAAAGTGGATATAGTACATTATCCATCCATTATCCACCATGAACAACCAATAAACTGTTTAGAACCATAGACTGTCTTTTTTTTTTCATCAAGATCCACCTTGGGGAGCCATAGAGAAGGCCTTCACCTACAGAGCTTCAGCTTAATTCTCCCATAGAAGGTCTGTTTAGGCTCCCAGCCACAGCTGCCACCAAGCTTACTTCTGCCAAGCTAAGAACAAATCCCCATGGAAAAAGCTGGAACTCTTTTCCCCCACCCCTAGACCCTGGTCTGAGGCTAGATGCTATCCCCAGCCTGCAGTTCCCAACTCCATTCTCTGTTCTTCTGCAATGCCCAGCTGCACCTGGATGTCCAAGAGTCTGAAAACCCCATGGTCCTGGCCTTGTCTCTGGCCTAGGGATCCTGAACCAGCTCTGGCTTTCCCACATCTCAGACTGTACATTCGCACCCCCTGAGTGGTGTCTTGAAGCACCCCTATAGCCTGGCACCTGCCCTGTCTGAAACATGGGTAAGCACAGTCTAACTCCCTGTGTTCTGCTTCCCCAAGAGGAGCAGATGAGAACCTACACTAGTAATGGTGGATATGGAGTCTGGCCATCTTATGTAGCCAGGCCAGGAAGCCTTTCAGCATGGGCTGGGTTATATTCAGATGAGTTGTTGGTCAAGGGGTTCCCGTGGATGTCTGTACACAACCCAGGTTGATTCTAGTCCAGAAGACTGCTCCCTAAAAACTGACATTTGGTTCCATTGATGAGAAAAATATATGTAACAGCTCATTGATACTAAAAAGATCAAGCTAGTTTCTGCATGGGATTTTTCAACCCTACATTCTAATCACTTTGGGTCAGGAAGATACTCTGCAGGCTATGAAATGGGAAAACTGGGCACCAACCTAGCCACAAAAAATCCTCCACCTACACTCTGTCTTATCTTCAAGATGTGTTGGGACAGTGGTGGAACAGAACTTGTGGGAATGTCTGACCAATGTTTGGTTTAACTTGAAAGGGAGACCATGACTACACTGCCTAGATGGCTAGGAACCAGAAACTAAATAGCCCAGAGACCCAGGGTAGAAACAAACATGACTGGCAACAATGAGAACAAACAACAATACAAAAATTAGTGAAATGATTTCAAATGGTATATCTGTTATGCTCATAGACCAGAGCTGGGTCTAGTTGTTATCAGAGAGGCAACAGATGGGAGCAATGTAAGATCTCACAGCCAGACATTATGCAGAGAGAAAGTCTAAATCGGAGGTCTCTGTCGGATTCCTCCCCTTGGAGATCAGGGAATCCTGCAGAAGAGAGTGGCCAGAAAGAGAAGTGAGAGTGAATAGAGGACACCAGGAGAACATGGGCCATGATATCAACTAAACAGAGCTCACACGGGCTCTCAGAGACTGAAGCAGCAAGCATGGGGCCTGAAAGAATCTGTACTTGGTCCTCTGTGTACATTATAGCTGTGTGCTTGGTGTTTTGTGGGACTCCTAGCAGTGGGAGTGGGTGTGCCTTTGACTCTTTTACCTGCCCTTGGGACTCCTTCCTTCTACTGGGTTAGTCTCCTGCAGATCTGCTCTTTTTTGGTGGGAAATGGAAAAGGAGTGGATTTGGGGGAGAGAGAATGTGAGGGAGGGAAGCTGGGAGGAGTGGAGAGAAGAAAACCATTCGGGATATGTTCTATGAGAGAAGAACTTATTTTCAATAAAAGTTAAGCAAGAAAAAAATCATACATGTTTAAAATGTAAACATAAGCATAGTATCAAATAGAAGCTGGGCAGTTGGCGCAACAATAAATGGCATACACTGCATTTGTAAAGGACCAGAGTTCATCTCTCTGCAGATATGTTGGGTATCTCACAACAGTCTATAATTCTCACTCTAGAAGATCAGATGACTCCAGCTTCCTCAGGCACCTATATCTTACACACTTGTGAGACCTGAGAACCACACACATATACACAGAGAGAGAGAGAGAGAGAGAGAGAGAGAGAGAGAGAGAGAGAGAGA
>JADRCH010000195.1:1600404-1722276 GCA_019843965.1 Rhynchomys soricoides | reverse complement strand
GAATCAACATTAAAAGACAATAATGCCAGGCACTAAAATTGTAATTTTATCTTTTGTGGAATGTAGTTTAAGTAGTGTCTGGCAAATGTAATTTTTCTATAATTCCCCCTAATTTAATGTCCTTTGAAGAAATAATCAGACATCAGAAACTGATATTATGATGAAAATAAATTAAATGTTTAATCTTGGTATATATGGCTCATCCACAAAAGCAGCATCCAAGAAATTAGTAGGGGATTATTATGAGATTATTCTAAATATATATATACATATATATATATATTCATATTCATGTGTGTAGTCTTTACTCTTCTCCCTATACTAAAGATTATATTCTTAGTAAAATAATTAAAACTCCATACATTGTAATGTAAAGCTCGCCAATCTTAGTATATATATTGAATCAGTTAATCTGTGTCTTATATGTAACATGTTGCTGATATGAGAGGCTTTTCTACATAGTCACTTTACCATAGCCGTGTTACATAGACTGTTCTCAAACCAGTCTTACTTCCCTCATATTAAAATGAAATATCTAGGGAAATTTTAATTAATATTAAAAATGACAAAATTCAAAGAAACCTAATAAAATCTGAAACTGTTATAGAAATCAAAATGTAACTTATGAATTGATTTTATTCTGCTATATGATTCTTAAGGTAAGAAAGAAACATATATAAAATCAATGTGTTGTTTGCTCCCTTCCGGTTCCATGCACAAACACTTACACAAACCCATACATGTTTTAGCTCCTTTGTTCATTCCCTCTATTCTATTAATACCAACATGCACAGCAAGGCAGAATCACAAGTTTAATACTGATAAACTCTGACCCTATTTCATGCAAAAATAATGACTCTTGAAAAGATTCTGAAATGGGCTAAAATAGTAGTGTCTCCACATCCAGTGCTCTTAACTGTGGCTTGCTTCAAGGGTGATAGCTCAGTTTCAAGTCTATGGTGAAAGTAAAGATAACATCTTTTAAAGTGAGTAGCTCCCTTGTGTTTAGCCCTGCAGTCTTTGATTGGATTCTGACTGATAGTAACCATATGTGCCCCAGGAAACACAGAATGAGCAGGTTAGCCAAAGGATTCCTCTGAATGGCAATCTGCCTACATACCAGCTACCTCTGTCAGGAGCCCCTGGGAAAAGTGGCCAACCTAGGGAAATTCCTAAGCATGAGGATTAATAATAATAATAAAAGCAGTCCAATCTACTTTCTGATGTTTATTCTAAAATTGAATCGTAGTCTTCCTATAAAGCATTTTCTTAAAGTATTGGAACTTATTCAAAATTCCAAATCACTATATAGAAGAATATCTTGTGACAAAATGAAATGCTTTTAACTTTTAAAAAATATGCTTTAAATAACCTGCAAAGATATGTATCAGAATATCTAACTTTGATGAGAATATTTAATGTATTAAAACATATATGAAAAAAATCTTACCTCTTTCAAGATTTTACTGCCCAAGACACATTTCTTCAGTTCAGTTCAACTTGTTATTTTAAGGACCTGAACCATTTTAAGTTCCTATTAAAAATAAAGATGAATTAGAATTCAGTCTAATTAAACGTTTAGCATTCTTAAATAGAAATTTCTCAAAACAAAATGTTACCCTAAAAAATGCCTTGAAATACCTCTATATGTTTAAAAGAAAAATCAAGTGGAAAACCAGGAAAGGTACCATAGTAGGCAGACCTTAACTTTGAGCTCACAGAACAAGTTAACAACTCATATTCACTAAGTAGATTTTGGGGTCCTTTAATAATTTTAGGTTTGAGGTACTATGTAGATGGAATATTTTATATTGCTCTATCTTTTTCAGAATTTTAAGCTATTTATATCTTAACATGTTCTATTTGTATTAGGGTTCTGATGTTCTCAGAATTTTTATCAATTAAAAGCTTCTACTCCCCATCCAGCTAAATAGCCACTGGGAGCAAGTAACTGGATTTCACTTCAACAAAGTATTTTGTTCATTGTTTATGTTGTCATTATGACTAATGACAAAAGACAAGATTAGAGTTCACAGCTGAAATTTTCAAATGAAAATGCAAAGCAAACTTTAAGCAACTCGAATTTCCTATACTACGCATTTTATAAAAGTGACTAAGTATTTATTACATTGAATAAATGGTAAAAATCAACTTAAGAGAACCAAACAAAAATATTTTAAATATGATCTAAGATTTAATATTTTGTTTTTAGAAAAAACAACTTGATCAAAATAATTAAAGAAAAAGATGTAGTAAAAATTCAGTAGCTACAGATTAACCTTATTACACATAATAATAATAATTATTATCATTATTATTAAAGCTCAAGAACTGAGTAGTGTGTTATGACTTCTGAACTAATGACTATCACCAACTTTGTCTTCTTTAACTTTACATTGTTGAAAACTAAAGAGTATTTTATATGCTCTATTTTTTGAGAAATAAAAGGGATTCTATATTGTTGGAGCTAACTGATATTTATTATTACCCTTGTTACATAATAAAGTTAGAAAAATTTTTTTGACTTAAGGAAAGAATAACTTTTATCTTTATTATGCAGACAAGTTGTCAATGTTGTGTTAGACATCTCTTGGATACATGTGTTATGAGATTACTTCAAGTTAGTGATTAGGGGGAAAAAAAAGCCTCATGGCAGGACTAATGTTTTGAAGACTCATCTGTTTGGATCCTTTTGTGATTCTGAGGCTGTGGTTTGAAATAAAAATCTCATCTAGGATAGCCAACTATCACCCAGCCACTGCCAAAGCCTTCATGTGTGTAGATATGGAAGTTACTGTAATCCATGGCAAGAACAGAGCCTAGGAAAGTTAGAAGGGAAAAGCTTATATTTTAACAGAAGAGGGAAAGTGATGTAACTGAGTGGAAGAATGAGGCTGAGCTATAGCATTTGCCTAGCATCCTGTATGGAAAAGAAAAAGAAGAAGAAAAAGGAAACGAGAGTGGGGGAGAGACAGCAGGATACCAAGGCTATCTCCTAATGCCACGAGAACTTGCCTACAGGTTTGGGAGAAGAAAAGAGACTTTTCAGGAAGTGACACTGAGGAGCTAATAGAACACTATCTCACCTCCAATCTTAATGATTTAAGTGGTGTTAGGTGGAAATAGCCACCTCTTGAAAGATGGCGTGAGAAGCAGTCATGAGGCTTCAGGTGCAAAGAAGATAAGGGAGAGGACACAAAAGTGTTTGAAGATTGAAAGGCTTTGTTGGGGAGGTCCAGAGAGCATACTGAGACAATCAGGAGACAGAACTAGAGGATCAGGATTAGTTTTAGTGTCTGGAGACAACATGAAAGTTCTGGGTTCACTTTAGTGACTGACATGAAGCAAGAAGGTGGCCATGATAAAATAAGTCCCGAGTTTCCCCAAACAGACAATGGCAATTAGTCTGCCGGTCAGTAGGATCAGAGGAATGCTTATGATTTTTGCCAATAATTTTCAGGAATTAGGAGTATCCACTGCACTCTTGATCTGAAAATGTATGTCTTCTTGGACAGATCTTTCTAGGTTAGCAAAAAGGTGATAATCGTGCATGACTCTTGCATTGCTTGCTTATAAGAGAAGTATGTTTACCACATGTGGGCTCCCTTTTAGCATACAGAATGAATTGGAGGACAAGGGCTAAAAATGACTAGCATGCTTAGAGATGGCCTCTCTCAGGTGGTAGCATTGTATCTGAGATCTGAAGAAAGAACTTCGAAAATATCTTGATAAAGTGTCAGGAAGGAAAAGGAGCAATAAATAAAAAGGATCTGGGGTTAAAGCATGTGAAGAATATCTGAGCCAGATAAAGTCACAAATACTGAGAGAGCTGGGTGCTGGGATAGAGGCAGAAGTGCCAAGTGTAAGACAGGTAGAACTGTGAACCAACTCTCAAACAAGAAGATAGACTGTAAACATTGTTGATACCTATTCCATAAATGTAACCTCCTAGCCTTTAAGAATGTACTAGTTAAGTGGAAATATTGCAGAAAACACAGGCACACACACACACACACACACAGAGGTACAGGCACATACACACACATTGTGAAGATTGTAATGAACACAGCTTACTTACACTATAAACTCTTCATAACACACCCACATTTTTGATAAACTATGACTCCACAAAAAAGACCGCTCAAAAAACTAGCTACAATTATGATTAAAATATATGAACTTGGCAAAATATGTTGTCCACAGGCTTTGATAGCCCAGATATGGTGCTGGCACAGATGGAATGTCCCACTTCTCTGGGGAGAATTAGAAGAGCCAGTGAGGCACCTTCAGACACAAAGTAACTGTTCCAACCTGACAGTTCTTTTAATACAATACACACCATATAATTTTTCTACAAAGGAAAAAAAAAAATCTGTCAAAAGAAGCTCCATTAGTATCAGGTAAAGATTCCTAAGGAGCAAACTTCCTAAATTGCTGTAAAATGATAGCAACAAGTGAAACTTAAATGGGAAATTCCAAATGTAAATAGATTAAAATTCCTTATCTTATCTGTTTCTTCTCTTTGATCCTGGCCTTCTCCTGGAAACCTTAAAAGGATGTGACTTTGACAAATACAATGTCTGGTAGTTCTTTCTGTGATATAGTATGAACAAATAAAGCATTCTGCTGTCCACTGAACCTGTTTTTATTAAGCAGTGATTTACTAAGAGTTTTGAATACTGAAACTGATACTGGCCATTTAATTTAAAACCACAGTACATTTATTAGAAACACTGAAAACCGACATTAATATTGGTAGAAAAGTTCATTTCAAATTTAAAACATCTTTTTCTTTCCTCATTTCTCTTCCTTGTTTCTTTTCTCTTTCTCTGACTGTCCATCATTAAAGGAAAAGGAAGATAACAGAATTTGGGCAATACCTTTCAATAAGTCTAAGCTTATGAATGGAGATTTAATGTTATTTAACATATAGGATCCAAAATGGTTTTAATTAGAAATAGTAAATGGTCCATATTTCTGATAACGCAAATATTTTAATATTTAAGTTAAATTCAAAGGTGTTAAATTATTCAATTTTAAGAATTTTAAATCATATTACTTATCATTACCTTTAGAATACTTATTAAACAAATAAAAATTTGTTATTAGGACCTTTTTTGTAGTTTTGGTCATGTTTATCTTTTTTGTTTGTTTGTTTAGTTTGGATTTTGAGATGGTATTACTGAATTATACAGGCAGGTCTTCATCTCTCATATGCCTTGGGAGTAACTGGCATTACAGGACTGTACCGCTAAGCGCTTCTCTTCAGGAAAGGTTTTAACATAAAAATTAATTTACAAATTTAGTATTTCTATCAATTGTAGGTTCAAATGCATTTTACAGTCTAGGAAAGGGCTTTACCAACACAAATCAATGCCACATTGGGCTGTGAAAGACCTAAGAGAGCTTCTACCACCTAACCTAATGCTCACACTAACAGAGGCCATAAAAAGGTTCGATTTCCTATCCTGAAGCTAGTTTTCCAACACAATTCACTATTTTTAATTTTGAAATTTAATCTATAAATTAATGATTCTCTCTTCACTAGCGAGTTGATTTTTGACTCCATTGTGCTTTAAAACTGGTCTATGTTTTTAAAACCCAACTGTTAGACTTCTAAATATTTTCTTACTCTAGAGTAAACAGCCACACTTGTAGGACTGAAGACTATGGCTCTAGCACTAGACAGTAGTTCTTGAAAAACACAGCTATTAATCTATAATTCTTCAGAGATAAATCAGGCTGATTGTTTCTTCTGTGGTTTTGACATTTTATCTTAAGGCTTTCTTTTCTCAACTTACTTGCTTTAAATTGGTATTTTTTCTCTCATCATACATAGCAACATCTAAATCTCTACTGTTGTCATAATTATGGTTTTAAAAGATACAAAGGAACATCCTTGAGTCAGTTGGCATTAGTTCTAGAATATCTGCTGTCTTCCTAAGAATATGCTTGCCAAGAATAAATGCAGAAAAATCAGTTTTCTTTTTAAAAAGATATCACACCCAAATTTCCTACCATAGCTTGTTAAGCTCACTCAAAACCTGCCCCTTATTTTATGTGCCACACATCTCCATTTGTACACTCAATCATAAACCGTTACTCTAAGGAAGTTAAAGGTAGAATCATGGACACCAGAGGTGGGGGCAAACAGGTGTATGAGAAGAAAAAGTTTCATCAATGTGTCCTTAGTTTACATTTGTGATGAAGCAAGACATCTAACTTGCACAAAGGGCAATTACAAAAAACAATAATGTACTGTCCATGTCAGAAACCCACAAGAAAGGACTTTGAAAGTTTTCACTACAAAGAAATGATTAAATGTTTAAAGTGATAGGAATTTTTAAACTTGATCTACACATTACATAATATATCAAAACGTTAAACATTAAGTTACTGTTTCTATGTATGTTTATGATTTTAATTCAAATATCAAATATTGGAAAGGCTATAATGCCTCATTGTAGAGCATTTATTTACCTAAAATTCTCAAGGCTTAGTTTTCTCTCTAGCACCCCTGTTCCCCAAACCAAACCTTAAATTCAAAACTAATAGGCTGATGTTTATAACATGTTATCAGAATTCAGTGGGTTTATAGTTGCATAATTGCCATAAAATGTTCATCTACCTATCGACTGAAGCAATCTATGATTTTCATTCCCGGAAATATTACAAACATACAAACTACAAGATAATAACCATTACATAATGATTAACTTCCTGCACTATCATCTTCACACGTAATGTTTTGCTATTCACGCGACAATGGCATGTGGGTCCAGCCTCCTGCTGAATAGAGCAAAAGCTTCAGTAGCTAGCGCACGGTGTGCCACGTGTGCTTTCCCTTCCCCTAGGAGCCTAGTGCATCTCAGGCTAAGGCTGATTCTTTTTTTTTTTTTAATTTTAGAGTTATGGCACATAGCCTAAGCTGTCCTGTGATAGATATAAAACATGTGCAACATATAAACTTTATTGTTTCTAGGAATACAGATGTTGAGGTCATCTTTTCCTTTCCTTTTCATTTCTTTTCTTCTCCCCCCCTTCTTTGTTTTAATACCATAGTACAGCTTAGTTTCGCCTCACTTATGGACCAAAGCAACAGAAATCACACAAGGTCAAAAATATTAAAACACACACACACACACACACACACACACACACACACCATGTCAGAGATGATAGCCAATTTTGTCTAGCCAAAAACAAAACAAAACAAATGTCTGCTTTAGTCAGGATTCATTTTATGCTGTCTACATTAACAAGGATTCCAGGGAGTTGGCAGATAAAAATGGGTTTGACACATATTTTCCTAAGTAAAGCAGTTTGGGTGGAGTGTCAGCTGAATAGTAAAGTACTTGTTTAGCATTCATGAGACCAGAGTTTTAATCCCTAGACTAGAAAGAAAAGAAAAGATTTTTTTTTTTGAATATACAGGAAGAAATAAAAATCTTAATGGAGAATATGGTAACATTTGCTTTAATCTCATAATAAATCCAATGCTGTATAGTAGACTATGAAGAATAGTAGAATATCAAGCTAACTGAAGAGAATATTATCAGGATAATTGATTGCTAACTATAAATAATCTTCTATGTGCTCTATCTGATGGATTGGAGCAGGAAGCCAATCATCTCTGAGTACATAATCTAACCCAATCCAATTTCACATCGTTGAAAAAGAGCATATCTCATTGAAAGTCAAAAATCTGTACAATGTTAAAGATGAATTTGACAGTCACTGAACTGGTACATTGCATATACATGTGTGACTTAAGGAAAGGGGTAGCAAGTGTTATCTGTTGACTTTTCCTTGTGACATCTTTGTTTTTATCAATGACATCTGAATCTAGGCACAACCCCATAAAATGGAGACCACAAGCTCTGAGAATTCAAGACTTTCTATGTCTCCATGGATGATATACTCAACAAAATTATTACGTTAAGGTAATTTTTAAAAATAGAAGATAGGCATCACAATGAAGGTGAGAATGACCATGCGAGCTCAACTCTACATAAGGAACACAGGGACCAAGCTGTGCTGAGAGTGGAAGGAATAGCCTTCCCCAAGGAAGAGCGTAACAATTGATTATCCAATATTAAATACTTAGCTCTGAAAATATAGATAAAATTACATTAGATAGACTGAACAGTTCGTGTTTATTTATTTGGGAATATGAATATATATGTAAATATGTATTAACACTAAAAATGTTGCTATAAATTTGAGAAAGCAAGAAGATCTATCATTTAGAGGGATGAAGATAAAAGGAAATGAGGAAATTATATTATAATATCAAAATAAATAAAAAGGTATCAATAAAATTATTAAGGAATAAAATCATAATATAAAGAATCAAAAATTACCTAGATCACTTCTTCATGGACTAGACACATAATAGTTTAACTAATTCTTAAATAGTACACATAAAATTTTAATGACTAAATTTCACATTTATGTGGGTGGGGAGCACCCTCATAGAAGCAGGGGGAGGGAGGAAAACCAGGAAAGGGGATAACATTTGAAATGTAAATAAATAAAATATCCAATAAAAAGGGAAAAAAGCCATAGTACATAGAAAGTTTTAGTGAACAGTATAAAAATTAATCATTCCAGTGATAATTATTACAATTGGTATATATTAAAGTGATAGTTGTAACAACTGTATTATCTTTATGGCCTTATTTAGGAATTCTATCATTAACTCTTTCATAATGACTTATTTTAATAGATTCAATTTTGTGTATTATATCTTATATTATTTTGATGCATGATATTTTGATAGTATAGATTTTTAATTATTAATTGATTCAATAATTTAAGCATTTAACATAAACACCTGCGTTAAATAAAATAACAAGTTTTAAAACTTTTGCACCACCTTTCATTTATTTAGAATTTTTAAAATTAAGTGCTCTATTTTTTTATCTTCTAATTTTTCTTGTTTTTTTCCTACTGTGATGAAATTGTTCAAATTGAATGTAAGTATTTTAATTTATATTTACTTCTAGCTTATATAAGGACCTATTTAGAAACAAATCAGCTAAAATTTCCAAATTATAACAATGCAAACCTAAAACATGTAAAACCATGAAATGAGCAGAGTAGTTATTTCACAATATATAAAATGATTGCATGCAAAATAAACCTGTAACTTACAGCTATACAAAACAGCCCTTTGTTTTTGAGTCTTAAAAGTACATTACTCTCCTCCCAAGTAATTAGCAATATGATAGACATGGTCTTAAGTCCATATGTTAACTTATTACCAGAGAAGAGACAGAGAGGAAGAGAGAGAGAAAAAGAGAGCGAGAGCGAGAGCGAGCAAGAGAGAGGGAGAAGGAGAGAGGGAGAGGGAGAGAGAGAGAGGAGTTACCATTAGGTGCTTCTGTGATTTTTCGTTCCTGTTACTTGCTGAAGACTTACAAAGCTGAAGTTTTTAATCTTCCAGGATCATATTTTTGTTTTAAAATCAGAATCAGATACTTTCTCCTAAACGACCAGTGTCCGAATATAAAAAGCACGGGGAGTGGCGGTAAGATGCCCTCAATCGAGGCGATTAAATCCGGGATCTGCACTGTGTCAAACCCTTTTTGCTGCCTCACATTTTCTAAAAATGGAAAAGGTGAAGCTTTCACACATAGCGGGCTCCAAATAAACAGTGTGCCCAGCACACGGCTCGTGATACCAGCAAAAACAGTTTATTTTTCACACATCAGGAAATTCTTCTGCTAGCTGGTCCCCTCAGTCCTAATAGGACATTCTCCATATTAATGTGAAATTCAGTGTAGGGAACTGACAATCCTGCATCCCTCAGGCTATGTTTGTCCCAAAGAAGCATTAGCCATATTAGCCTTAAGGGACTTTTATACAAAACTTTCCTGAGTAACATATAGTTTACTTGGAAGAGAGAGAGAGAGAGAGAGAGAGAGAGAGAGAGAGAGAGAGAGAGAAAGGAGAGAAAGACAAGAAAGACAAAATAAACTGGGTCACTGTGGCGATTGCTTATACTGTAAGCTTATGAAAGTTATTTTACTTCTCTGTTTTGATTTTCTAACTTTTACCTCCCTGTTTTATAGATCGAAGCATTGTATCTAGAAAATTAAGCTGAACTAGATAGTTACCCATGAAGTTGCAGATCACTGGCTGAGATCTCTGTAACCTTCTGTGTATTATTCATAGCACCCAGCCTTCATGCTGAGACTGACAGGCTAGTGTTCTTTCTTCCATTTTATTTTTACCTTTAAAACACTTTTGTTTTAACTCCTGTGAGATAGTCATTTTTTTTAACCTAAACAATACATATTTTTTTTCCAGTGTGAAAACAGAAAATTAACTACCATGTATTGGTTAAATGGGTATTCTGACTTGTCTTGGTGTGTGCTCTTTCTATTCCAATATTTTCAGTACGTTTCACATTCACTATACTTCACTACCTCTTGTCTCAACATATTTCATCAGCTATTATGGTTGCTGAGTTGCCAATAAATTATTTAGCTGAAATAACTGTTCTCTGGTGGAGAGCATCCTTAGGATGAACTCAGCAAAATGTAACCACCCCAAGCACTCACAGAAATCATTCACTACAAACCTAGTATTGAATATATCATATTTCTAAATAAAATTGAAAACAAATATGACTTAGAATATATATTTGATTTTTAAAATTTAAACAATCAAGAAATATTAATCATAGTTTTAATGTAGTAAAGAAAGTATATGGATGTTTAAATAAATATGACACTTTTCAAAAGAAGTCATCATAAAATCAATTTTAGGTCATATCAGAGCCTCTGTCCATTTTTAAAAATTTAAATGAATAAGCAATAATCATTTCTTAATTATTTAGCATGAAATTCCTTCTTTTTAAATATTAAATGAAAACATGCATTTGAAGACAAAAACATGTATATTTTTGGTTAGCTCCATAATTTTCTTAGCTTCTAAATGTTAAAATCAAATTGATAATCACAAATTAGTTGGTAATATCTTTGAAACTCAGTTAAAAATGGAAATAATTGAAAACTCTGGCCATACTTATAACTTAATGTTTAGGATTCACTTGTTTATTGAATCTTTTGCTGTTATTTGCCAGGAAGTTTGTTAAATCCTTGATCATAAGGAGCCATTTTGAAGTTGTGGTATCTTAACCTGACCATAGACAAAGAATAAACCTCCACTAATTTGTAGCTATTCTCTCTCACTATCAGCACCACACAGGGTTGGTTCTTCTGGGCACTCTTTCTATACTGTCCACTCCTGATATTCACACACATGCTTTTATACTTACAGGTATTAGTTTTTATGATAAAGATTTGACTGTGGTAGACATGTACAACTTGTAAATGCAGTTACTCTTGTCTTCATTCCTTACCCTCCAAGCTTTTCTTCTCAGTCTCATCTCCTGTTATCAGTTTGAAGACTGCCTTTTAGCCTTTCTTGTAATCTGACGGGGACACTTTCTCTCAGTTTTTACTTAGCTCAGTATCTGCTTCTGTGTCCTTCATTTCAATGCTATCTCTGTGGGTTACAGTATTTCTGGAACAAAAAGTTTCCTTGGGGTATCATGAAGAAATTTTTGTCATTCTCTCTTTCTCTTTCCTGATTCCTTCTGTAAAATTTGCTGTGAGGAGACTTGCATTGGCTGTGTCTGTTTTGTTCCATTTTATTCTTGTCACTGATCTCTTTATCTTCCATCTTTGAGTGTTTGATTAGAGGATGTTTCAGGGATTAAATCTGGCTGGTGATCTTTGACTTTTCTATTCTTGGGCATTTGCAGCTTTACACTGGGGAGTTTTCTGTTGCTACTTTTTTGGATAAAACTTCTAGCTTCTCAGCATTCTCAGGTCCCTTCAGCTACAACATCCATCTACAGTGACCTGCCAAATTCCCCCAATACAGTTCTTTATTACTCTTTGTTTATCTTTCTCTTCTTCCAGCTGTGCATTTTTAAATACCTAATTTTCAATACCACAGATTGACTCTTCTATGTGATCTTTTCTGCTATTGAAATCCTACATATCACTGTTCATTTCATTTAGTGAGTTTTCTCCCTCATAGATTTGCTTTTTATTTTTTAAAATTTCTTCCATCACAGTCTTGCTTTTCTGTTAGAATACTGAGATATCTCTCTCTCTCCATCTCTCTCTCTCTCTCTCTCTCTCTCTCTCTCTCTCTCTCTCTCTGCTGAATGCCCATTAAGCTTATTTAAAACAAGGGTTTCAAATTCTCCACTTGAGAACTCATGATCCTTGCTTCCTACCTGGTCAATAAGAATCACAATATCTTGACCAAACATTTTCTAAAAACTTATGTTATATGTGTTGGTAAAACAGTGAAGGGGTTTTAGTCCAGTTGGTTTGTACTTAACCTTCTAGAAATTCCATGTGGGCTTGAAACTATGGTTATTTCTTCTTAGCAGTGGTAAGTTTACCACTCAAGTTTCTACACCTCTATGTGCTGTAACAGCTTCAACACCAGAGAGTCACACAAATCCATTTTTATTCATAATCCACATGTCTTCATTCAATACAAACATGTAACGCATCTAACAGTGAGCACATCCTCCAAAGTCCCTTCTTCAGAGATCAGAGGATGTTCAGATACCTCTTTGAAAGCCATTGCTGTGTCTGTGCAAAGACACTTAGAATGCTGTATTGTAAACAGAGTATGTGAGAAATTTCACACGTTTGTGTGAAAACTTAAATAAATTAAAATAACCAGTACAATATATTCTAGAGAAAAACACTATAGAAAGACAGGACTAAGAAAATGCACAGTGTGGGCAGGTTGAGAGATCTTTGCATTTATTAGCATAGTTTAGAATAATTGGTTATGTTTAGATTTACTTTCTTTATGGTCCTACCAATTTGCAATCATTCAAGGTAGCTATCAAATATATATCAAAAATAATATATATATATATATAAAATACATTTTCTAAGCTATATGGTAAACATAAAACAAAAATTTAGAAACAACAAACCTAAATAATCAGGCAGGAATCAAAACACTTTGTGAAGCTAAATTATTAACCACAGGAAAGACAGTTAAGAAAGAAGACAAAAGTAGTCATAATAAAGCTAGAAAAATAATTTACAAAATAACTACAGTAATAACTTATAAATCTATAATTATATTTTAAATACTGCAATGAGTTATGTTATTCAGTTAAAAGTCATATAGTGATGAACGATATAAAATCATCAACAATCAAGTATGATTGACTATAAGAAACTTATTCCACCTTTAAGGGCATGTTCTGAACTCACTAGTTGTACGGCACTAATTTAATCACCCATAAAATGAATGTCTAAGTACTGCCTACCAGTTAGAATTACATGACTTAATACTGTCAAAATAACTGTGGAGAATAGTTATCTTCCTCAACACTATTGGCATAAACCATTTTGAATGCATTCAAGGGGATATTCTATTTGAAGAATGATAAAACTTATTTTGATGATTTAACATAAAGAGAAAATCAGATTAGTCACATTTACACTCATTATAAGCTTTTGTTATATTTTTAAGTAGTGAAAAGCAGAAAAAGAAGATTTATTCAATGTGGCCATATTGGGAAGAGGGGCAAAGAGATCCTGAGACAACCCATGTCTGTCATCACAAATCCTGGCATGAAGACAGTGTTTAAATAAAAAGCAAGAGATATGCATAACTATGCATTCAGCAAAGCATTGCCATCTTCGCACCATGTCTCAGCAGTTATTCTTTCTTACAAAATCAGTTTCTCCTGCAACTTCATCTTTTTAAAGGAGCTTGCATTTCATGAGCTTCAAGGACAGACCAGCACCATAGTTCATAGTATTGGTGAAGCCCTCACTGCCTAGATGGGACCCTTTATCCCACATTTCACTTACTCTATAACCTCTGGAATCCAATAAAGACCTTGATCGTTACACTTGGACATTTGAAGGGAGAAAATGTTTGCCAGATTCTCATAAAGATTGTGACATATTTTAATTAATCTCATCAAAACGTGGGATATTATAAATGTTTCTCAATGCTCAATAATATTAGCAACAAGCTAAACATCTTTATGATCTTGAAAGATACTTAGCCTTCTACTTAGGTATCTATTATGATAAAACACCTTGACCAAATACAACTTGGGTATTAAGGGGTTTATTTGGATATTAATTCCTGTTCACAATCCAGTAAGAGAACTAATACAGAAGCGGTGGAGGTAGATTGCTTATTGGTTTTCTCCCACTGGGTTGCTCAGCTACTTTTATTACACATCCCAGGACCAGATGATGCCCAGGGGTGGCACAGTCTTAGCAGCCTGGGTCTGTCCACAGCAATCATTCGAGAAAGCATTCCATGGATTTGCCTATGGGCCAATCTGATGGAAGTGTTTTCTCAGCAGAGGTCATCTCTCTCAAGATGACTTGGGTTTGTTTTGAGGCGACATAACACCTAATAGTTACTAACAGGATGAAGCTAAACTAGTTATGTACTTTTCTCTGTATTACCATGTATTGAAGACAATAATAATCAGGAGTCCTCAATTCCTTTTGCAAAAGATGTAATTCATTGGAATTTGTTTGCCAAACTGAGCTTAAGTTCACTTTAGCAAGTCTGTTAGTCTATGGCACTGACCACTGCACTATCAAACATGTCAACAAAGAGAGATAGACCTCATTCAGCTAAATCAGAGTGAAAGTAATATTCCTTCTTAAAATATTTGAGTAGGGCAGAAAAATCATATCCTTTTCTGAGTAGATATTCACAAGAGGGTTCCTAAAGCATGTGAATAAAAAATAAATATTTAAGAGGAATTTTGCAGAAAATAACAAATAATAAATAAATAAATGTGACTTCCTTGTCCCATTCCTAAGCACAAATCCCTTCAAACAATGAACTGTAGGTCTCTAAACAAATGAGGATCTTAGTCTCTGATGATATTTCTTCATGAACCTTATGGACAGATGTGAGCCTTAGTCATGCATCACGGTTGATTACCATCATTTCAGTTTATGCAACACAGAGTAAGGATTTTAGTTTTTAATTTAACATTTAATTTACTTGGTATTACAGTAGACAAAAAGCAATGTCCCATGATTTTTTTTCTTTGTTATAGCACATCTGCACAATAAAAATACTTATGTCAATTGTTAGATCAAAATTATTTACAATGTGCTTTTAAAATCATGTATGTCTGTTTATTCTCCTTCAGAAAATAATCCAATTTATATTTTAAAATGTGGCTTAAAAGATAGTTTTTTAACGTTTTACACATAAACTGTTCCATGGATTATTTTAGTAAGTTGAAGTATCAATACCATGTGCACGCATATAAAGTTATCTGAAGAGCCATGGTTTATCATTACGATAACCCAACTTATGTTCCTAGCACCAAGAGTCAAAGATTCTTTTAAATTATAGGACAATGAAGACCTTTCAAATTCGGTTGAGCTGTAACAGTCTGATGTTGCTGTGTGGTATACCCATAATTTAGTTTCTCAGATGAGCAAGCATTACCAGACACAGGACTGGAGAAATCAACTTGGGGTTCTAATCAAGTCATTTGCATTAGTACAGGAGCTAGTAACTAGGGAAGATTAACAGGAGATTTCTCAATAGTTTTTGAGCTCACATTTGACATTGGTCATGGATATAAAGTTAATGATGAATTGACTGTGAAATTCAAACCCTTATTCTAATCTGCCAGCTCTAATGAAAGAAGAAAAATGGAAATGCTACAGAACAAAGAGACAAGAACATATGGCTGAAAGGAAGAAAAGGATGCTTCTAGGTTGACACATCATATATATATATATATATATATATATATATTCATTCCATCTGACAATATAATGACTGTCAATCAAAAACTGTGATTGTTTTAATAATCATTATTTATTTACTGATAAAATGATTGTCTATGTAATAAATAAAAAGACTCAAAGCTTTGAAGCTGCAAGAAATTTATTTTGTCAAAAAACTTTATCTGAATGAAATAAAGAGATTCATGATACCAAAAGAATATAGAAACAAATATCTCAACAAATTCTATGTGTACAATAATTTATATTTGCTTGTATTTATAGAACAGATTATGGATTTATAACAGTATACTAATCTATGCACATATCTATCCATCTATCATCAACATTATCTGCTTAATGAGCAGTGGTAGTACATGAAGTTCTAAAGTTTATACTTAAGATATTGAACAAATAAAACCTTAGCCCCGTAAGAACTCAATCTCTAAGAAGAGGACATAGATTACAGTAGAGCACAGGAAGAAAGTGAGTGATGTGTGTCACCATCTCAATCTAAATAAGTAGCACATGCTGTTCCTGAAGTTTTCTTTGCAAATGGTATGAAACTAGGAAGCTGGCCACAGAGCTACTAACCTGAGGAAGAAACTAGAAAAGGCAAAGTACATATCTCTAGAGTTCCCTAAGCCAAGCCACCATCTATTGATTAGATCTGAGAAGAGAAAACCTGTCCAATGAAAACCAGTTAGACATGGTTTTAGATGATTTTGAATAGAGTAGTGAATAATCAACATATTCCACTCATATTTTTCAATATTTATATAATTTAAAAAGATTAATTAATTAATTATATTGAATGTCTAATAACATATACATGTAATATAATATGTGTGTATATAATATACATACATTATCTTTATATACAATAACATATATAACATATATAATATATAACATATACATATAATATACATATATATTAATATAAGCATCACTACTCATGCTCTATAATGGATCCCCAGGAATAGATTTATTATTGAAGATTTATCTATACCCTGTGAAGAGACCTGCATATTTCTTTCTGACCACATTTCTCATAACCAAAACACTGTCTACTGTCTATAAATTGCGCACTATTTACAGTAAATACACTATGAGATCCTGCAGCACTTGATACTCTTATCTCTGATATAAATGGTTAATATCATTTTACATGATATCTCCCTTACTCGTTGATTCTGATTCAAGAGGCTGAATAATATTGTATTTATGTTTTGTCACTTTAATTTTTGAACATTTTGTGAGATTATAATATTATCATGTCTCCCGTTCCCCTTTCCTCCTCTAAGACCGTCTTTGCACATTCCCCTCTTCTTTCATGATTTCATATCCTCTCTGTCTTTAATTAGTGTTTCAGGTTATATGTAATTTTTAAAAAAATACTCTGAGAAAATAAAGGAAGGTTGGAGTTTCTTGTTCAAACTGGCAGATCAATCATACAACCACACAGTCTTCACTACAGTCAAAGGAAATATGCTAGCTGCATATGCAAGGATATTCACAGTCCTAATCCTTGTTCACAGTCTTCTAGATAGTTTTGAAATTCCATACGTGATATAGAAATACAAAATCTCCATTTCTAGCATAAAATATTATAAACCAAAATTAAATATTTTATAATGTAAAACCACAAGATATTTTCTGAAACTGTTTGCTGTTAACCTATTTCAGTTTTAAAGATACAAGTCAGTTCCCATGAGCAAACCATTGTGATATATATATTTGCATGCCAACATTGGTGCTTGGATATAAATTCTAGGCCTAATGCTGGAACAGCAAATTTTAACATCAAGCCATTCTCCAGCCCCAGTTGTTTACTTAATTTTGTAAAATGTCTTATTTTAAAGGGGAGTATATAGTAAGGGATATCTGTGAAAGCATTTACTAATATATTTATTTAATTTAAAATTTATGCTTTATGAAAATTCATGAGCATTTTAAATACTCAGCAAGCTTTGAGTAGTGGAATGGTAGGAACTGGTTCACTACATTTGAGCTTTTGGCAACATAAGCTTGTTATACATTGAATTTAGAATCTGAAACTATATTCTGGAATATATAAAATTACTACACTGCATCTCTCATTTAACAAGATTTGCAATATTTTCAGTAAGCTAAAATGTACATATGAGAGAACACTAAAATATCTTTCAAACTAAAATATCTAAAAGCAGTCATAATCTGTAACGGTAAAGAGGTAACTAATTTTAATTGGAATAGTCTGGAAATACTTCATTCAGAAGGGGATAGAAAGAAAAACCTTTAAAAAAGAGATCAAAAAATAAGGGTGGAGAAAGGAAAGCAGCATTGAAGAGAAAAATTGAAGCCTCCATGTATAGAGGGAATTATACTTGGATCCTTTCACAGAGTCATGTTAGCATCAGTGAGATGTGCAATTCATAGCAGAAAGCAGGCAAGCATGCAAAGTATTCTCTAGTCTTACATATTATATAATCCTGAGATCCTTTAGATAAAGTGCCTCTGATATTACTATAGGCGTAAAGATATATGCATTTAATTTCTCCGTGTATTATTAATTTGAATGAGATCCAGTTTTATAACATCTGCCCCATTTGTTATAACATTTGTTAGCTCAGACACAAAAATATGCCATTTAATCACACATTTCAAGACTAAAAGCATGCAAATGGATGAACTTTCAATATAGGACAGCAGCTACTGAAAATGGTCTGTGTGATTAATGGACAAACCTTCAGACTGTTTGTCTTTTTAGTTAGAAGTGTAACCGTGAGATAAAATGCAAACTAGAATTAACGGCACCGTACATGCATTTACCAGAAAACAAATAAAGCACAAAGTCAATTACAGCATTGTCTAATGTATTAGGATGATAGTTGATGTATTACACTTTTGAGTTTATGAATTCAATCTTTGTAGCAGCTTCGTTTATCTTTAAGTAGTGTTTTTAGTGGCATATAATTCCTTTTGTGTTTATAAATGTATCTTAAACTACAAAAGAATAAAAGAGCAGGTATAATCATTGGGAATCTTAATTATAGAGCCAGTACTGAGTGAACAGGATGGAAATCAACGGGCTAGTTAATTTTTATTGGGAGCATGTGTGGAACAAATGCTACTGCCATCATCTTTACATTTCCAACAATTGATTTGTGCCACAATTAGGGAGTTTGTTAACCACAAATAAGCACTAATGATAGATGAATTTAACGTGTCCTAGAAAAGTTTCAGACACAAAATAAATGTTCAATAATTATGAGGAAAAATGAAAGGATAAAGGAGTTACAGAAAGAGGAAATGGTATATGTGTTCGAACACTTGGTTCCTGGATATGGCACTACTTGGGAATGTTATGTAACCTTAGTTACGCTAGACTTCCTGAAGAAATACACCACTAGGACTGGACTTTGGGGTTCTAAACTGCCACCCCCACTTCCTCTTCACTTCCTCTGTTTTTTCCGTGTGTATGAAAGGTGGTCAACCAGCTTTCTGAATGGCTGGCTGATACGCATTCTTGATGCTACTATGCCTTCCCAGCCATGACAGACTGTATCTTCACATGAACTGTAATCTTCCCAAGCTCTTTGTTCCCTGTGTTTTTCTGTCAGGATGTTAAATCATAGCAACAGAACTTTGGGGATAAGAAGCTGATATAGGGAACATATTGCAAAAGATTGGCTGGGTCAGCAGAGATGGCATAGAGAATGGATAAAGAATTCCAAGTCAATAATTCTGTGAATAATTCATGGATTCTCAGTCTAGCTTAAATTAGATCACTAAGAAACTTCAGAATGCACCTGCCGAATGGGAGGAAGTAAAGGGAAAGAGAGGTGTCAAAGAATTCTGAGGAACATTTAGGAACAGGTTACATTTATACAAAGGCTTGGAGAAAATGAAATCTTAAGTTGCATATAATTTAAAAAACATAAAAACACACAGGTCAATGAAAGTTTAAGATTTTTATAAGTTTCTATGAGAGATTTTTTATAAGTTTCTATTTTTATAAGTTTAAAAGGTGTAAAAGGAATTTTAATTAGAGGATACAGGTGGTCATAGCATGGTGGATACTCCTAGGAACCTAGAGGACATACATAGTCTTGTCACAGCATCAGGAAAATACAAGGAGGATCTAACAAAGGGTCAAAGGTCTGTTCCTCAAACTCATGCAAAAAGTTATGATTAAGAATCATTAAAAATCAATGATGCAAAACATGCTTTAGTAAAAACTAGTATAATTTACTCCTCAAAGTGGGTCATGTTATTTGCTAGCTCTTTTATTTTTATGTAAAGGTGGAACATTTCTCGTCTTGAAAACTAATTTGTACTGTACTTCATTTTTTTTTAAATTTTCAGGAATATTCTGGATACATACATGGCTAATTCTATATTTAGTTTTTCTATTCTTCTTTTTTCCTTGTTTACAAAAGTCATAACCTCCGGAGAAATTTATAGAATAGAATTTCAAGTAGACAATATTTGTACCAGATACAACCAACACTCATGTAAACTATGAATTGATTTTGTGAATAATCTTGAAATCCTACTTTGTAGTCACTCAATATGGAGCTCAAAAAGGTAAAAGGTATCAGGAAATTGACAGTATGGAAGAAAACAAATATCTAAACTGGTAAAGAAATTTGGTTTGGGTATTTTTTTTTTAAAAAAAGAAAGGCTTTCTTCCAAATACCCTTTAGCTTGAAACAAGGCTTAATGTTTTCTGACAGGAGCGCTCTATGTTTGATGATAAAGTCTGCTCAGTTTCTGCTTCAACCTGGACCCACAATTTTGTAATAAAAATTTGAAACGAGCCTCAAGTGACTGTTGTTGTACTGCTTGTTTAAAATTTGCTTCAACTTCAAGTTACATTTTCATGATTTCATCTGCTCAGTGCATTGAATGCACTTGATCACCACCAGTTTGAGGTTTTATACTTTTCTAAATCAGCATTGTTCATGTACCAGAAGAATCAGATTTCCATGTATGCGCTGAGATCATTGTGTATGGATGGGCAGTCCACAGGTGCCTGGAGCCACAAAGCAAGGAAGGAAAGCAGCCAAGATTAAAGTTTCACAGGTCCAGATGTTGTTGCTGCTGCTGCTGTTTGTAAAATCTCAGACCTTGGTACTTCAGTATCACAGCTGACAAGTACCAAGAGAAAGTGAGGTCTAAGTGGCCTGAGCATGCCCTGTTAGTGGTAGGCAAAGGAGAAGTGAAGCAAAGAATAAAATAGGAATGTGCTTGAGAGCCAGCTACCCTTGATTGGAAACGAGGCATTTCCCTATTTGAGAAATGTTCTGGCTCATTGGAAAAATTATATATAATTCAAAGAATGACTGTTCGTACTCCTTTTCAGATTATTCTCAAAATAATATCAAATAGCTCATAGCTTTTGTTCTTATTAGGATATTACAATCACACCAAGAAGTCCATTCCCAATGACTTACCTCCAGAAAGAATGACATCACATATGCTGTACACAAAAGTGTGAGTTACATACCTGCCAAATTTCTAGAGCTTATAATTCATGACAGTATAATCTAACACTTATTGTTTATACTAATCACCTTCATATGTAAAGAAATTGTCTTTATTTTATTCCAGAGCATTCCTATTCTAGTGGTCCATAAAAATCTGGACTCCACACTAATTAAAGGCTTTCGATGTCTAACTTAAACATATGGGAGTTAGGCCCCAGGCCAAATTGCAACTTTTCACACAAAGTAAAAGCTAACATTATAATAGAAAAATTAAAATTATTACCTAAGTGTGAAGAACCTAATATCTCTCCTCAGGCCACAACTCGGTATAATCCTATAAGAGACATAATATTACCATAGGCTATATCTTGTGTGTGTATGTTTGTGTGTGTGTGTGTGTAAACTGGTGCTAGAGAGAAAGAAGAAAATAATTACTAGGTTTTGTCACTGATTAAATACTAATGTTTCTTGAATATATTGAACCATCAAATAATCTAAATAGCCTTTATTTTACAAGGTATACTATTCATATTATAATATAGTGGTTTAGGGCTAAGAATTTTTGTAATAGTTACCATTCATGAAATAACTCAGTCTCAAATTTTAAACTATGACTCAACTTAAAACTGGTATCTTGAATAAGATTTGAGTTAGAAAGTAAATTGGCCTATTTTTCATAAATTAATATTAAATTTTGAAAGAAAAAGTTGATCTTGAAAGAATGCTTTCAAGAAAAGTGGAGAAGTGGTCACTATACACTTCATTTAGAAATTTTAGAAGAGTTTGAAACTGATCCTTAAAATGTTCAGTTAAATCTTTTTAAAGCTTTAAAATTCTTCCTCAGCAATCTCCAATCTGAAGCATACACTCTCACAACTGTGGTGTATGCAACATTGGGCAGGTGGTCCTAGTTCAAAATAGTCACTTCCAACAATTTCTAAACTTTTGATATAAGTATATTTATAATTTATCTATTTATACTCTAATCCTCATGGTATTTATTCTCTCTTTTGTTTTAAGTCTCATATGCAAGGAGAAATTAAAGCTGACTTATAAAAGACACTGAGTTCATAGGGGGTTCTTGCTTGTTCCTCATTTGGAATCTTTAAATTCCAAACACTTTCTGCCTGTCCTGATATGCCCAACATCCACAGAAAAACCAAAATGAATAAAATACTGCTTGGGGACCAGAAGTCAGAAGACAATTTGGTAAGTGCACTGCTTTTAAATGTTTTCAAGACAGGAAAATTTCAAAGGCAGAATGCCTATGTGCAGTGACATTTCTTCTCTTTGTTTTTGTTATAAGACTTTCATTCAAGACATATGCAGTAAATACAGAGTGACTATCTGGTATAATTTACATAAATTCTAGGCCTTGGGGAACCTACAAAGCTATTATAAAAATTCAAATGTTCTACAGTGCATTATGTTTCAATGCCAGAAATTTAAACTTAGACCAAGAAAGGAGCACATAAGGATTTCCAGGTAATTTTGAAATGATTTCAAACTTTCACAATTGCTATAGACAAAATCAATAAAACTTACCATTTGTCTGTACTTTGGTGGGTAAGACAAAATTTCCAGAAACCTTTGTTAAAAGTATGATACAAATAACAGAAAAATCTCAATATTAAATGAATTAGATAAAAAAATTCATTGTAATAAGGGCTAATAAAGGGATATATGGTAGTGGTTTTTATTAAAATTATGTTTAAAGCAGACAAAAAAATCTCTAATAGTTGGGCAATATTAGTGATAGGAAAGATTTACAAGTATGAAAATGTATTAAAATAAATATTCCTTATTACATATATTATCATATTTTCTCAGTAATGAAGCTTATTCTGAAAATGTTAAATTATTTGAAGTAATTTGGACCTATTCTATAGATAACATGCAAAGATGTATTAAAGGTTTCAAAGACTAGAATTTCCCTGAAATTTGTTCAGAGACTTTTTAGCTTTGACAAATGAGGGATGCATGTGAAACTTGGTGCAATAAACCTATAGAACAACTCCCCTCCCCTTTATGATATTTATATGATAGTAAGATAGGCACCGTGTCATTTTAACAAGAAATGTGAGTTTTATGTCTTCATTCTTTAGATTCTGTATATCTTTTGCTTATAAAATTTTATTGACTGCTAAAATATTTCCTTTTAGAGGGCAAATGTAGATCATAATTATTTAGGATACCAATTTACAAGCTGTAGTAAAAAAAAATCATTTTATTGTCATCTGTATATTTTGAGAAATGCAGAGAGAAAGAGAGGGATCTGCAGCTCTCATACCAATTTATTATTTAATCATGTGTTACAGGGCCAGTTATCAGACCGATTTATTATCTAAACGTGTATACAGTGCTGCCAATCCAGTTTGGGCAATAAAGATAATGTGATTAACATATTTTGGGGAAATACAACTGTGATAAAATCGCATGATTAGTATTTCTGAGTGGTACAGACATCCATGGAAGCAAAGACATAATAATAGACAATAAAAATTCATATATAAATAAATGAATATATGATTTGCTATTATTTATTTACTGGCATTTTAAATATCACAAGTTATCTTAAAGCATCCATATCTAATGAAATATAATATATAATATTTTTATTGACAAAATACTGTTATTGATAAAATGTATTTTTATGTATTTTATTTTATCTGAGGGTTTTTTAGCCCTCATATTTATCCTTTAAAAGGATTAAAGTAAACTATTTATTTTATAAAATAAATATTTTAATTTGTAGTAAAATAAAATACTGAGATATTTTACTTCATTTTTCTTATGAACATTTAACATTTTATATCTTGTCTCAGACTAGCACAATTTTAGAATTCAACTTCTGCACATAGTCCCAGTTATTTATCACAGTGGACAGCATAGGTCAATAGGGGAGCTCAGGTTGAGGAGCATATGATCCTCATTTTGCCATCTGAGGCATCTTCTTCCTAAACACCATATTTAGAGGAACATAAGCAGGCAACTGTCACATTTAAATATCACAATGACTATAGAAACACATCCTATATGAGTGCAATTAAGGGGAAACTTCTCAAAACAGAGAGGGTAATTAAGTAGAAAATGTGTGGTTAGATCCACACAAAAAATGTTGGATGGAAAGATCCCTTTGCACACAGAAGAACACCAAATATGAAAGGAAAGGGGATGGGTAGGAACTCAGCATAGGCAAAAATTACCATATTTACTGAATAGAGGGCCAGTTTGGCTCTGGAAAACTTTCTTTTCTTCCCCCAAGAGAGAATGGCTACAAGCCAGTAGATACAGACCTAAAATAGAGCATATACCATGGTAACCATAGTAATGAGTAGATGGAAGTAAAAACGCTGGCCTTGGGTGAGCAGATGTTCAGTCAAAGCAAGAGTGAAAACATGAACTGCAATTCACAGCCTCCATTTCCCTCCATACAGTAAGACAGTGTTCTGAGAGCCTGTGGGAGAAATGTGCCTAAGGAGGAGGAGGAGCCAGAGGCCAGAGGTACATGCAAGAGATACAGGCACCTTGCTCTTATGCAGGTTCATGAAGGATGCTAACTATTTCCATTACATATTTGCACACCAACTTCATTAAAGAGAATATTGATTTATAGTATTATAAAATATTCCCTCCATGTTATTTTGAAAATTATGTACTGCTACAATAGGCTTTAGGAATTCTAATCTAAATATATTTTTGCTAAGAATAGCAGAGTACTTATCTATAATGTGCCAGCTTCTTTCCTAGATCTCAAACTGTATTTGCTACAGTGGTAAAATCACTGTGGTTAGGAGCAAGAGAGACAGGCAGACAGCCTGGGTTTAAATTTGGCTTCTCAGGTGACTTTGGACAGGTAATTTCAATTTCATCAAACTCAATGAGTTTACCTAGAAATGTGATTACCCTGTGAAACCCTATAGGACTAATATGTTAATCAATATAGAGAAGAAGTGTACTGTAAATACATTAGTATGTTGTTAATTCTTACAGTTATTCAATCCAATAAATTATTTCATAATATGTTAATGAATTTCAAAATAACTCTCAAGAAAAAATACTAAAATAAACATAGGTTTTATTTAGTTAAACATGTTTTGTTGATATGTGTAGTACCCAGACAGACAAAATGTACTGCAGGCACATATCCACATACATGTATGTTCCCTTCCTTCAGACAGGTATATATATATTCTTTTTTATTTTTGATACTTTATTTACATTTCAAATGTAAATAAATGTTTTCCCCTTTCCAGGTCTCCCCTTTGGAAACCCTCTATCCCATCCCCCGACCCCCTGCCTCTATAGGGTATTTCCCCACCAATCCACCTTCCCTCCTTGGCATACTCCTACACTGGAGCATCTAACACCCTCAGTCCCAAGGGCCTCTCCTCCCCCTGATGGCTAACAAGACCTTCCTCTGCCACACATGTGTCCAGCACCATGGGTCCCTCCATGTGTATTCTTGGTTGGTGGTCCAGTCACATGTATCTTTAAAGAACAACAGAAGCCATACACAGATGATGTTCAGCTCTCATCCTTTCTTCTGACATGTTATTGGAGAATGAATTCTCTGCATATCATCCTCTTGTATTTCATGGGCAGTGTTTCCAAATGAAGCTGAAATACCACAGAAGCCCTGAACTCACGGATTACTTAATTGTTTTTGGCTCAATATTAAAAGTTTGAGGGAAAACTTAAAAGTCAATTTAACATAAAAAGGTTTGGGAGGGAGGAACATTGGAGACCACAACGAAGCAAGTCTGCATTCTTTTTTAAAATTTATTTACATTCCAATTGTCGCCCCCTACCCAATCCCCCTTCCCAGAATTCTTCACTCATTCCTCCTCCCCTTTGCTTCTGAAAGGGTGCTCCCCACACACACCAACCGACTCCCACCTCTGCCCCCACCAGCATCCTCCTTCCCTAGGACATCAAGTTTCTACAGGATTAGGTGTATCCTCTCCCACTGGGTTCCAATCTCCTTCAGCTCATTCAATCCTTCCCACAACTCTTCCATAATGATCCCTGACTGCAGTCCCAACTGCTGGTAGAGCCTCTCAGAGGACAGCCATGCTAGGCTCCTGTCTGCAAGCACAACATGGCATCAATAATAGTGTCAGGGTATGGTGCCAGCACATAGGATGGATCTCAAGTTGGGCCAGTCACTGGATGGCCTTTCCTTCAGTTTCTGTTCCATTTAGAAATAGTTCTACCTGAAGACCCAGCTATATCACTCTTGAGCATATACCTAAAAGATGCCCAACATACCACAAGGATATGTGCTGCACTATGTTCATAGGAGCCTTATTTGTAATAGCCAGAAGCTGGAAACAACACAGATGTCCCTCAATCGCAGAGTAGATACAGAAAATGTGGTTCATTTACCCAATGGATTACTATTCAGCTATTAAAAATGAGGACATCATGAATTTTTCAGGCAAATGGATGGAACCAGAAAATATTATCCTTAGTGAGGTAACCTAGACTCAAAAGGACATGAGTGGTACATTCTCATTGTTAAGTAAATATTAGCCAAAAAGTACAGAATACCCATGATACAACTCAGAGACCATATGAAGTGTAACTAGACTGAAGTACTCACTGGAGGAAATATGGAGACAAAGTGTGGAGCAGAGACTGAAGTAAGATACTGTCCCACTTGGGACTGCATCCCATATACAGACACTAAACTCAGACACTATGGATGCCAAAAAGTGCTTGCTGAAAGGAGCCTGTTATAGCTGTTTGCTGAGAGACTCTGCCAGAGCCTAACAAATACAGAGGTGGATAATCACAGCCAACCATTGGACTGAGCTCAAGTTCCCCAGTGGAGGAGTTAGAGAAAGGACTAAGGAGCTGAAGCAGTTTGCAACCCATATGTAGAACAATATCAACCAACCAGACCCCCAGAGCTCACAGGGACTAAATCACCAACCAAAGTGTACACATGGAGGAACCCATGGCTCCAGTCGCATATGTAGCAGAGGATGGCCTTGTTGGGCATCAATGGTAGTAGAGCCCTTGGTCTTGTGAAGGTTCCATTCCCCAGTGTAGGGTTATTCGAGAGTGGGGAGGTGGGAGTGGACGGGTGGGTGGGGGAACACCCTCATAGAAGCAGGAAGAGGAAGGATGGGATAGGGGGTTTTCAGAGGGGAAACAGGGACAAGGGATAACATTTGAAATGTAAATAAATAAAATATCCAATAAAAAAGTTTAAGAAAGAAGGAAAGCCTAAGTGTGCATACTTCAATCCCACTTAGAAGGGGGGACAAAATAATTACAGGAGGCATAGGGAGGGAGAATCTGGGTGGGAGACAGGAGGGGAGGTAGAAAGAGGGGCAGGATCAGGTATGTGAGGGAGACAGGATTGAAGCCCAGAGGGGAAGGAGAATTATTGGAAATGTGTAGCGGTGGGGCGTGGGGACAGAGGGAACCTCTAGAAAGTCTCAGAGACTTGGGATATGAGAGACTCCCAAGACTCAACAGTAAGGGGATGGAACCTGAAGAGACCACCTGCAGTAGATAGACATGGTCCCCAGTTGAGGAATGGGGTCTCCCATCCATCTTCAAAATTTCTGAACCAGAATTGTTTCTGTCTAAAGAAAATAAATGCAAGTCCGCAATCTTAATCACTGGATACTCCTTGACAAAAAGTCTCCCTAGATCCTTAAGTTCCTTATGCAGCTGGGGTGTGAGATAATTCTTTGTTTGGTTGGTTTGTTTTTCTTTTTCCCCAATTTTATTTATTTATTTACTCATCTATTGTTTATCACTGCATTACTACCTTACTTCTTCCCAGTCCTCTGCTTCACACAATCCCTCACTCCCCTTCCTCCTCTGAGAGTATGAAGCTCCCATCTCTCCTCCCCTCCATTGGACATCCTGCTACCCTGGCACATCAAGTCTCCTTCTGGCTAGGCACATCCTCTCCAACTAAGGCCAGACAAGGCAGCCCATTTAGGGAAATGGGATTCCCAGACTGGCAACAACTTTAGAGACAGCCCCTCTGCTCCGGTTTTAGGGTACCCAATGAATACCAAGAAGAACCACATCTGCTACATATGTGTAGAGGGACCAGGTCCTGCCTCTGTATGCTCTTTGAATGGTGGTTCAGTCTCTGAGAGTCCCGAAGGGTCCAGGTTAGTTGACTCTGTTAGTCTTCCTGTGAAGTTCCTATCCTCCCTGGGACCATCAATCTTTTCTTCAATTAAAGGAGATCACCAGGATACTAATCAGAAAGGAGAATTCAAAGCTGTTCACAGATGGTGTAATAGTATACATAAGTGACACCAAAAACTCTACCAAAGATGTCCTACAGCTGATAAACACTTTCAGCAAAGTAGCAAAATACAAAATTATCTCAAAAATTAGTAGCCTTCCTTTAAACAAATGAAAAATTGACTGAGAAAGAAATTAGAGAAACAACACCCTTTACCAAAGCTACCAATAATATAAAATACCTTTGTGTAACTCTAACCAAGCAAGTGAAAGACCTGTATGGCAAGCACTTCAAATTTCTGAAGAAAAAAATTGAAGATGATATCAGAATATGGAAAGATCTCCCATACTTATGGATAAGTAGGGTTAATATACTAAAAATGGCCATCTTATGAAAGCAATCTATGCCATCCCATCATCATTCCAGCACAATTTTTTTATTTACAGACATTGAAAGAACAATTCTCAAATTCATATGATAAAACAAAAATCTTAGATTAGCTAAATAAAAAAATTCCTGTACAATAAAAGAACTTCTGGAGGGATCACCATCCCTCATTTCAAGCTATACTACAGAGCAATAGTAATAAAAACTACATGGTATTAGTATAGAAATATGTTGATCAATGGAATCAAGTTGAAGACCCAGAAATAAATCTACACACCTACAGACATTTGACTTTTCACAAAGAAGCCAAAACCATACAATGGAAGAAAAGAAAGTATCTTCAACAAATGTTGCTGGTCTAAGTAGATGTCTGCATGTAGAAGAATGCAATAGATCTGTATTTATCATCCTTCACAAAACTGAAGTCCAAGTGGATCATAAACCTCAACATAAAGCTAGATAGACTAAATCTAATAAAAGTTAAAGTGGGAAATAGCCTTGAACTCATTGGTACAGGAAACAACTTCCTAAAGAAAACATCAATGGCTCAGGCACCAAGGTCAAAAATTAAGAAATAGGACCTCATGAAACTAAGAAGCTTCTGTAAGGCAAATGATAGTGTGGATAAGACACAACCTCATTCCACAGATTGGGAAGATCTTCAGCAACCCTACACCCACAGAGCACTAAAAGCCAAAATGTATAAATAATTTAAGAAGTTAGATACCAACAACCCAAGTAACACAATTAAAAAATAGGGTATAGAGCTAAACAGAGAATTCTCAACAGAGGAATCTCAAATAAAACAGTTAAAGAAATGTTCAACATCTTTAGTCATCAGAGAAAAGTAAATAAAAAAAAAAACCCTGAGATTCCACCCATCTGAATGGCTAAGATTAAAAGCTCAATTTACATCACATGCTGGAGAGGATGTGGAGCAAGGGGAACATCCCCCCTTGCTGGTAGGAGCGCAAACTTAAGCAACCACTCTGGAAATCAGTCTGGTGGTTTCTCAATAATTGGGTATAGTTCCACCTGCAGACCCAGCTATACATTCCAGAGCTTATAAAAAAGATGGTGTTCTATTATGCCACAAGAACACATGCTCCACTATGTCCATACCTTATTTGTAATAACCAGAAACTGGAAACAATTCAGATGCCCCTCAACCAAAGAACTGATACAGAAAACGTGGTTTATTTAGAAAAATGGAGCACTACTCAGCTAATAAAATCAAAGACATGTGAGTTTCACAGGCAAATAGATGAAACTAGAAAGTATCAACCTGAGTAAGGTAACCTAGGACAAAAAGAACATTCATGATATGTACCCATTCACAAGTGGATAGTGGCCACAAAATACAGGATACCCACGCTACACTCCACAGACCCAAAGCTAAACAAGAAGGAGGGCTCAAGAGAGGATGCTTGAATCTCACTTAGATGGGGGGATGAACTATTTATAGGAGGGAGAGGGAGGGAAAGAGTTCAGTGGGAGGCAGGACGGGGAGAGAAACTTCAGGGGAGTGGGACTCAGAATCACATAAAAGTAGAGATAGGAGAGACAGGAGAGAGGGCCAAAGGCATCTCTAGGGCATGACAAAGACCTGTGATTGGGGAAGCTCCTAAGAGTCTATGGGGGTGACGTCACATGAGATTCCAAGCAATGGAGATATGGAGCGCTACATGACCATTCTTGTAGCCAGGTAGGGATCTCACTGAGGAACGAGGACAACAACCTACCTAAAGAACGTTCGACCCAAAATTAGTCCTGTGTGCAAGAAATGGAGACACAAAGATGAAGCAGAGGGAATGGCCAACAAATAACTGGTCCAACTGGAGACCCATCCCAAAAGTGAGCACAAATCTCTGACACTATTGATGATACTCAGTTATGCTTGCACAAAGGAGCTTAGCACAAATGTCTTCTGACTTCACCCAGCAATTGACTGAAATAGATGCAGAGATTCACAGCCAAACATCAGATGGAGTTCTGGGTGTCTTATGGAAGAGATCATTCTTTTCACTGCACTCAGTTTGAGAAGGGCTGGCAGATGTTTTTGATCTACATTCAGTGCTAAGTAGTCTCCAGGAGATAGCAAACAAATATTTATATAATTACCTAGGAAGCAGTATTCCCTGGCAGTGAATTTCAGTGAGCTGTGATCTACCTGTGTTGGAGTAGCCAATCTGAAGCAGAACTAAAATGATGGGCTTCCTTGTATAGGAATTGTGTCTCCCATCCAAAGCTTAATAGAAGTTTATTCACACTAATGTTCATAATAACACTGGACACACACACACACACACACATGTAAAATACAGTAAAATGTGTAGACATATAATTAGAAATGTTTTACATTGCTCAATGGTAAGCAAGCAAATATGATATAAATAAGAGTTTTGTGCTTTCATAAGATAGAAAAGAAGCACATATTTAGTGTTACAGTTACAATATAAAAATCTGTATGTTCCTTTTTCACCAGCACTATTAAGTTTAGTTAGAAGAGGGATTTAAACCATAGATCAAATGATCATTATATTTAACTGTCTTTCAGGTTCACATCATGCCTCTCTTACATTATAGTAGCAATACTTATATTACACAAATGTTGATATGTTTTGTATTATATAAATTAATACGCATGATAGTCAAACACTTGGCAGTCTGACTTGGCACTTAAATCACTCCCATAAATTACTTGTTTTTTTTTTTTTAACTCCATGTTTATTTCCTTGCCACTGAATGTGAGGATTTGAAGAAATGAGAAGCTGGGCACAGAGGCACTGAATCTGGTGTAATGGGACTAACAGGCAGAGTGATGGAATCAAGATGAAGCATCTCCATGACAACAACAAAAATCTTTAAATGCTGGTTTCATCCTTTCATGGTGCTGCTGCCCAATAATGTTCATTCATCTGTAAAAAGTTAGAAGCTGAAATAAGAGAACTGCAGTTTACCAATTTCCAAGTTTCTCACCTTCTTAAAAAGAAAGGGGAAGAGTTTTAAAGTACAAACTGAATTTGTTTAGATCTTTGGTTGAGAAAACAATGTGTGGCCAAATCTAGTTTTGAAAAATTGTGAGAATAATATGTTTTAGGTTACTTTCACCAGATAAAGAGTTTCACTTGAATTTGTTCTTTGTTTCTAATATAGTTGAGCTCTGGTGTTACTGAGACTTTCTTCTCTCATATATATATATATATAATTTCTAGTAATAAATTGATGCATTAGACTGTCCAGGAATTAAGTAATTCAGCAGCTTTCCTTTGGAGAACTCCTATTCAGAAACTAGGCACTCACTAACCAATGTAATTGCCTCTGTTTGGTGTGGGTTTGTGTGTTGTAAAAATATGACAAAAGCAAATGATTTGGAGAGTAATGAAAGCACAATGGGGGGATCAGACTCTCCTAGTAAGGTCAATTAGGTACTGCTGGCACAAATTCCCTCCTGCCTAATGGCCTTAATATAACTACATATTCTTTTGTGGCTCTAAAGTTATTGAACATATGTAATGTGTGTATCTGTCTTTGTGGGTCCTTTCAAATGTTCTACTCCAGGCAGCTGTACTTGAAGCTTAAGGATTTGCAGCTGTTGGAAGCTATATCAGGAACGTGAAGGTTTGGCACTAGTTTTCATAGTTCCTACTGTGTAGAAGTTTGGCAGGAACAGTGGAAAGGGTATGGTGACTTAAATAACGCTTATAAAACACTTCTCCATAGTTGTGGTTCCAAGCACACGTGGTATGAAGATTGAGCATATAAGGGTCATTATTCTGATTTGGGATTTGGGTCCCATCTGTACAATTGCAATACTGTAAGATTCCTTTTTTGCTCTGGTTCTTCTTTGATAAATAGAGCTAAGAAAATAATTTTAGGACACTGTTTAGGGTGTTCTAATTTTTCACTGTCCCAAGCTTTAAGGTAAACATTTATTCTTACAATATCTTTAAAGTAAATAATAATGTTAGTGTTTCTGAAAACATCAAACATAGAAAAATTCAGTATAAGAAATATTTTGTAACATCTAACTTTCAAATCACTAAATAGAAATCCTGAATACATTTTGAATAGATATGAATTATAAAGATTAAATTGTTTTGGAGAATAACTCAAGGAATTTCACCTTGGCCCTTTAAAGTAAACTTTACAAATTTCAGTGTTGCAATTTTAATAACTTTGGTCATATCATTTACATACTAAAAATAAATATATAGTTAATATAATTTTAAGTATATAATTATGAAGAATTACAACTTCACAACACTTGAACATAAGATGATTATTGAAGTGATTCATTAAAATATCTAACTGCATATTTTAATGTAATTATAAGCTATGCATTTTCAGTTGTCTTAAAGGATTTTAATGAAGTAATATTTTCTTACATAGATTTTAAACAATAAGACAATTTCATTTGTTCTTAATGTACATTTTCAAACTTATTAATTTGAAGTTCTGCATAAGCAGCTCATTTTGTTAGGCTTAGAATTACATCATGTTCATGAAAAGTTGATAAAGCTGAATTTAAAACTATATAAGTATATTGAGAATATTTTAGCCAAATATTATTAATAAATTTGTAATTGTCTTAGAAATTCTGGCAGGTGTATAGTAGAAACCTTGTATACACATTTTCAGAGGAAGTGGTTGAGTTTTGTACTGGCATTAAAATTTTAAAAATTAAAAACAAATTATGTTTTTTACTTTATAAAATTTTAAATATAAAGGACAGGCTTGAATTTTGACAATTTCATAGCAATACCTATTTATCTTATATATCTGAGTACAAAGCAAACAACAAAGTAAACCAATAATGAAATGAACATTTGAAGAAAAAGAATCCTTTGTAGTATATTATTAGAATGAAGGGATGGCCAAGTATCCATTTCACGTCATGTATTTAGGACTTCCACAGCACTTCTGATTTGGAAAGATGTACATTCTGATTTCCTGCCTGATTAACACAAGCATTAATCTGACTTTGACAAATAAAGTCAGCATTGCCAACTCAAGCATTTTCTAAATATTAAGTATCATGAGTTTCAGTATGTCAGGAAATTTGATTTCCACTCATTTCTGACAGGAGAGCTTATAACTCACCGCAGTAAGGAAGGCTTTTCAGAATGCTCAAATGAGAGACTTTTATTTGTCATTGCTGCAGAAGCTTTATTTACTCTCAAAGTTTGTGATTACACTTTTGGCAATCTTTATTTAATATTTACTCAAGGAATACTACAAATAGAATCCTGTCTGTTTGATACAAGGTATTGAAATTGAAGAAATACAAATGGGTCATAAAGAGGGCCAGACTTCATATTCTATTTTTCAGTTAATTCAACTTTTGTCAGAAAAATATAGGTTCAAATATAAGAATGAGGAAAAGTTCATACAGTTGTGCATATATGTTTATCAACATTTAATACTGTAAATGGACTTATTTCCATTGTAACTTTCATACATTTCATAAATAAATATACTAAACAGTTAGTTAAATATATGTCCATTCATTTTGAGTTATTGATATGAAACAAAAGAAAATATTTCTACCTATAGAAACAAGGAATTGCAGTATATATGTGACAATGATAAGTATTCTAGTAAAAACAAGAATTTCAACAAACATCACAGACAGCGGAAATTAATGACCAAATCAGTTTGTTTTCACCTGTGTTTAATGTTGTTTTGAAACCCAACTAATTGTTAATAAACATGAAAGTAATAAGAACTTAATGATTGATTATTTTCCAAGCAAAATTCTAGTATGCTTTTAAATATATAGTCATTTAATAATCTTGAGTATATAACATAGGCACCAATATTATCACCTAATTTTATATTCCTAAAATGTTCAAACATTAGAAAAAATCATTTTGCCAAATTTTATCTGAATGTACATCTAAGGTATTAAAATATCTAGCTTTAGAGTCTACAAATGTCAGAGGTAAAGGGGTTTGAAAATGGACCCATATACTCTGTCAAAATTTTTATGAAATACTATATTTAAGAGTTTACAGTAAAGGATAGAAAAATAGGAATGTCTGTTGATATAATTACAATAGAATATAACTGTTAGAATATTCCCATTGGTCAGGTGATAGATTAATGAAGGCGGCTTGATTAAATTGCTAATGACTATAACAAACTGGCCATAACATGGGTTATTCATTCAGCAAATTCAAAATAACTTTTGTCAGCCTAACCGTAGTTCAGCCTACTATGTGTCAGGTCCTGTGTTCAGTGCCTACTACTACAAGAAAAAGAGAAAAAAGAAAAGCAAATATATATTTAACTCATTGTTCACTAGGGTCCCAACCATAATAAAATTGTTTGCAAAAAACCCACAATGAGTTGGATGAGGATAATCTGGTACTGAATTGTGGATAATATATCTATCAGACAGCTGATTCTGAATAATGACAGAAAATTAGCAATATAAGGGTAGGTAAAATGCTTGCCATGGAAACTTGAGGAACTGGGTTCAGAGCCCTAGAACTCACATGTAGTCACACAGTCACATGCATCTTAGACGAGACTCACAGGCAATGCAAACCACAGGAAGTTTGCAAACCAACAAACATGGCCATGAATAAGTAAAGAGAGAGAGAGAGAGAGAGAGAGAGAGAGAGAGAGAGAGAGAGATTCTGTCTCACACAAGATAGGAAATGAGGACCTTCACTCAAGGTTGTTCTCTGAGCTACACACACATGCCCAGAATTGACACAGCACACTTAGACACACAAAGATATTACCGAGAGTTTATAAGGTAAATTAAGGAATTATCTATAAGAAAGGAGTAGGAATCATAAGTCTTCACATAATGAATTTTTATAAAAGAAACAGTCTTTCATTAAAACCATGCAAATGTTTCATAAAAAAGTATATAGAACTATGGATCTCCCTAACACTACTGCTGATATGGTTGCCTTTCAATACACTTAGGCTGAATCTTTGAAGATGATTTGAAGATTATAGAAAATCAAATCTAGTATTTCTGACCAATTTGGTATAACTATAACCATCCTCCTTTAGGTAACAAAGAACAAAAACAAATTTTCTTAAAAATACTAAAAAATATGGAGAACCATGTTTTCTCCAAGGAGGGGTGCACAGGTGAGTTTCAGGTTGACACTAGCTTGTTGTTGGGGAGCTGAGCCTGTACAGTATGCACCAACCAAAATCTAAAAGGCAACATTCTCACTGAGTTGACAATACAGGTAATGCAGCTTTACAAAGCTCAAACCTGCTAGATTCTGTATATATTACTGGAGAAGGCAGGAAGAGAGAGGGTGAGGGCACCACTTGCAGAGAGTTCTCCACAATCTTTGCCGACATCTCTCCTACTTTATGTGTATGTAGACTCCCTTAAGGGGGAGAAAGAAACACAACTTAGAAATCTGGACAAAGAGGACCATTTTTTTTTTTTTCTGGCTGGAAACTAGGAGATGAAGTGATAGCTAGAATTTTTAGACGCAAAACCTTCCACTTTTGATCTGTGAACGACAACATTAAGCAAAGGGGGAAAAAAGGTCAAAGGATAGAGTGGAAGAAACCATTTCAAAATGTATGTCTGAAGAATTTGTACCCATGATATATATCTGGTTGCTACAATTGGAGACCATAAAGAAAGCAACTCTGTTTATACAATGTGAAAAACATTTACACAGACATTTGCCAAAACACACAACTGTCAAGTACCTACATAAGTGAGTCCTGACATGCTTAGACATTAAACAATATCAAAAATTATTAACACAATAAGTCATCAATAGAAACTTCATTTTATGTCTTACATTAAATGTATTGATAATTCCAAATGTTATGAGTATGCGAAATTCATTCACAGTATTCATGTGTGATACACTATTTACCCAAAAGGAGAGCAGACTTTCATTAAAGTACTTACTTTGAGAAATTTAAAACAGCTTTATATCGAAATGAAAAAACTAAAATCAAGGTGAACAAAACACACTTTGATGACTGCCTGAAGAAATTATGATACAGCCATGTTTCCAACACAATGGAATATTACTTTCCTAAAAAGGGAGCAGCTTACATGGAACAAGAATGATTTAGAAACTTTTCAAAGTGGAAAATCAAGTCAAATATGCATATATTCTCTGGGATTTCATGAAGTTTTAGATAATAAAAATCTTTCTTTTCAAAAGTAGATGTGTAGTTGCCAGCAAAACCACAGCAACAAAAGGAAATAGAGAAGATCCGGGGGGAACTCTGAGGGTGTTCCCAACAGTGGCTAGATGATTATATAAACCTGTCCAAGTTCATCAAATTGTGCACTCCCAGCAGGATGTCTCAGCAGGTAAAAACACTTGCTGCCTTCCCTGATGAGCTGAATTCAGACAGCAGATCCCACGTGGCAAGTTGACAGAACTGAATCCCCAAAGTTGTCCTCCACCACACATTTTATTGGTTGTGCACAGGCACATACACATATTAAATAATTGAGAAAAATAAAGTTCCTAATATATATACCATAATGGTTTTCTTAATAATTAAGGCTGATTGAAGTTCCCTTATGGTGCTGATAGAAGTGAGTCTGTATCCATGTATGAGAACATGGAACAATGGGAGCTGGGAATTTTGAATCTAATTATTTTGTCAAACAAATTACTATAAAAACAGTATATAGAGCAAAGATGAATATCACCATTAGGGATCTAATAACTGAATAGAATTAATAAAAGAGAAAAACTAAACTGAGGACCAGACATAGAATATTAAGATAACTTTATTTTCTCCAAAATTTAATATGATGAAAAATTGGTAAATAAAATATAATGCACTTCAATGAAGAGAGCCATTATGAAAAAACTAAATGTAGTGGTTTAATTGAATTGTGTGGTTTTCTTTTTGCCTAGGAATTTCAACTTGTCTACTGTGAAAGTGTGAGGAGGGTATTTTATGGCCAGAAAGACTGCTGGAGTTTTTTTGCAGTACTCTATCTTTATCTTGGCCAGAAAGAGTCCAGGAGTTTCTTACAATACCCTATCCATATCTTTTCACTGGCTTCACAGAAGGTGTATGTCTGTGTGTCATATGAGTTATTTTTAGTTCATGAATGTTGCACAGATATTTTATAATTTTTGAGTCAATTTTTATTTTTTATAGAGTAGAGGGATTTATTCTCTATTTTTTTAGACCTCTATTTCCACGGCTTTTCGATCCCTTGTCTATGAGGGTTTCATCTTTGTTTGTTGTGGTTTGGGCTCTGTTTTAATAATGTATGTTCTCATCTCCTCATATTTTCTTGTTCCCAGCTCCTTGAAGTTTTCTTTCCTTCTCTCCTTTTTGTCTTGAACAGTATTTGAGGCTTTAAAATACCACAAATTTTGCTAGGTGCTAGGAATGTGAGGATACTCTAAAAATAGCTTTGCTTTTGTGGTTAGTATATTCTAGGAAAAGAGACAAATATTAGGGAAGTCAAATTAAAAAGAAAACAAGGAGAGGCAATTATTTGTATAAAATCCTTTAGTGTAGGGAATGACGTAGGCAGGAAAGTCAGAAAGGGTTTTCCTGAATTTGTGAACACAAGCAGGTTAAAAGGGAAGGGATCTTTGACTGTAGCGTATACCACACATGGTAACACTAGAGGAAAAATATAAACATACAGGATAAGGTCCCTGTCCTTACAATAACAACTATGTTTGCCCACTTCCTGCATATTATTAGTCATGCCAACTGTGGTTTAAATGCACACTCTTAGCCTGATATCTTGTCAGCCTTAGAATTTATTACTATTTTTTCTAGGACATATCCAGGTTTTTGTTTCCTTTTCTATTACAAATGGACAATTGTATAAAGGCAGTGGTAAATTTGTAATAAATTAGGCAATTGTTTTCCTTTCTAGGTACCAGATTCTCTTGTTTCCATTTCCAGATGGATTTAGGGGTTTGCATGAGAACCTCATAGCATATTATTCCTTAGATAAACCTATGAAATACAATTCTAAAACTGAGTACTTTCCCAAAAAATATACAGTTGAAGTTGAGTTTTCTATTTGAATATTATCCAATATAACTTTGAGTTATATATTCTACAATGTGAAAAGGTACTTCAACTAGATATTACAAATGGAATATTTTAGCAAAAAAATGAAATAAAAAAGAAATAAGAAAGAATGGTTTCTAATATAGACAGTGTATTAAGAGATAAACTTATCCTGAGAAGTGGAATGTCTGTGGATATATTTCTGCGTAAAGGAATAAGAGACTGTATATGTATGTGCATATGTACATGTATATGTATATATTTCACATTGTTATATAGTCATTATATTAATATATCATTAATAATATAATATACAATGTCAACATGTGTATATATACATATATGTCTGTTTTTTGAGACAGGGCCTCACTATGTAGCCCTAACTCTTCTGTAGCTCACTATGTCAACCATGCTCGCCTCAGACACACAGAGATCTGCTTGCTCCTTCTCCAGATTGCTGAGATTAAAGATGTGTGTCATTCCTTCTGGCAAAAGTTATATTTTGCTAATAAAATACAGTTATATCCTAAAATATCACTTCAGATTATCAGATAACAACCAGGTTAGAAGTAGAGTCCCATTTCATTCATCCATTTTTATTTTATCTAAAAATTAGCAGAGTCAAATAAAAATGCCAAAGCCATGAGGAAAATGTTTGGGTTCATAAGGAAGAACATCAAAATAATCTACACTAAATGTGTAATGTAGTTGCACACATGGATACTTCTTTCTTTTTCTCTTTGGATCAACAGTTGTATCAGATCTCAGAATATACTGAAATAAAATAAATGTAATTCTGATAGAAGATTTTGTGTAAAAAACAAACTTTGCTGTAGGCCAAAATATTCCATTGTACCTTTTCTAGATCCCCAATGCATTTCTGTAAGCCTACCTACTATATATCACACAGGAGATCCAAAGTTTCACATCTGCAAATCATCGTTCAACAAAAATGAGTAAAATTAAGACAGAATATAGAGAAGTCTCCTTGTCACGTTAAAACTGAACCAGTGCTCTTGCCTTGTAGCTCTCACCGCTTCTCCCTCTCTGTCTATGTGCTCGTGGTCAGCTTCTACTCCTCTATGTCACTTCTTTCTCTCTCCCCACCTTTCTCTGTCTCTACTACCCTCTCAGCTCCCCTGCCATGCCCTGAATAAACTCTAAGAAAACAAACATACGAACAAACAAACAAACAGAAACCAGAATGCTATGTTATTTACATAAGCTGAAGTCAAAGTTTAGAATGCTGCTTTCTATCCCAAAGAGAATTTTAGGGAAAAGCCTAACAAAGCATTGATAATCACAGCATTAAAATTTTGTAAAACTTGGGGTCTAACTTGAAGTACTTTTATATATAAGCATTGATGTCCATTTTGATTGTGGATTTTATTTTATTGTGAAACCATATGTTAAGATGTAAGTACTGAAATTGCATCATTAAATCACATTTTCTTCTTTGATCTGTCAATTATCTATTGAGAACATATGTTAAGTCTATATACTAATACTTACCCTCATTATATACTGTAAGCTTAATATAATAAAAAGTAGAGAGACAGCAATGTCATTATGTTTTATTATAAAATAATATTGTAACAGGAAGATATTGTTAGTATTTTTAAATAAATCAATATAAAAAATTATACAAATCCATAGGTTTCCTGAACATTATGGAATATACTAAAAATCCTTGTTCATATCTCTCTCAATATGAAGCCACAGCTTCTTCTCTTGAGTTAGCTACACAGCTGACATACATTAGAGCAATATGTGTGTTCATTTCACAACCTACTTCTGCTTAATAAATATTTTAATGTACTGTTAACTACTGATTATCACATGTTTATTTTATTTCCCTTTAATTTTCTATTTCTGTTTTTATTTCTTTTCTTACCTCTTTCCCTTAAATTGCTAGAAAGCAAGATATTTCCTTTGAAGAAATAGTTCTAAATTATATATATATATATATATATATATATATATATATATATATATATATACATACATATATATATGTGTGTGTGTGTGCATGTGTGTGTATTTGCATGTATATAAAAGATATATGTATATGCATATGTGTGCATGTATATATAAAATATGTGTGTATTTCTTATGGTCCCATATTATGTGAAAGCACATGCACAGTAGGTTTTACCTTGGCATACATTGCCAGGGAGAAATTAACATGGCCAGAATATTTGTGTTTGAGAAGGTACAGAATGTGAATTCTACCAATTCATCATTGGTTTTCCTGGTGGTCTAGAAAAGCAGTATTTGAAACTTGTCTTTTACATGTGATACTTTCAAAGGTTATGTGTTCTAGGTTTGCAATATGCAAATATTCCATAGGGAACAAATGGAGGTATAGCTGGTATTTATTATGAAAATAGAGAAGCACCCAGAAGAAACAAATGCAGATCAGTTAATTCCTCTAAAATCTATATAAATATACGGTTATTATTATATTTAATACATATATTTTTACTCTCAAAATGGTCACAAAATAATATTTTTTTCACTATTGTGATTTCTTCAGAATGCCTGTACTACGACATCTGCACAGCAGACCTTGATGTCTGGACAAGAACAGCACAGATCATTTCCAGTTAAGATTCCCGGGGAAATTAAGTATACAGAATGGAATTCTGTCAGAAGATCCACAATATCAGAGCAGGAACTGCTTTGACCAGAAACCAGACATTCAATGTTTCACAAGTTTATTATAATTAAAACAATTCTGCTTTGAAGCTGGAGGCTCATGTTTTTAGAGTGTTTAATTTTCATTCATGCAGTGACATAAATTATAATTTATATTCATAAACATATGTGGATGACATTTTCACCAAATGTATGTTTTTTCTTTGCTTTTGTTGCTGAGAAATGGTAGCTCTTACTAGATTATGAACCTTCATTGTATGTAATATTGCATTCTGCTATCCATTATATATCCATAGTAGACTTATGATAAATGTTAGCTGTATAGTATGCTTTTAACAGGACAAATTATTATCCATAGAGAGAACATGTACTTATGGCAAAGTGGAGAAAACAACTGAATAAAAAGGAACAGTGAATGAATTATTAATCTCTAAATTAAGATAGCAAAACAAGCAATTGAATCATAATGTTCATTACCCCTGTAAATATTCATTAAAAAGCAAAAATTCAAGTCAAAACCAATTGTTACACTGTTTTGATCAGTAATTTTTCGGTAAATTATAATTTGCAATATATTTTAGAGCAAAGATCATTTTCTTCTCACTGAGAAATTTTTTTTTATATTTTGTGTACAGTTAAGAATGAATTAAAGGAAGCTGAAACTATATGTGCCCAAGATAAAAGGTTTTAGACAAAAGAACAGGGAAAAGGCCTATTTAGATATACTTAAAATCTGATTCCTTAATCTCCATTACCTAACCAGTGAAATGTGAATGCAGAACATTTAGTAGTATGTTTCCCTAGTCTTTGGAATGTAATAAATGGAAGGAATCGGAACAATTTCTACTAAATTCAAATACGTGGAAATTTTCCAGAAAGAGGTAACAACGTTACACTAATATTTTGCTTCATTTCTAATTAAAGCATTGAATCTAACAGATCCTATTTCCTCATTGTGCACAATAAGTGTTAGATATTTGAATATTAAATATATTAAAGTTTCATCTTGAATACATTTAGTGACTCAAAATACCCATCTGTTAAGATTTTCAAGAGAAAATTACCTTGGTGGGTCATAGTGATATAGTTATTTAATGTATAAAACTTAACTACCCACTTTTTATTTTTAATTCATTTTTAATTAATTATTTAAAACAAAGTCTTGCTATATAACTATATATGGCCTAAAACTCACTTTGTTGACTGTGTTTACCTCGGGAACATGGTAGTACATCTGTCTCTGTCCTAGAAGTGTTAAGACTATAAGAATGACTGAAGGATAGGCCATGCAGAGACTGCTCCACCTGAGGATCCATTCCACATGCAAACACCAAACCCAGACACTATTGCAGATGTCAAGAAGTGCTTGCTGACAGGAGCCTGATATAGCTGTCTCCTAAGAGGCTCTGTCAGATCCTGACCAATACAGATGGGGAGGCTTGCAACCAGCTTTTAGGACTGAGCACAGGGACCCCAATGGAGGAGTTAGGGGAAGGACTGAAGGAGCTGAAGGGGCCTTATCAATGGGAGGGAAGACCCTTGGTCTTGTGAAGGTTTGATACCCCAGTGTAGAGGAATGCTAGGGCGGTGAGATGGGAGTGGGTAGGTGGGTGGGGGAGCACCCTCATAGAAGGAGGGTAAGGGGAGTTGGGATAGGGGGTTTTACAGAGGGGAAACTGGGAAAGGGGATAACATTTGAAATGGAAATAAATAAAAAAAAATAAGAATAAAGAGAAAAATGACACTATAGGGATGAGCTATCAGGTTCCACTAACTATTCCTTTTAGAATGCCGTTTTTCAAGTAATATAGCACTTTTCTGTTGAATCTCAGTGCTAATTAGTTTTACTCCTAAAATAAATCTAAAAATCAAATCCAAAACTAGCCTTATTCATTTACTATAATTACACCAGTATAAATAGCTCTCTTTGCATAACTTAGACTCTATTGTAAGAAAATGGCCTGCACTTGAAAGAGTAAACTTAGATATATCTTTAAACATAAAAGTTCCTGAAATGCAATTTTTAAATTTCAATTGTAGATTTAGTGGACATTTATTAAAGATTAGGAATTGAATTGCATAAGACATAAACCAGATCATTAGGAAATCAAGACCTTATACCATGCATTTTAATATAAAGAACACACAGCACAAACAACTGGGTATTACTTAAATAGGTATTTTCGACACCTAGCAGGTATTGCAAATAAAAAAAAAATGATTTCCATTAGGTCATTCAATTTTAATTCTGTCATTTTCAATTATCTGTAATTTAAATAAATATAAGAAGCAGAATCGTCTTATTGTGAATCATCTGAAATGTTCAAAAATCATTTCTTAAATCTTTAAAATGGCATTTACATTTTGAATTTCTTTTACTACTTTGTCAGCAAGGGAATTTCTGATATTCCAGGTATGGATGATACTCTACATATCAGACTGAAGATCAAACCAAGAAAAAAAAATTGTCCTATGTCCTTAATGAATACAGAAGTTGCCAAAAATAAGTATTTTAGATTAAAAATTAATTCTCAAATGACTAAAAACTTCTGAGTTCTTACTTATTACATTTGGGAGGTGTTACACAAAAGGAGACTATAATTACAAAAACATCACAGTTTTTCTCAAGTTTTCTAGTTAACTGGAGTATATCCGTTTCATTCGGAACAATACAGTTAATTAGTCAACATAATACTAATGTGCTCAACTTCTAAGGATAATTGACAGGAGGAAACATTTTAGTCAGCTACTCAAATAGTAATTTTTTTCTCAAATTACAAATGTAAAATTTTATGGCAAAGTATTGCTTTAAAAAATGTAAGGAACAAACTTTGGCATAATAATTTATTTTGCTATTTTTCTTTTTTCTTGAGTATTGTAAACTATTTTAAAATATATTATTAATTATATACTAACCTAAGAATTATTAAGAATCTTTATTAACCTATGTGAATAATGTTAAGTTATGCAACAAGAAAACTAAATAGTAAATCCTAAGAAAAAGAAAACAGAAATATGAAATCACAAATTCCTATTAAACAACATTAATAAAATGATATTAAACTTCTGTAGACAAAGATATAACTTAGTTATTGTTATTGTTTTCATGTGAAATGTAACTGACAATTTTTCAAATATGAAGTAAACATATAACCAACTTTAAAACTAATAAAAGAGAAGAATCGAATGTAATACAAAGGATAAGGTATCACACTACATAGACTATCAGGGGTGCAAATAAGATTATTTATGCTAATACTATATCAGTTAATGGTGCACTAACTAAAAATAGCATAAAAGATGTCTGACTATGAAAAAGAAAATGTCAATTTTTCAAAGAGATAGCCAACATTTCCTTTTCTTTCCTCCACCCTAGGCACTTAATATTCTATTCATCCTATTCTTGCTCATCCATGTTCATTGGCACCTTACTCACAATAACTAGGAAATGGAAACACCCCAAATGTTCCTCAACTTCTGAATGGATGATGAAAACACGGATTATATACACAATGGGTCCCATTCAGCTATAGAAAAAAAGTAATTTGCAGGTAAGTGAATGAGACTAGAAAACATATTAAGTGTGTTAACCTTCATCCAGGAGGACAAAAGCTCTGTGTTCTCTCTTATCTATAGATTCCAGCTTTGAATTTTAAGATGTGGATATGCAACCTGGAGTCATGGCAGAAACCAGGGAAGGGTTTCAAGAAGGGTCCATAATGGGGAAGAGAAGAAGCCCTAGAGGTGGACATAGTAGGTTACTATGGTGCTATGAAGGGGAAAGTGGTAAGATGGGGAGGGACCATACCTGAGAAAGAGAAAGGGAGTACACTGAGTTTGAATGAAGAAAAGGGATAAAGAATACTAGAGACAATTTTAAAAGTCATAGAGAAACATTTTATATATATGCATATATATATATACATATGCATATGTATATATGCATGAACAATTCAAATGAAAGCACACCAGATGGGGTTTTAATGCTCCCTCAACAGCCAGTGCCTGTCTAACCATGTTACTCATTACCTGGGTCCAGTCGTCAAACTACATATACAGGAAAATCTGTCTCCCTCTTTAGGAATCTCACAGGAGTAGCTGGACATAAATGATTTGTTTCCATAGACGTGAATTTAATTAACTTTGTATAATCCTGGAAGATCCTGTAATTTGGGCATGTTTGACAATTAACTGACTTTCAAATCTGGTTCTTGTTAGTATTAATTGGTACCCTGTAGATCTCAAGAACAGTTGAAAGGCAACCAATAAGAGTCCAAGCAAAACTTTTAAAGTTTGATATGATTATATTTTAGCAAAAAATAAGCTATTTTTACAGGTGTGTCCTGCTGAAGATGTGTTCTAAAAAAGAGATAAGCAAAGCAGAAGCATGTCTTCTAGACCTACTGGGGAATCCAGCCAGTAGACCTTAGGTATCCCCAACACTTGGAAGACTTACGCTGAGTGCATTTAATGATTCACCATTGTAAAAAGTGCTAACATTACAGTACAATGAAAGGGACAAAAACAAAACAAAGAAAAATGAACAAACCAACAACACCACAAACAACAATAATAGCTATTACCTATTACCTCGTAATTCCTGTTACCAGGAAATTCAACAGTTACAGAAGTCTTCATATATACAAGAAACTATATTTATTTTTACTAAACAAGGGACTTAGATGCCTTAAATATAAAGTAGTAGTGCACTGAAATAATTAAATGGGCATAGTTGTGGAGGAGGAAAAATACAGTGAAAGTACTCTTTCTACTAAGTTCCGTGTGAGAGCACGCCTCAGACTCCGGGCAATGGGCATGAATAACCCCAAGGACATTCACAACTATGAAGCCATGGGGACTGAAATGGAACGTTCATGTCAAAGGAGCCAGTAGTATGGTCCTGAGTAGTTACAGAAGGACACAGCAGAGACGATGAGCCTCCTCTTATCATTGTCTCTTACTGCCAGTCCTAGAAGAGGGAATTGAGAAAGAACTTGGTTCTTCATTTTACTCTACTTTCTGTTTAATATTTGCTTGTTATGAACTTGTTTGTTTTCACATTTTATTTGCATCAACAACAGATTTTTATACTTCTCACATAATTCTGTAAATGATATCTAATGGTTAAGACTGCCAAGTCTGAAGAAGATCTCTTCACAATAGCAGTTCTTTCATTTTATCAGTGTGATAATGTTAAGTTCATTTCTTTAACACTGAATTACCAGAGAAAGTAATTTCAACTCTTTCCTCCAAGCAGGATTGAATGAGTTTTTCACTGAGGGAAAAACCCTCTCCGTTCCATATATACAATAAATATTCAACAAATGTTGATTTCACATTATCATTCAATCATGAGAAATCCGTGAATATCAGAAGATAATTTAAGAACATCTTCTGAGACTTTCAGTGAGAACAGTTCTCTATTTGTCAAAGGTGTGTAACAGTTTCAGACACTGGCCCATAGCAGATACATATCTGCAGATGAGCCTTATTTTACTTTCTCATATTTATTTTCTCATTCTCAATTATGGTATCTAAGCTCAAGGCCTGGAGTGTAGACTCCTCTTCTGTATGTAAAGAATTCTATTAGCTACTGTTATTTACATATTTACATAATGTGAAGTATTTTCTATTCTTTTGTTTCTAGTAGCTAACGTCGATATCCTTGTTCATCATTTGGTGTTAGGTAAATGCATAGCACATTGGATGAAACTGCTTGTTCAAATAACAATTACAAGTGGTGATTGTCACATGTGAACTGTACTTGGGGTTGCTTGAAGTTAGGCCTTTGAAGGTTCAGGGGTTTTCTGTGCTGTGGCTTCACCAGAGAAGTGCTCACTCTTTAAAAAACATGGTACAGATGGAGTTAATGGGAAAAATGAAAACAATACCCAGGAAATCTCACTATGGCTAGTTCCTCTGATGAAGCAGCTGGATGCAAGAAATAGATGATGTGTTCCGACAAAGATGAGCAAGCTGGCTCAGAAGCCAAACTAAGTAGCAAGGCCTTGTGTGTCCGTGCACATCTGTTGAAATTCTCTTTCAACAAAGTCGCATCATCTCACAAATTCTCAACAAATATTATTGAAGATTCCATTCATCAAAGGTAAAGGAAATGAATGATTTGAGCAGTAGCTGTTCTGGACCTAATTTTAAGATACAGACCACATTAAGCATGGGATTCATTAAGCATGGGAAATATGAATCCTAAATAAAACTGTTTGGTGAGCTAAAATTTCACCATACTCTGTAAGACTGAATTGTATTTTCACTATTGGGTGTTGGAGGAAGAACACCTACATGTCTAGGTAATTACTGATACAATATTGTCATGTTTTCTCCCACTGGAAAATAACATTTTATTCAGTTTAAATTCTATGTCATTTAAATACATGGTATATTTAAATACATGAGTACAAGTATTTTAATCAATTATTTTATGTTCTTGTGTGTCCATTTTTCGAAAGAAACATGATTCCCTCTAATGTTATCAATAGAAGTTGAATGAAAATAAAACAAACTGTATGCTTCATAGAACATTGTGATTGTCCCTTTAACATCATTCTCCTCCTTGTTTCTGTGCAGCAGTGCTGTCTGGTGGAACATTCTCTTTATAGTAGCATAGGACTGAATGTTCTGTGACAATTTTTCTCAGAGTATGATCTAGTCTAATGAACCCTGAACCTCCTCTAAATCATGTAAGGGAATATACAATATCAACATTTCTTCAAATGAAAAAAAAAAAACAAACCACACACTAAGATAAATTCTCCTTCTTTCACTCTTATCACAATGTGTGTGCATATATATATATATATATATATATATATATATATATATATATATATATTTGTGTATGCCTGTTTGTGTAAGTACATGCAGGTGTGTGTGCACATGTGTGCATGTGTGTGTGTGTGTGTGTGTGTGTGTGTGCATGAATGCCTTGTATGTGTAGGTGCCTTGGGGGACCAGGATAGGGTATCTAATCCACTGTAACTTGAGTTATAGGCAATTGTGAGGCACTCAATGTATGTTCTGGGTACCAAACTGTGATCTTTTACAAGAGTAGCACATGATCTTAACTTGTAAGCCTTATTATCTGCAGCTCTTAAACTTATTTTCCTTCACTTTAGAAAGCTTGAATTGAAGCTGTTACAAATAGGGAAACCATTATTTAAAAAAAAACAAACAAAACTTAGAGATATTTGTCTTTATTATGGAAGAGAACTTCCTCTTTATTTTTTACATCAGTGAACCTCATGAACTAATTCTATCAATGATACAAAGAAACATATTACAAAGCTTCAGCAGTGGAAATTTATAAGAAGCCTTGTGAGGTTCATGGATATAAGATAAATAACGAAATGCAGGTTTAAATGCAGCCAAAGTCTACCATCTCATGCTGAAGCTGGTCATGTAGTGACAGAACATCAGCATTATGCACATGATTCCAAGAGTAATCAACGGTACAAAGGTGCAAGTTACATAATAAAAATGAGGTAATGATGTGTTGATCTTTACAAATATATTAGAATACATCTTTTTTCTTGATCTATAATCAGTTACATCCTTGAGCAAATTATAATAGTTGAAAACAATCACTGTTGTTGAATTGTCACATTTCTTTGTGTGACTCAGTAGACTAAATCTAGACTTCACAGTCCATTAAGCAAGATTATGGGAAAAAGTTTTTCTGCCTGAGTTAATTAGCACCACATGGTAAAAATGCTACTGAATCCCCCTCCATATATACACTTAATAAAATTCATCTAAATATGTTGGGAAAATTGCTTTCTGTGCATTAAAAATCCATATGACATTTTTCTGAAACATTTAAAGGCCTTACCAGGACAGAACTTGACACAAAGATCTCCTTAAGAATGAGATGTTTCAAATTTAGTTACTTGATTCTACAGCTTTTACCTGACAGATTATTACAAAGCCTGACAGGTCATCTGAGTAAAATGAAACAGAAAGATGTTGAATTAAATAATGACCTATATCTCATGAACCAAAAAGCTATAAAAGATTTCACCCAAACACTAAGGAATAAACATTCTTCTCAGCAGCCCAAAGATATTTCACCAAAATTGAAATAAATCTAGTATTCTATCTGACCACAAGAGAATAAAGATAGATATCAAAAGCAATAGAAACTACAGAAAGTATACAAAATCCTGCAGACTAAGTAGCACAATATTTAGTGCTTAATTTGTTGAGTAGAGGAAACCAGAATACAAAACTTCTATCAGAACATTAAGGAACTGACACCAATAATAATCAAATTTTCTCAAGAAAGAAGATGCTCAACTCTTTTATAAAACAGATAAAGAAAAAATAAAAGAAAATGTATAGGCTTGATCCTTCTTATGGACACATGCAAAACTACAGCCCCAAATATAAGAGCAACATTAAATTCACTCAGGAGGTTCTGTGCATGTGTTCCTATGTGCATGTGAGTGTGCATGTGTACATGCACATGTGTGTATGTGAGTGTGTGTGCATGCATGTGAGTGTATGAGTGTTTGTGTACATATGTTTCTGTGTATTAAATATATAAGAAAAGTACAGGAATCACAGACAGATAGTATGCCGAACTCCAGAAGTTTCAGTTGAGATACAGTCAGGTAGAACTGATTTAATCTCAAAAAAGTTTCAAAAAGGAAAACATTACGAGTTTTAGAAGCAGCAACAAAAAATTCTGGCAAACTGTTTTAAGCTCATTTAAAAAATATCATTTTTCCACCATGTTGTTTGAATTTATACATATTTAAACACATGTAAGTCAATGGATGTCATATCTCACATAAATAGACTCACTGATAGAAACAGCACGATCATTTCATTAAGTAGAACCTTTGTCAAAATCCAATATCCTTTCCTGCTAAGAGTCATGGAGAGGCTAGTAATGGAAGGAGCAAGATAAGGCTACACAAGACAAACCAATAACTAACAATATGCAATGGATAAAAGCTCAAGAGTCCCTACTAGCAGCAAGAAAAAGTCAAGCTTTGTTGGGCCTGTCCCATACCTCCTCCCCTGGCAGGGATTGGCAGGTGGCCTGTGCCCTGGCCCCCAGGCGCACGTCGGCCATTGGGCAGGTGAGTAGGAGATGGTGTCAGCTTGGTGGGGCTGGGTGCAAGATGCTGCTGTCCCCTCCCACACCTGGGGAGAGCCCCTCCACCAAGGGTCTCAGCCACAGCAAGCAGCTGCTGCTCTGCTGGGGACACTGATGGTCCCTGGCACATTGACAGGGGAGCACTGCCTGGGGCCTGGGGCAATCCTGGCCATAGGAACAGGAAAGTGAGGGCCCAGGTCATCCAGGGTGTGCAGGGGCCCAGGGTTCACAGAAGCAACCACTGCAGTGAGAGCAGCTTTGGTGGCAACGGCCACGATTCCTCGGCCATGATTCCTCCCTGACTTGCCCATCTACCCTCTTGTACTGGGTGCCAAGTCAAGCTAGGGCTGTGGTGGCGCTGGGGTGTTCTCCCCTTCCTGCTGTCCTGAGGGTGAGAGGGTGGGGTCCCGGGCAGTGGTAGTGTTGTTCCCCATTTTGGCCCTGGTTTGGGCCTTGAGGACAAACCCAAGCCTGGCTCGAGTTCTAAGACCTGTCTCAGTCACTTCTGTAAAGGGGTGACTCAGCTAGGCTTGTTTGACCCTCCCTCAGCCATGCCATTGCTGATGTGGAGCTTTGCTATTGGCCCTGTCAGTTACCCCTTTCCCTTCCCAGCCTCCTACATCATCTCTTTCCATACTTATGTGCCCCCCCCTTTGTTTTCTCTATATAAGGGAGAGGCTGATACAATAAAGTTGAGTTCTTGCTTCTACAAGACTCCTGGCCTGATGTGTTTCATTTGGGCCATTGACACTTGCCATCCTGCTCAGCCACGTTCAAACCGGGCTGGAAAGGGTTCTCTTCTCTCACCTGGACCTGCCGGCAAGGGGCCATCAAAGCTTGTCCATTCTCTCCACATCTCTTCAATAGAGTATGTAAGGTCTTTTTTAAAGCAGTAAGACAGGAGAAAGAAATAGAAGGAATTCAAATCTCACTCCCCGACACCCTCAAATAAAGGTATCCTTGCTGATGATACTGTTCTTTATAAAATTAAAAAGACCCTAAAGATTTCAACAAACATACTCTTTGAGATGATCAATAGTTTGAGGAAAGTTGCAGAATACAAACAAAATTCATACAAAATATCTGTAGCCTTTCTATGTACCAATGACAAATACACTAAAAAAGAAATCAAAGAAATAATCCTAACCATAAAGCCTCATTCCACTCACAACAAGAAAAACACCTTACAAATAAAACTAAGCAAATAAAAGACCTCGACAATGAAATTCTAGTACATCAGAGAAAAATTGAGTGATACACTAGAAGCTGGATAGCCTTTGTTCATGGATTGCTACAACTGATATCATGAAAATCATAATACACCAAAAGAAAAAAAAAAAAGAACCAAATAAGAAAAGCCAATGTAATTTCCCCCCAAAATCTTAATGACATTCTTCACAGACATGAAAACTTACATATCCTAAGTAATCCTGAACAAAAGAATACTGCATGAGGTATCATAATACCTGAAGCTATTTTATTTATCTGGGCCAAAGTAATTAAAAACAGTATGGTACTGGCACAGCAAGAGACAGAAATCAATGGCATAGAACTGAGGACCCAGACATAAGTCTACACTACTATGGTTACCAGATTTTGACAAAGAAGAAGAAAATACAGTGGAAAAAAGGCAGCCTCTTCAACAAATGTGTTAGGAAAATTATATTTCAAAATAAGAAAGAGGGCAACAAGGAGAAGAGGAAGAAGAAAGGAAGGAAGGAAGGAAGGAAGGAAGGAAGGAAGGAAGAAAGAAACTAGATCCTTACATTTCACTAAACACAGAACTCAACTCTAAATAGATCAGAAACCTCAACATAAGACCTGATAGACAGAAACTACTACAGGTACAGGAAAGAAAAGAAAGAAAAGAGGAGCGGAGAGGAGAGGAGAGGAGAGGAGAGGAGAACAGTAGGAGGAGGAGCAGGAACAGCTTTAATGTACAGGTACAGGTACAGGTAATGACTTTCTGAGTAAGATACAGATACACAGGAAATAAGAGCAACAATCAACAAATAGGATCTCATTATAGACATCTCTGTATAGTAGCAAAAATTACAGAGTGAGTTAATGGAAAGCCCATAGAGTCAAGAATGGGAAAAATTTTGGCTGACACAGGATTAGTGTTGAGAAAATCCAAAAAGTATCTTAAATTTAGACTCTAAGAAAACAAACAACTCAGTTAAAAGCCATAGATCTGGACTTAATATTCTCATAAGAAGAATTATAAATGGCTAGGAAATACTTTCAGAGTATTAAATATTCTTAGCTGTCAGAGAAACACAAATTAAAACACAAAACAAGTGAATATGGAAATTCATATGGCAGTTTCCTATCACAAAGGTAAGTGGTGGGATGGATAGGGGACAGTGGAACACCAGTGAAATGGGAAAACAGGGAACACTGAGCATTAAAGTATTAAGTGGAGATGAACGAAGAAGGATGGCCAGAGACTGAAATTTGGGATAATAGGTATCTTAACCTAAACTAAAAAAAGATAAAATTACAGAAAGCCTTCTGGAAACACAATAGTGTTCAGGTTAATTGAAAAATACTTTTTAAAATAAGTTTATTGCAATGACCCTGTTTGTATATGCACTTTCCCCCTCACATGACGTAGGTCATTAATTAAAATTCACAGGATATCATGGGTTACCTCCTATGAGTTCCTGTTCAAGAGGCCCCAGAAGGAATCAAAGTAACATGGATTATTGCCATTGTCCTTGGTTGCCCATAACTACATGACAAAATACCACACACTTAACCTTCAGGACATGGAAAAGTCAATTTCAAACTATATATGAAACGTTCTCCATGATGTCTAGATTACATTGTGCTGGAAGATTCTAGGCAGTTTGAAGTGGGAGAAAAGACATTAATGACGTTAATCAGCACTGTGTTATAAATGCCACCACACCAATCTGGCAGGCCCATTGTGTTTACTGATGCAGTAGTAGCATTAATGTAATGGGTAAATAATCACTTCTCTATTGGACTAGGAACTTGATCCACGGGGTCCAGCATTTTATGCCTGGTACTGTAATCTTTATCAAAAGCCCATGACTGGGTAGATCATTGGCCCTAGGGCAGGTAGAAGCTGTTATTGCTATTTTACTGAAAGAGCATGCTTTCTACATGTTATGTTTATAATCATAGACCAAGGCTGTGAACAGCCTTAATCAAAGAAGCTTCATTTTGCAGTGGACAGCAGTCAATGGAAAGACACATAACTGATTAGAGTTCTACAAACAGGAGAGTGAGTGCTCAGCGTTAAAGCAGACATCTCTATTAGCCACACTGTCATTAAGGGTCATGAGCACAGAGGAAAAGGAGGGAAATAATGTAAGAAGAGCTGGAGGATGGACAGGCAAGCTGTGAGGAGCTGTCTTCTAGATACAATACTGTTCTTATGATAATGAACTGACTGTAGCTATGGTTACTAGCACAAGATGTGCACAATATTGAGCCAGCCAAAACTCCAGCATGGTTGGAGAGGGATGATATCTAAGCCTTCCTCCATATTGAGGAGCTATTGCAATTGTTAGTTGCTCAAGAATGAAGAAGTATTCTTTTCTTTCAAGATGTGAGCACTAGTAGGTTTCTCATGCTCCAGTGGATGGTCCCATGCCTATGCAGATATGGATATCATTTTTATTGGACTTCATGGTTTACGTATGATCCTGGAAGGTACATGTCAAGGAAAATATGAAGAAAGTTAAGGAAGGAAATATGGGGTAGATGTGATTATATTTCATTGCATGTAAAGTATGAAATTCCCAAAAAATAAAAACTAAGCTAAATTTTAAAAGAACATGTAAAAACATAGAATTGTGACAGACATTCCATTCATTAGTCCAAAGTGTGTTCCACAGTCCCAAAACAATATTGCATATAATAGGATTATGAAAAATAATGTGATAATAGGTTGTGTTTTTACTTTCTTCTCACATTGCTATGCTAAGCACTCCAGCTTTAAAGATATGAAGAAGCTACTAATCTCCTCAAAGAGATGTGGGTTTCACTTGAAGTCAAGCAGCAGTTGAGAGCCCAGGGCCTTGTAGAGAGTACTTCTCTCCCTTACCTGCAGGAATGAAGATGCCCCTTGGTAATTCTTTCTTTTGTCACCTTACAGGCTGTTCCATAGATTGTGCTTTAAAGATGCCTGGAAAGCAAGACAAATGAACAAAACTTTAATTTTTGATCTTTTTGAAATTCCCAACTTCCCTTGTAAACTTTTAAAATTATTTAAAATTATTATTATTAAAGCCCATCTCTCCACATCCTGAAAATGTTTCTGAACTGTCTTCAGCGACGCTAACCTCTTAGTTCTCTCATCACTGGCCACTCAGACATGCTTATCTCCCCCTCTTCCCAAATTAGATCTCAGAGATCATTTCAATCATCTCTATGTTAAGTTTGGCTCATGTCTTCTCACTCTCCATTTAGCTGACTTATCTTTTCAGACAAAACTTGTTCACCCTTCAGCCACTAGAGACATTTTCCGGCCTTCTATCTTGCAGTGCTGCGGACTCAATCTTTCCTCTGCCTCTGTCAACTTGCCATGGGCAGTCCCATCAGGATCTGATTCCCCAGCAATCACGCTATTTTTCTTGAACACAATTATTTACAAATGGTCTTCTTGAAACTTTATGGCATGCTCTTTGGAAGAAGTTGAATAAGAATTCTGGATTCTGGTTGTCGTGCTCATGTGACACAGCAGCCACAGCTTTGGTCTCTGTGGTATGAGGGTGAGGGGGTGGATAGAGTGGTGACTAGTTTAATGAGTCACTCACAGAGAGGTTTTAGCCCTGAAAACAGAATCCACAGAGACACACAAGAGAAAGAGGCTCTTAGAAAACAAGAGCAAAATAATTTTACAGCAAGAAATGACCTGACCAGAAATTCAACATTATCCTTCTTTCCCTCCAGAAATTAAAATTGATATTTATTCAAACAAGACTAAAGATTTATATCTAATTTGGGACACATTTTCAGACAAAAAGCTGTGGCTTTGGTGCTGCTTTTTGCCATATGACAGTATACTCATTGTCACAGGCAGGGGTAGCATTAGCCACTCTTTGCTATGCATTTGGTAAAGACTTTGTTTTAGAAGCAGCATGTTATGAAAGTAACAGTGTGTCAGCTCCAAGCACAGGACCCAAGACATTGCTACTTGTTTTCTTATGGTTTACGTTTGTCAGAAGATAGATACCTCTGGCTAGGGTGTTTTTGACAGTAAAATGAACAGAAACCCATACAACAGGTCAGTGACAATACCCAATCTTCAGAAGCTGCAATAAGCTGACATCAGGTGACCCCAGGTGTCTGATCTCAGGTTTTCTAGAAGGCCACCAAATTTATCATGGTTCCTTTCTACTGTGTTATACTGTTCATTCCATACAATAGCTTATCAGATAAGACAAAAATTATCCACAAGTTAGGTTAAATTCCAACTTCTCCTTGTTTATGTCAATGTTCTTTCAACTAGAAAAAAGTTAATTTTTCATAATGAAAAAAATAATTCTGAATGACAGCTTTTTGTTAGAAACTAAAGTAATAGGAATATACTACAATTATATGATCAACACAGTCTTTCTTTGATCTAAATTTTTATTTCTTGCCCACAGTAATACATCAGTAGTACCAATTGCCAGAATAGTGCTTTAATTTTTTGTTAAAGTCTGATGTTTGTTTCTGTGTCTTCCAATGTGAACCTTAAGTTACAGTCCTAGGAAGAGGAAAGGAACATCGTAATCTAAGACAAATTGCAGAGGTATTATGCAGAAGCTATTTGCCCTTAGAAAAAGATTTTGTATTTTCTTCTGAGCCTCAGGGTTTTATCACAAAGAAGATATTAGGAGTAGCATTCAAATATATACATATATATATATATGTATTATATGTAATATATATGTATATATATGTATTATTACATACATACATATATATATATGTATGTATTAATACTTCTCAAGTATATGGCAAATAGAAGTGAGTTGTACTATTTGTAAGTTTAACTTATACTTATTAACATCTAATGTGTATTCTAGTGTTCCATTACATCTCTTAAAGGTAGTTTTTAAAGTTTAACATGATATTATTTAAGGAGACAAGGAGACCAGTAGAAAAGTCTTATTTTTAAATGAGCCAACAGAAGCACTATTATAAAAACATGATTAATAAGGCCCAAGTACGAGATTGGGAAAGTATAAGTGTCTCACACAACCTTTGTAGGGCAGCAGCTGGAAGAACATCAGGATAAATGGACACTGAAGGGTACAATGTCAAGACACTGCTGCATTACTGGAGACATAAAACCAAAAACATATTCATGAAAGGCAGAGTATGTTAATGCACACACCATTAGCCAACAATTCTGTTTGAGAAAATGAATAAAACAGTAGCAATAAATTTTGGGGGAAAGATACTTTCACAAAAATTCATAAAACTGGAAATAGAAAACATCTATGTCCCTTTAAATGGAATGTACTTACTTTATACAGTATGGTTACCACACATAAAATGCCTATTTGTTAGACATATTTCATGCACATGGTTTTCAGCAAAGCACATGTGTATGTTTGTTTATAATTGTGGCTTTATTCAATGACAATACATAAACATATCCTAATGATATTTTATGAAAGAAAAATTATGAACTTTTCCTACCTATGAGACAAAATACTGTATGTGTGTAAACAGATATAAATGTATGCATGGTAGGATCTTTAAAAAGCCAATGGTCTAGTTACTAAAAACTGTTTTTGAACTACCTATTGGCATTTCATAAATTTTATAATTTTTATATTTTGTTGTATATATTTATAACAATGATAAAATAATCTCCTAGCACTGACTCAATTAGTAAAAACACAATGATATATTTAATATTTTTCATCACACATTATATTTAGAACAAATACAAAATTTAATCAAGTGAGCTTCTAGTAATATAGTCTAATGAATTGATAACTCTGTATTGATGATACTCAGTATTTTTAGTGAAGAATATCATTGTTTTTAAAATAGGTTATTATCAAGTATATAGGGAACCATAATATTATTGCATTTCTTAGATACCTGTAACTGGGATAAATATTCGCTCATACTTGTGTCTGACACCACTGGACACCCTAGCTCATTTGTTAGACCACTAAGAAGGTGTATATGGATGCATTAAATAAGTAGTGGCTTCATTAAGCAGACATTTCTGAGGGCAAAGCCTCATCATTGAGGATATCATGTATACAAAGTATACAGATACATTGTTCACACATATTATTTCCTCTTATTCTTCTAAATATATATGCAGTAACATTTGCTTCCAACTCCAGATTTGTTTAGTATCTGCCATTACATGGCTCTAGGACATCATTTATAAAAGTCCTACTCACCCAGCAGACTTCTTTTATTCTCACTCTTGTTCTGTGGCAATACCCTCTGAGGAGTTACAGTCCTTATCTGCATTTGAGTATGGCATTGTCAGAGCAGGAACTTTATAGTTTAATACATGGCGTGTCCACACTTTTATTCACTGGCCTCTTTATTTGTCTCCCAAACCTGAACTGTCATATGAAGACAGAAAGGGGAGGTTCTGCCATTAACTCAAATTTGAGAAACTAACCAGATCCCATCGGTGACTCTCCATTTGGTTGAGTTGCATCTGGAGGACCCTAATTTTCCTTGTGGCCAACCTGACTACTACTGATGAGAAAGAAGGTATTCATTTGACACTAGCTTTGCTAGCAGTGAGGTAGAGTACTTCCTTAGACACCATAATTCACATGAGTTCTTTGGTAAGTCACTCTTCCAGGATCTTTTCTCTGTAGGGAAAAAAAAATATTTCCAAGGGGAAATTTCCAGGGATGATAATTTCTGTCCCATGGTGACAAGGTTAATTACTTAGCTGCAAAATACCTTCCTACAAATTATGGAATGCTTATTTAATTTTGTACTCATCTATACACCTCTCAAAAACAGAAAAAGAAAAGCACACATAAAAAGAGGACAAGAATTTAGGAGAGGTGAGGAGTTGGAAGGGGGAACTTGGAGGAATTAGGTAGAAGGAGCTGAGAGTGTGTACAAGATGAGAGTGGGTGGGTGAGTGGGTTGGGGAATACCCTCACAGAGGCAGGGGGCTGGGGGAGGGGATAGGGAAGGGGGGATCTGGAAAGAGGGAAACATTTGAAATGTAAATAAAATAGCGAAAAACCCATATTGCTATAATTTTGAAAGAATTAATAAAATTTTATATTAAAAACAAATTGTATTTGGAGAAGATTATATGGAAATTATAATTGTTTAATTTCTGTTGACCAATTAATTGAAAACTTTTAATTAATTATCATGTTTTTATTTATAAAAAGTTTCAGCAAACTGTAGGGACTTTTTAATGGTTAACAAATGCATTTATAAATCTTGGAGGTAATTTACAGTTCTTTAGTTAGTATCTCCAAAACTAGACTAATAGATGTCAGCACATGCATGCGAGATAAACATGTGTGCATGAGAAAAAGTATTGTCAACAAGAAAAATCATATTCAGACTGAATTGTCTCTATTCATTGAATTCTAGAGTGAAGTTCTAAAGGATTGAGTAAACTGCTCATTCAGTTCAACAAGCACGCTATTGGATTCATCTACCAAACATATGAATACAATTGACTCTATTTATAAGAACAAAGTGCAATTTCAGTAAGTTGTCTGGTCTTGAAAAATATCCTCAAATTACCAACTTATTTCATACAAATATGAGGTGGAGAAAAATTAAACTCTATGCTCATCAAAATTAATATGGAAAAATTCATCCAATTTTGTAGACAATAAACTTCAAAGTATTGGTGGCTTTTCACTTCTTATTTTAATGCTCACAATATTTTCCTGTTATGGATGATTTGTGAGAAGTCAAGCAAAATCACTGGTAGTATGACTCATACACAGTTACTAAAACATAACTTGGAATTCTATGGTAACTCGTTTGAGACATTTTGAGTCAAATGAAGAGATAGCTCAGTGCTGCTCTCACAGAGGACCCAGTTTGATTCCCAATACCCACACTGCAGTTTACAACTGTCTACAACTCCAGTTCCATAAGATCTGAAGCCCTCTTCTGATTTCCATGGGTGCTATGCAACTATAGTTTTACATACATACATACACCTACGCCCCCCTCCACACACACATATAAAGTAAGGATAAATATACATATATATAGATAAATCATATATATATATATATATATATATATATATATATATATATATATATGTATATTAACAGTGTCTTCTATTCTGACCTTAGTTACAACTAATAACATAACATATGTTTATATATATATGACACTTAATATTTTCTTTTAATATTTTAATGCTTTTATGTGTGTGTGTGTGTGTGTGTACTTGTGTGCATGGGTGCACACAGTACCAGAGGAATTGAATTACTCAGGAGCTGGATGGGCTGTTGTGAGATATGTTAGTGGTAGGATTAAGATTCGTGTCCTTGGTAAGAACAGTAAGGCTCTTAACTACTCAGCTATCTCTCTAGTCTCCAGAAATCTTATCTCTGCAATGTTCATAGCAACATGAGGGGTTTGATGGCAGTGTTCTTACTTTGTATAATAACAATCATTAGCTCAACATATGTTCCCAAGGAAATGAGACTGATCTTCTGAATTATATTATCTTGATTGTCTTCATTTTAATGAGTATCAAGGTACCACAGTAAAGGATAATGAAGACACGCTTTTCTACCTTAACCATTCTATTAAATGTGGCTTTTGGAGTTGGTTCAGTTTGCAATGCATTTTTGCATGCCGTAGCTTCAGTTTTTAACTTGACATACATAGAGAGAACCTCAGTTGAGGAATTGCCTACATTAGATTGGCTCGTGGCCTGACTATGAAGCATTTTCTTGATTAATGTTTGATATGGACCCAGCATTCAATGGATAGTGCCTTCTCTGGGTAGGTGGTCCCTGGTTATATGTAAAACCAACCTTAGAAAGTCAAAAAAAAAAAAAGCCAATAATAAGCCTTACTACATGGTCTCTGTTGCAGTTTTTTGTTTGTTTGTTTTTCCAGGTTATTGTCTTGACTTAACTGATGATAGACAGTGATGTGGAACGACAAGGTGAAATAAAGCCTTTGCTCCCTTAATTGCTTTTGGTCAGTCTCCTAACACAGCCAATGAAGAAAAAAAGAGTCTCTGGAAGCTTATGTATTAAATAACTCAGTGAATTCAATAACAAATAAGAGATTCTGTCTCATTCAAGGTTGAAGGCAAGGATCAACACCTGAGGCTGTCCTCTGACCTCCACGTGCTTTTTTTACATATGTATGCTCATGAACATTCACATGCACATACAAAGATAAATATATATACATGTATTTATTTAATTGATTACTTTCTGTATCCAAATAGTATAAGAGTAATTAAAACATCCTTGTCCACATGCACTGAAAGACACCAAGTTCACCATGAATTACCCCTATGACTTGATCACAAAATCCTTTGCAAGAATAACTGAAAAAATGTCCAAGAGTGGCTCTCCATGGTTCTGTTTTAATATATGAGCTAAATACTATATGAGAAGTACATTCGGAGATGCTCCAAGTTTTCTCAATCTCTTAATTCACAGACAATTCTGAGACAGACAGAGGGAGAAAGAGGGCACTTTGAAAGCAATCCTCCATGGATTCATTGACTTTGTACCATATGATATTATCCTCTATAGCTTTGAAAAATTACCAAGAAGTTAGTGACCTCAATTTAGTAAATGACAATTCTAAAGAGGTCCTTTCTGCTGGGGCAGACTGCTAGCTAGTCTGCTTCCCTGGAGACCCCATATCCTGAGCCATCCCAGAAGTTCTGCTGCACTCAGGGCAATTGGTAAGAACTCTCCAGAAGTCCCACAGCTGCCACTGGGAGCTCAGTGGACTTGGGACCCATTCCCCCCCCAACAAAAAAACTCCTGCGCTCACCCCCCCCCCATCCTGAGTGAGGTAACTCAGACCCAGAAGGACATGCATGGTATGTACTCACTAATAAATGGCTATGAGCCAAAAAAAAAAAAAAAGTACAGAATACCCAAGATACAGTCCACGGAACTCAAAAAGGTCAACAAGCTGAAGGGCACAAGTGGTAAGGACTCCTCAGTCACACTTGGGTGGGAGAAGAAAGCAATCACAAAGGGGAGGGAGGGAGAGACCTGGGAAGGAAAGTGGACTGGGGGTGGGGTTGGGAGAGGGGAACATGATGTGGTATTGGGTGGGGGAAAAGGACTGAAGCCCTGAGGGCCAGCAGAAAGAATGGAAACAGGCAACCTCAGGAGGTAGGAGGTTGGGGGAAACCCTCCAGAATGCACCAGAGACCTGGGAGGTAAGAGACTCTCAGGACTCAAAGGGAGGGACCTTAGATGAAATGCCCTACAGTGGGGAGAGGGAACTTGTGAGCCCAGCTCTAGCAGAAAGACAGGGCATCAAATGAGGGAGGGGGTTGCCATCCCACAGTCAAAATTCTGACCCGTAATTGTTACTGTCTGAAAGAACTGCAGGGGCAAAAATGGAGACGAGCCTGAGGAAAAGAAGATCCAGTGACAGGCCCAAAGTAGGATCCAGCTCCAGGGGAGGTATCAAGACCTGACACTATTACTGAGGCTATGGAGCATTAACACAAAGGAATCTATCATGCCTGCCCTCCGAAAGACCTAACAAGCAGCTGAAATAGTCAGATATAGATATTTGCACCAAATCAATGGACAGAAGCTGCTGACCCCTGTGGTTGAATTAGGGGAAAGCTGGAAAAAGCTGAGGAGGAGGGTGACCCTGTAGGAAGACCAGCAATCTCAATTAACCTGTACCCCCGAGACTCTCAAAGACTGGACCACCAACCAGGCAGTATACACCAGCTGATATGAGGCCTCCAACACATGAACAGCAGAGGACTGCCAGGTCTGGGTTTAGTTAGAGAAGATGCACCTAACCCTCAAGAGACTGGAGGCCCCAGGGAGTTTAGAGGGTTGGTGGGATGGAGAGTGGGAGGTGGGGGTTGGGTTGTAGGCACATCCTCGTGGAGATCAAGGGTGTGGAGGAGGTATGGGATGTGGAACAGTCGGAGAGTGTACCGGGAGGGGAATAAAATCTGGAGTGTAAGACAAACAAATAAATAAAAGATAAAAAATAAGTTCGAAATCTGATTCTTTGAGCAGAAATCAAGACAACAACAGATAGACTTCTTTCCTGGAGGCTCACTGATGGCATTTTCTAGTTTCTTCAGTCCTCTCTGGTGCCTGCACAGAGACTTTCTATTTTAAGAGAGAGGGGGAATATAACCACCCATTGGCAACTACAAATAAATGTAGTCTGCTTTTAAGAACTTATGGCATTAGTTTGGATTTGTCTGGAGAATCCAATATATCCAGTCCATTTCCATAAACTGTTAAGTTTTTCATTAACTACAAGTTCAGGAAGGAATTATGATGTTAATATTGTTTTAAAACAGATTTACAACTTTATTTCAAAGATATAACAGAAACATATTCTTATTAGTCAAAGTGAGAACACACTTTGCAAATAATGTCCTTAAATAAAATGAGAACTGATAAAAGTATAACATGAAAATGAACTACATATTGTAATCAAATAGCACAGATTGTCATTCAACATTGTATGATGCAGATAGGATTGTGACATAAAATAAAACAATAGGTTCTTTTACACAACTTTGCAATATACAATGCATTCGCAAGTGTATTTCAACCATGAAAAAAGTTAATAGATTTTATATAAAAAACTTGCTGCAGCTTATAACAACTTAGAATATTTTTATGAATTTACCCTTTTATTACCTGAGAAGGTTAAATGCTTCAAGAAAAATTATTATGTTTTGAAATACTAAGTATTACACTGCATCATGAGCTATTTAACGGATGTCTCCTTTTTTTGCCTGGGCTTCATTGGTTTGGCTAAAGCACACTTTTATGTCAGTCAATTTGGAGTGCTGGAAACCTCATAAATCATTCTTGGAGGGTACATCTAGGACACAACTGTCTCAATTACAAATAGGGTCATATGAAAGTTAATGAGTCCTTTAAATAACTCATTGGTTCCTTGTTCCATTTATTTTTGTGAAGATGTTAGAGCAGGGATCACTTTTCTATGACACTGGAAAATTTAAAAATAATCACCTGCAGTTTTCACATCGTTATGACTTTGTCAAATGTGTTAAATTTTACTTTAGGTTTCTAAAATCACAGAGTCTCAAGGATAAAAAACCAATTCTACCAATGTAACACTTTATATTAATTATATATTAAAATAAAACTGAACAAGTATTCATCTGTTAAAATACTTGTCAAACATGTTTTTCCTATCCACAAACAATGATGTACTATTTAAAGATAATTTATATGAATAACTTTACAGAAGTGTATAAATCAAGAAATATTAGTTTATGCAAAATAAGAATAAACTCTCAGAGTCTTGACAGTGATTTATTTCTCATCCTCACAAGTGAATTGTTGAGACAAAGCATACCCCAAGTGAAAGAAAACCCTATCTCCAACACACAAGCGTGTGTTTACAAAAACCCTCAATAATGAACAAAATCTTAATAGGAGTTTCAAAGAATTACAAACATAAAATGTCACTAGTCTCCAGACTCATGCGAACTTGTGAGCAGGTGATCTCAGGGTGCTGAGATGGAAACGTTTGTGTTCCTTACTGTGGGTTCTTTCTGATCATCTCCATAGAACGTTCTCTCTGCCCCCAGCTCCATTCGCAGGGATGTTTTCCCCATTTTCTTGTATTTCTCTCGGGGAGTGAAGCGTGAGTGTGAGGAAATGTCTTAGTTAGGGGTGGGGAGGAAAGGATTGATTAAATCTACACTTCCAGACAATAACCCATCACCGAAGGAAGTTAGGACAGCAACTCTCTGCTTACTGACTTGCTCCATATGGCTTGCTCAGGGTACTCTTTCTTTTTCCTTTTTAAAAAAGGTTTATTTGTTTACTTTACAACCTTTTATCCACCCTTCCTGTGCTCCCATTACCCTCTCACACAAGTCCTCCCCATTCCACATCCTTCTCCTCAAAAGAAAAACCTCCCTCTGATTGTCATTCCCTGACACCCCACCATCACTTTCCCCAAGCCTGCACATCAAGTCGCTGCGGGATTACTTGCATCCTCTCCCACTGAGGCCAGGTTAGGCTGTCCATTGAGGGGTGCTGGATCCACAGGCAGGTGGACAACAGGCTCCGGGACAGATCCGAGTTGCTGAAGGACCCACGTGATAGCCAAGGGGCTCATCTGCTGCATGTCTAGGGATCTAGGTACAGCCTGTGTTCGCTCTTTGGTTGGTAATTAAGTCTCTGGAAGACCCTAAGGGTCAGTCTGCTTTCTTACAGAATCCAGGACTACCAGCTTTGTAGTGGCCCTATCCACAATGAGCTGGGCCCTCTCACATCAGTATCTAATTAAGTAAATGTCCTAATAGGCTTCTTACAGCCTGGTCTTATGGAAGCATTTTCTCAATGGAGGTTCCCTCCTCTCCTATGATTACAACTTGTGTCAAGTTGACATAAAACTAAGGAGCACTGGGATATCCTCTTCCTGAAACCTGAGGAGTTTTCAAAGCTACTCTTCTACCATAGACATTTTGAGAATATGGGGCACTGCCATGTCTACTATAAAACTTTCTTCTGAGGGATTCAAACTCAGTTTTGTTGCTGGTATAACTTTTTAACTCCATGTCAGTGTTAATTGCAGACTTCTCCATGTGTATAAATCGTACACAGATATCTAACATATTCTACCTTTTGTATATCTAATCTCCTATTCTGTTAGCTAATTCTTTCAGTAAATAAAGGCTGTTTGAACTTCCCAGAAAAGCCATATTTGTAATGTGTCTTTTTTTCTCTGAAACTTCATACCCAATAATTGAGAGCTACCTCCTTATTATTTTGTTCTTTTATTTGAGGCCATTTGCTTAATTGGAAATATAATTAGACATTTATCTGCAAGAGGTTTTTATTTCAGTCTTAGCATTTATCAACCGAAATTACTGTTTTCTCTTCTTGAAAGGCTTAAACATTGAAAGATTTCTTCCCATTTGATTTCTGCCTGAAAATTAGCCCATTTTATTCTGAGTCAATTTCTCTCTTTTTATTTATTTATTTATTTTTTTGTCATAGATTTGTAGCAGATTGCACACATTATTGGCATCATGCTTTCAAACCAGAATCACAGATTTGGTAGTTACATGATCTATTAAGTTTCTCTAAGGACTTGAATAAAATAAATCCCATGTGTTCCACGGCCCCAAATCCAGACTTTTTCTGCCTACATATTGTCAATAGCTAATACATTAGTTTTATAAAAATAAAACATTATTTTTGCAGCATTTTCTATAATAATCAAGATAAGCTACAGTAGAGAGAGAAACAGAAACTACCCAGAGTTTAGTGTTCAGTGAAAACAAGGCTTATGATTGAGTTCTTTTGTGTGTCCCAGCAACTTTTGATACTGCTTTCCTTCTAGCAATTCATACATGATCCTCCGGTCCACAGAACAATCTCCAGAAATCACTACCAAGGGGAAGAGGGAGACTAGATAAGGGAGCCTAAGATTTTCTGCTTTATCACAGAGAGGCAACATATGACACTTCTCATGTCTCCTAACACAGTTGTTTAAAATAATTATAGTGGTAACCAAAAATACAGAGAACACTTACTATTCAGTCAGTTTGACGACAACACTTGCCGCCTCTCAATAATTCTTTCAAATCTTTGTAGAAACACACTAGACTATAACACTGTCATTTAAAATAGAAAATGTAACTAATTCTATCACACATGAAAAAATTAACTGAGTCATATATTCCAATAGTTATGATGGTAATCACTCTTGGTCTTCTAGGTACACAATCTGGTCTCACAAAGATTGGACAAAATAATGAGAAAAAAACATCAAATATCTATGAGGTATTACATCATATTACCTTCACTTTAAATGACATTTCTTTTATGAGTATGAATATGTTCCTATATAAAATTAGGGCACTATGCATGTGTATATGCCTGACAAGACACAAGAGAGTGTGGGATCCCTGAAATTGGACTAACAGGCAATTGTGAGCCATCTGATGCAGTTGCTAGAAAGTGAACTCAGATTCTTTGCAAGTGCCATAAGTGCTTTTAACCAACAATGCATTTATCCAACCTCACCTTTAATCTTAAAATGCATTGTATTAGCATTTCTTTCTCCTTATATAGCAATAAAATGGAATGAATTAAAATGTTTTTAAAAAGATGATGGTATAAACAGGCAAATGGGTGGAGCTAAAAGAACAATCATCCTGAATGAGATAACCTAGACTCCAAAAATCAAATATTGTATATATTATCTTATATGTTCATGTTAGCTGTAAACCAATAATAAGTATGCTACTGTCCATATAATCACAGTGGTTAGGTATAAAGTAAGAGTATGGGAGTGATGGAGAATCTTCCAAAGCAGGAGAATATGGTTGAGAGATAGGGAGATACCAGAACAGGAAGATTAATGGGAAGGGGGAAAGAAGACTGGATAAAGAAGGAAATATAAGAAAAACAATAGAAAACCAAATCCATTTAAGCAGACATATGGAAATTTACAACTGTAAAAATTTTTTAAAACACATGTATATATGAAATAAATCAAGATGAGGTCACCAAATGATGGGAGAAACAATGCCCCAACTAGACACCTTTTACCATCTAAAGAGAGTTCAATCACCAAGAATAGATTACATGTAATTAATTTGTTAGCCGAAGATGCCTTCACGGAATACCCTCAAACAACTCAGGCTATTGACAGGGCTATTTGTTGCTCTTCATAAACTGATGGAAAGGCTCCATAACTTTAAACAACACTTATGTATCTCATTATTTCATTGAGCATAGATAACTGAAGTTCGTGTCTACCTAAAGGCTATACTCCTATACTAGAGTTCATGGTACTAGAAGGTACTCTTCACATTATCAAAGAAGAAAGGTAATGACCAGCTTAGCTACAAAACATGTAATTTACGATAGTGACCTGACCACACTTATGCAATAGTGGCACAACTGTTGTTGTAGTTTCTAACCTCTACTTGATTGGTTTTAGGGCCCACTCCACAAAATGGAGCCTATGCCCAGGGCAGAATGGCAATCCTCTTTAAGGGAGCATTCTATATACTAAGTACTAAGTAGATATAAATTAAGCTTAATTTTTATATTATGCTGAATCATCATTTAAAAAGCAGAGTGTTGTAAAATAACAATAACTGCACATTAAATAAAATTAATAGTAAAAATCATAACTACAGCTAGCTAAGTTTTTCTGATATCCATGCATTCGAGTTCATGATCTGCAGAAATTATTAGAGGGCAGGTGGAACCTTAGCTCGCATAAGAAATCTGATCTGAAAAGCTTTTTGAAAACAATGATTTGGTTCCTAGTCTGTCCTACATTTAGCTGTTTTCAGGAAAGTTGATGACTAAGCAACCATAAGCACAGGGTTCCTTTGCTTTTCTTTAGCAGGGAGTGGAAATATTTGCATGCTTTGGAAAGTGAAAATAATTACAGAATGATTCCTTTTGAATCACTACTGTTTTTAAAACATTCCCTCTTTAGCTAAGAAGATTCATAAACATTCTTATTAACTTATCACTAAATGACTTCAGAATTTTTAGAAATCTAATATATGAATTTCATATATTTTCTGTATTTAAAAATGACCAAATTATTATTTTAACTAGCTTCAGCAGAATCCTTTATGCAACAATCTATATTAATAGGAAAAAAGAAAAGTGTTTAGTTTTTACCATATTGACTGCTTTTCCTAGGTTTGGAGCCATACTAAGTTGTGCATACTCAAATACATAGTTGAGACACAAATATAGAACTTTTGGGTTATTAGAAAAGTGTGTGATTCTAGTTGACTTTAGGGTTGTATAACAGATTGACCATATTTCTCCTGAAGGTGAATGAATCTAGGAAACCTCCTTATTTCTCAGCTGTTCCTCAAGGCTGTGTTCAAGCAAAGCTTCAGTAATATAATGAGAACAATCTAAGTTAATTCAATTTTTTTTTCCTCCACAGTTAACATTATTTTGAGCAATCTGGAAAGATCAAGGTAAAAATTGATTCTTGAGGTTAGAGAGATGACTCAGAATCTATGAGTGTTTACTGGTCTGAAGATTATTAGAGTTCAGTTCTCATAACGCATGTCTGGTGGCATATAACCTTCTATAACTCTAGCTACAAGAAATGCCCTGGATTCTTCTGAATTCCACCTGTACCTGTATTAACTTGTATATTCTCATACAAACATACATGTAGACATATTCTATTATAAGAGCCAGTAGAACAAGATCTTTGCTGTGAGACAGCGTTATTTATATATGATAAGGAATGTGATCCCAAGAAATCTCAGTAATATTGCTGTCTAAAGAAGATCTTCACAATACTGATATCAGTTGTCTTGTCAATGTGGATACTGGCCACACCTCAAGCCTAATTGCCATAGATAGTGACTTCTGAGAGTAGGAGAATCAATCTTGTCTAGGCACAAACCTTCTGATAGATTATCAAATCCCAAGTGGTTAATGCAAACATATGTCCATATGAGCAACAAAAAAAGACTCAGCAGAATATACATTTGTACAAATATAATGAACAGATATATGCACACATATAAATATATAAAATAAATGTGTATTTAGCAATAATAATTTTAAAAAGGTGTAAATTTGAGAGAAACTGCAGGGAGACACGGGAAGTGTTGGTGGAAAGTGGGGGAGGGGTGATGATTATACAAATACTCATCTTTAAAAATTCTCAATGACAGTTTTAAAAAGACAAATACAATGAGAAGTAGAAAGTGTGGACTGTATATAATCACGGAAATCTTTACTGTTCTTTTCCTGCGAAAGAGTATTCTTTCTGGCATATATGGAAATATATTCATTAGAAAATGATCTAAAAATAAATGTATTATATAAGGAAGTACTACAAAATAATCATTTAAAATATGCCTTTTTTCCATACCAATACCTTTTTCTCCTTATTTTAAAAAATTCAAGTCCAAAGACACAATTCAAAATGAACCATGAATTGTATGTAACACAGGTATTGTATAAACAGAAAGTATAAACACTTTGTACAGAGGACATCTGTTTAACAAGCACGAGTCTCATGTTCCTGCCATGTCACAACACAAGTCTGATATGATGCCTCCAGAAGACAAGCATTTCAAGGGACACTAGGGTTGATATTTTATTATTATCATACAGAGAGACAATGGGAAAACAAGAACTTATTCCAACACATTAGCAAAATAACACATTAGACTTGGTCTGAAAACATAGAAAATCTTGTCATCACATGTAAACCAGTGTCAATCATTTTTGATTATCTGAGACAGCTTCTTTATACACATCCCAGACTGGCCTTCAACTTGATTCTTTGGTTTCAACCTCCTAAGTGCTTAGAATGTAGGTATGTGCTACCATAGCTCATCTACTGTGTGTAGTGTTAAGCAAGTCTTTATGAAAACAACAGAATTTCAATATATATATATAATATATATATGTATATGTATGGATATATATTATATATATATTATATATGTGTGTGTGTATGTATAATGTATATATACACATTATATATAATATGTGTAATGTATATATAATGCACTATAATTACAATGAGATAAACACAGGGACAAACTACAAAAAGGAGACATCATGACGAGAGAGAGAAAATAATGGAGCCATTCCTATGTCTTGGATTATAGGTCTCAAAATATTGACTGCAGGCTTTTTATATGAAGAACACTAACCTCTCTGTCTGCCACATATTACATTTTGTAAAGAAAACACCGTGGAAGTTTTCCTAAGGAAGTAAACAGAGTCAACGCTGACATTGCTTTTGACTTTCTGGGTGCACTGCAGTTGCTCAACACTTGTGAAAATGTGTAGCACTTCTCCCCAAGTATCAAGGAGATGTAGTCTGATTTCTGACTTTGCTATTGACAGGAAGGAGGCCTACTTTGTGTGTCTGAAGTATGTAATGATGCACCTTGAGAGGGCATTTGGAATCCTCGTCTATATAGCTTTTATGGCTTCCTTTCCCCCCTTTGATTTTCAAGTATGTAATTGTATAACTCAATGGTGCACACCTGCCTGCTAAGTAGTCTTAGCCCGGCTGGCAGGAAAACTATTCACAAACTTCCAAAGTCTTGGCAACATTAATATGTCAAGTTCAATAAAACTGTACAAAGACTCTAAACATACATGCTGACTGTTGATTGGAGAAGCTTTTCTAGGTCTAACATAGGTTATGCATTCTTCCTCAAGTATAATTCATTGTTTAGGTAAGCAATTACATTCAGAAACTATAAAAGCCATCATGATTGCAGGAAAAGACATTAAGTGTATGGGGTTGAAAAAGTTATTTCCCCTGTTTATGCTGCCATATACCAACAACAATTTTCTTTAAACGAATCGTAATGAATTTATACATCATCAGCATGATGAGACCTTTCTTAAACAGAATACTGAGTAGCATAAGCATCTACATATATATTTAAAACCAACCCAAATGTGTGTGTGTGTGTGTGTGTGAGAGAGAGAGAGAGAGAGAGAGAGAGAGAGACAGAGAGAGAGAGAGACAGAGAGACAGAGACAGAGGCAGAGACAGACAGACAAATACACACAGAGACAGACACAGACAGAGGAACAGAGAGAAAGAGAGAGACTGGAAGAGATAGAGACAAAGGAGTTATAAAGAAAATTTTAAAAATCCCATACATTTAAGGGCACTACATTTTTCTCTAAATGGACACTGATTATGTAAGCAGAGATTTGAAAGAAACTCTAGGCTACTTCATGGCCCTTTACCAATCTTCTAAAATGTATACATGTTACACTAAGTTTAATATGATTTTTAAAACGTAAACAAAAGCCATGAGTAGACTATGAATAAGGAAAATCAAACAAGTAACCATTTAAGTGGAAGAATATGTATTCAGGCTATATTCACAAGGCAATGCAATGCCCTCTCGTCCAGGATGTTCTATTGTGACTCCTTACAAAGCTCTTTCCAATTTCAACACTCTTATGAAAGGACACCTGTGCACATCTGGCATGCAAGGTATATTTTTTATTGATACTTTAAAATATATTCTACTAATTAAAATAGCACTTTGTGACATTTAAGGATATTATCATAATAGCTGGGAAACAAGTCAATTTTAATACCATTTAGAACACTAACTCCTTTAACACAGGAAATAAAAAATAGTTCTTCTCCTTATCAATTTTACTTGTGAGAATTCCATACAGTTTCAGTTCTTTTGTACCTGCTTCACTTTTGACTGTTAAAATGCTGACTCACCATGTTCCATGATTAAGATCACAATTAACATTACATCCTAATGTGACAGTAAATTCCTAGGATTCCCTCATAATATTCTGAACAGAGCAAACAAATTTGAATGATATGAGAATCTGGGAAGTAGCATTGCTTAACACTAAACAAAAATCAACAGCAATTGGCTTTTTCTATGTTTTGGAGAACTCTGTTAAGATTTGGTAAACATTTTACATTTTATCAAACAATTGAATCACTATAGAATATAGATTACAACTACTGCCACAACCTCTAAAGTCCAGTGAAATTCCTTTTTCTTTAGAAGTTTTTTAACTGCTAAATACTAGTAATTCATTGTACTAATTTGATTTCCATTGCTGTGATAAAATCATCTCTAAAGTCAACTTGGGAAAGAAAAGGGTCTATTTGATTTACAGATCCCCATGTAACCCATCATCAAGTGAATCCAAGTCAGGAAGGTAAGGTGGGACCATTGAGGCAGGAACTGAATCAGAGCTAACAGAAGAATGTTGCTTACTGATTTGCTCCACCTGGCTTACTCAACTATCTTTCCTAGATAGATAGACAAAGCCCATGTGACTTAGGAGGCCAATGTCACAGTGGGCTGGGTCCTCCTACCTCAGTTAGCAATCAAGAAAATGTCCCACAGGCATACCCACAGGCCAATCCAACAGAAACAAATCAAAACTGAGATCTCCTCAATTCAAGTTCCCTATTCCCAGGTGTGTCAAGTTGACAACTGAAGCTCTCACAGTCATTAATCCATTCTCATGATGAAATGCAACAAAGGATATGAAAAAGCAGATATTTGTGCACAGTCATGCTAAGAAAAGATTTTCATGCAAATCAAAAGACTATAATGTTCTGTGCATTAGGGGCCCCTTTCCAATAGTTATGAGATAGCTTGCATGGTATTTCTATGTAAATTTCACAGGAGGCCAGTTCTCTATACAATACCCAGTGTTGGTTTCATATATGTGATTAAATCTCTATTACTCTCTTTGCATTACTTCTACTGAAAAATCGAATTTGATGGTGAATAAAATAAACAAATTAATTTTTCAAAAAACGAAGTACCAATTTTATGTAACAGAAAACAATGTTTATATAAAAGCAAGTGAGAAGAAATCTGTAAGTAGTTTCCAGAAAGAACAGATAGAATTTTTTTAACAGAATTTTATTGACAGCAATTACTAAGCAGAACTTCAAGCAAACTTTTCCATAACACTAATGTTAGAAATAAATGCAGTGTCTTCAAAAATGCTTATGTGCATTAATGCAACACATATTCTATGTATGTGTTTTCAAATGAAATAGAGACTACATAGACGCTAAACAACCAAATAAACAAAGAACAGTGAAAATAAAATACTAGATTTAGCTTCATTGGCAGCCATTTCAATCTTTTCTCTATTAACTAAACCCAGGAAATCATAACTTTGTATTTTACCAGCTATTTGTGATGCACAAAGCATCAGATGAAAGCTGAGCATGCTTAATACTGGGAGTATAATTTATAAGCCCAGATTCCTGAATATGATAATGAACTTCCTTATGTCACTTTATAAGAGGAAGACAACTATTGTATAAGAACTTGTAAAAAAAAAATGTAGCTTTCATGTACACTTTGATTCTCAAATTTCAACAATTTAGTTAATAGAGGAGATCACCAGGTCACGAAATCTGAATTTCAGATCAGAATGTATGTGTGGAGATACATTACAAAGCTCAAGGGAAAAATACCATAAACAAAAACAAACAGAAGTTCACATTCTGAGATATCAACTACTAGATTTTATGAAAATTCTGAAAGTAATTGTACTTTGTACACTTCAGGAAATAGTTGAAAATGGAAATGCCAATGAATAGTTGGAAATTGCTGAAAACTGAAGAGGAATCTAGTTAGACCTTCTGAGACAGAAGAGGTGAACACTGAGTGTATCAGTTCATTTGAGCACAATCAAGCATTGAAACACAAATTAATGAAAATACTTTTGAGATAATTCTCAAAAAGAATCATCATAAATACTAGATATCACTGCTATTATCTATCACAGAAGAGGCAATGAGAGAGAGATAGTAAGTCCAGAGGACATGCCAGAAGAATAAAGTCACAAGTAGGAAAAGATGTGTAATATTTAATAATGACACAGAATTAAACTTTGTGGCATATATAAATGTGAATAATATTTTAAAGACTACATCAAATGCCTCCACTTTTATGCAAAAAAAATTAAGAAATCTAGTAAACAAATCAAAAATATTTTGTACACTTTGTCCTCGTTTTTATACAAAAAAATTCTTTAATTTTTAAAAAGAAGCATAAATAGCTTCTATTATTATTATTATTATTATTATTATTATTATTATTATTTAATCTTCTTTTACAGTCGAATCATTATCACCCTTCAGGTCTACCCTATGACAATTCCTCATCCCATACATGCCTCCCCCATCTCCAAGAGTATGTCCACACTCCCCCCCTTTCCCCCCATCCCACCAAACCTCCCGACTCGATGGGGCCTCAAGTCTCTTGAGGGTTAGGTGCATCTTCTCTGACTGAGTCCAGCCCTGGCATTCCTCTGCTGTATATGTGTTGGAGGCCTCACATCAGTTAGTGTATGCTGCCTGGTTGGTGGCTCACTGTCTGAGAGATCTCGGGAGTCCAGGTTAGTTGAGACTGCTGGTCTTCCTCTTCTAACATTTAACATGGCATTATGGAATACAGTCGGAGGAAACCAGATAAGTCATGTAAACAAGTTTAGCCCAATGTACTTTAGGTTCCTTAAATGCAAATTTGATTAATTATACTAACATCACATCCTTGGGCAAGTGGGACTCAGGCTGTGCTATCTTATGATGACCAACATAACACATAAAACCATGGTATAGACCATGATAAACAGAAATATTGCCTTTTGCACCTGAGAGCCAGGTATTGTGTTGCATGGTTCACAGATTGTGGAATTTCAGTTGTTGTTCTTAAAAGCCAGTAACTAAAGTCAGATTTTTTAAGATGTCACCAAACAAAACAATTTTGATTGATATTCCTTTTTAAAAATATATTTTTGCCCTAGTTTTTTCAAACACATGTAATTATGTTACTTACTTGATTTTCTATGTAGTAAAATTCTAAAATAGAAGTCATCCAAATTCTTGTTAGCTAAAGTAGTATCAGTCCTTTAATAGGTTCTAAGACCTTTAGGATTTACTCAAATGAACCTGAGATTTTCTAACCCCTTTTGTCCTGATGATGCCACTGTGCACATAACATTCTTTTCTGTTTTTAGAGACACACTTTAATCTTGATTCCAATGTTTCTTACATTACCAGGCTATTCCCCTTCTTCTTAGTACTTTCCTGAAGACCTTAAGTCGGTCAAATTGCATTTGAAGATAATGGAGGACAAAGAAAGAGTAGGGCAGGGTATGGAAGAAACAGAGATTGGAGTGAGGATACCGGGGAGACACTAGAGGAAGGAAACAGAAAGGGAAAAGTTGCATGTACTTGGAGGTAAACCATCCAGTTTGCTTCTGGCTCTTTCTAGAACCTGTAGCTTCAGGTCTTCCCCACTGGAAATCTCAATAGCGCAATTCACAGCAAACCATTTCATATTACAAATGACCAGAGGTTTTCCAACCAAATTTTGAGGGTAAGTATCATTTAAATTATTACTATGTGATGAATACTAACTCAGGGTTCATAGTTCTCTTCCTTGGACCAATTTAAGAATCTGTGGCCAGAAATACCTACTGTTTAAGTTGCTTTTAAAAGCATGACACCAATTTAATTATGTTGGGTTTAATAGTTCCCAAATGAGAAAAAAGTAAATATGTTTCCTCAATTATCATGTCTAAACCAAAGGAGTTCAGTGAGAAAAGAACAGCTTTGGTAAATTATGTATAGAATCATAAGAATGATTTTTATAGGAACTATTAAAATTATGTGTGCATTCCATTCTTCAGAGAATGACAAATTGTGCTTTCAAGATTCTTATTTTGTAAGGTACAAAGTACAAAAATTTTAATTTTACTAAAAGGAAAACAAATATTTTATTTAATCTTTCACTATAACCTATGTATTTTTCTTAAGAAATAATGATTGATATGAAGCTTTGCATTATTGGTAGCTCTATCATAACTAACAGTAAGTAATCTTTTGAGAGATGGAAAGTTAAGTAAAAATATAAAACCTATTAAAACTCTTTTTCATGGACAAGTTTACGGAATAAATATGTTGTTAGTAGAGTATAAATTACTGCAATAGAGTAACAAGTATATCATATTCATAGTGGTATTCATGAATGCAAATCAGTTTGTGTTCATTATAAAACTATCAACTTTAATTCCTATGAAAAAATTTGTAAAAGCTCATTTTTTATCTTCTTGCATTACATAATTAAATATTTGTTATGAAAAGAAAATACAAATCTGCATAAAAGTTCATAGTTTTGTATGCTAATTTATATACATATAATAGATATGCATATAAAATCATACACTATGTTTTTTCATTTGCAAGGAGTATTCATGGGTGTTCATTAGAGGGCCCCGTTCTCTAATTTCTAAGATAAAAGGCATTCCTTTGTTGTCAGCACTGTGACTATGTGGTTATATATTACACGATTAAGCCAGCAACCTGGATTTAATTCCCAGCCCAGATTGCACACTCCCCAGATCACTTTGTACAACACCTGTAAAGACAAAAATTACTTATGTTACACAAAAGCACTTTTCAGTTTTAAGGAGAGGTGCTAGTTTCCAATAAAGGAATAATGTGTGATTTTCTTTGTTTTGTGTTGGAAGTGCAGCAGTGTGGTCTTTCAGCAAGGACTGTTAAGCCACCCCACAAGTGTTCCCTTCCCAACTTATTCATTGCTCTGTGCTCTGCCACATGGTTTTCCCATAAAGAAAAGAAAAATGCAGGTAATAGAGATTCTAATTACATGTTTCTACAAACTGAATTAACACGGAAATGGCAAATTGCTTGGGGGAGCATTAAACCCTGAGCTTTTAGAGCATTCAAGAGTATTTATGTTTCCCCACACTCAGAATCTTGAAAGTGTTTGAGGGATTTCCCAGGATACCTGAACCTGTGAGATTTGCTGCATATAGACACAGTAGCAGCCAATAAGTAGAACTCTCAGTTTTACTTGAGTGTGGGCAGCTTTCCTTTGGCCTCAAAGCTGAAGGTTAGAAATGAAGGAATACAACTAACTACCAGTGTGTTGGCATACGTTCCTATAGCACATATTTGTGTATTATTTTGTAAGTGTCTGCTTATGAAACCTTAGCAGTCTCACCATATCAAAAACGTCAACGGGTGTCAGGTGCTGGCTCATTGGCTAAACATAGTAGTTGCCAAGCCTGACAACCTGAGTTCCATCTCTAGAATTCACAAGGTAGAAAGGAGACAAAGACCAGAGACAGAGGTAGAAACAGATAAAGGCAGAAAAAGACAGAGAGAGAGAGAGAGAGAGAAGGAGAGGGAGAGAGAGAGAGAGAGAGAGAGAGAGAGAGAGAGAGAGAGAAAGAGAGAGAGAGCGTGCAGAGATAGTCTTTTTCACTGTGAATCTTGATATCTAGAGTAGAAGAAACACTGGCTACAGATTTCCTGACATTTTGTATGAAAATAATTGTGATTACTAATTTCTACTTAATTGCATATGAAGGATGCAGAAGAAAACTCCGTCACTGGATACAAACAGAAATGAGATGTAATAGTACATTTCATTGTCAAAAATAATTTCTCTTTTAAGGATATTGGAATGCAAAGTCACTTTTGTTAATAATTACAATGTATTCTTTTTTCCCCCATACCTGTATTTACCTAATGTCAGACAAACTGGTCTTTCATATTAAATCTACTTGAAAAATAATCAGTCTGATAATGTAACTGCATTTGATTTTTAAAATATTGATATCTGAGTGTGATGATATTTTGATATATCTAGAGATTTCATTGAAAATATTCTCTATCCATGTATATATATACTTTCTATTGCTTCAACATGACGGTGCATGGGCCACCTGTGAACAAGACTTTGATGAATTAAATGTAACTTGTGAAAATCAATGACTGTAGCTAATATATTATAAGTGGATGCCTTCATTCCTCTCATTATTACTTTATTCTTTTGTGGTCATTCCTAATTCAAATGTGCATTTATTTTATAATAGGTAGATGTTTTCCAAAAAGTTCTAAAAAATATCTTGTCTCATTTTCTACGATTCCTATTGTGGGTTTTTTTTTTTTTACTGTGCTGTGCAAACTTTGAAGTTCCAAATGCAATTTATGACAGCTGAAAAACGAGCGCCTTGATGAGGCCACAAGGCCTTAAGAGCTGGAAAAGGCAGGTGTTGAAAATGGCAGTGAGGAGACGGTGTGAACTATACAGAGATCAGGCACAAGGCTACAGAAGGCCACAGGTTTTGAAGTAGTCCAGGTCAAGCAGGGTCAGATTGGTTACAGACAATTGCATAGCACATTCTTCCCCATTCATCGGCTGCTCAGTCTCTAATTATGACCCATACAATCAGGGTTAAAGCACTAAAGAGTGACCCTGTATTGTACCATGATTAGTGCTTAGCAGAAAAGCTGGAATTTGATACTTTGTCACAGTTTGCAAACAATGTGGTTGAACCACCTGAAGGGTCACATTTTTACATTCTGAGGCAATTTATTAGTAATGGTACCTGCCACTCAGAAATTCCCCCAAAGCTCTTTCATTACCAGAAATGACTTTGATATAGGAATGGCTGAAAGCAAAAGGCAAGTAAAACAAGAGCTAGATCCTTTACAAAGGAACATCACTGCATCCTGTGATCCCTTCCTGAGCAGAGAGCTTTGAAGCTGTTCTCTAAGTGCTATAAAGATCATAGTGGATGAGTTGGTTTAAAAGCAAGGCTTTGCGTTTATCAAGGGGGGATTGTAGTTTCTAAGTTATTTTCCTGATTACTTCCTTTTAACTCAACATGAACAAAGAAGTAAATGTTGCATAGTTCTTTAGTTGGGATATTTCCTACATTGATACTGTCCTCAGCTACAGTTCAATAGATAGGAATGGTTCAATTTAAAAACAGTCTTCCATAGAGGTGTTCCATGTGTTTGTGTGAAATGAACATAATACATGCACACAGTCATATCAATACATGATGCTTGAATCTGTAAACAAGTTTGCATTTGTGAAACAAAGAATAAGCACACTTCTTCATAAAATAATATTTCCTCAAAACAAATATGCCAAATTCTGTAAAAGATCCTGTCTATTCTTCTAAGAAAATATCACCTTTACTAAGGACAAGATACATTTACATAGTTTCATAGTATTTATTTTTCTATACATTTTCCTGGAATAAACATTTCTCTCTAATTTTCCGTCAGGAACCTCACATTCCTATCTGACATATTATGAAAGCATAGAGTGCATTACTATGTAGAGAATAAGCTAAAACTTCTAAACTCTAAATAAAGTCTTTCAACATTAAAAACAACATTTTATAAGGATTTTTTGTGGGACATCTTTGAAGGAAGAGCAAAATATTTAAGGTAATGTAAGAGTAGAACCATCAGTAAAGATAAAACCCATTTATTGAAATGGCATATACAAAGAGGTAAGACTTGAAACTAGCCTAGATTTCATTGTATCTACTCCTTTGTTTCATGGTGATCATTAAATAATAATAATAATAAAATAACCACCAACTCACTTGATCACTCAAAAAATGTAAAAGTTTAAAAAGGGATCATATTTATCTGAACATATCTATAATTTATGTATAGCATCCCAATTATTACATAAGCATTTCATGAACTATTTAATTCCCTATGGTCCAATGACTCTGATGTGTTGATTCCTACCTAATGAGAAAAATTAGACTCAATACAACACATAGTCTCACTGCAAATTCCTGACAGCTTTTTTTTTTTGGTTTTTCGAGACAGGGTTTTTCTGTGTAGCCTTGGCTGTCCTGGAACTCACTCTGTAGACCAGACAGGCCTTGACCTCAGAAATCTTCCTGTCTCTGCCCTCTGCCTCCCGAGTGCTGGGATTAAAGACATGCGCCATTACATTATTATCATTAAGAAGGCCCTGACAGCCTTCTTAATGATAATTTATAAAACATAAGAGCCTTATCTCATAGACCTAGAGAAATTGTTTTGGATACTCCTCAAACAATATTAGTATCCATTGGTATTTGCTTATTTGTTTCATATTTAAAACAATAGTTTTCTGATATTTACCTTTATTTTTTCATATTTAAAAGTTGTTTACTTGGTTCCACATCTTTTGAATGTAAATCCAAGGTTCATTAACCTTGCCCATACATTTATTTTTAAACTGATTGATCCATATTTATAAACAACAGCATAATGAGTAACAACATTAGGATTTATTATAAGAAATTATTAATGAATAATGTGTGGGGAAAGACATATAATCATACAAATTCAACATAGTGCTAGATATACATCTTAAAAATAGATAAAAACTTGATAAAGAAATTTTGCAAAAATCACATTAACTACTGATTAAACTTAGTATCTTCATGGTGAAAATCTGTTATGATATAAATGTACAATATTGCCAGTAATAAAGCTGTAAGTTGTTTAACATTAATTTACTCCCCACGAGACACTCAAACAGACCCAGATGGTATAATTGTCTTTTAGACAATTAGCCTTTGTTCCTGGATAAAAAGATGCCAATATGTAAAACAAACAATGGTAAAATGGAAGCATGTTATGTACAGAGAAGAAACAAATATAACAGCCACGGTATGGGGTATTCAATTGAACTCAGTTTTAAAATAATGTAGAATACATAGCTATGCAAAGAACTGCTAAATATGCTTGTAAACTTGGAGAAGTATGAGAATGAAGATACAATTATTGCCAAAGTTTAATTTGCCTAATTTGAAATCATGATACAAAAGAAATTTACCAAAGGTTTTATCTCCCTCCTTAATTAACAAGAGAACAGTGAGTGGATAAAGTCAGTCTGGATATTGAATAAAGGGTTGTGTTTATAGAAGCTAATTGATACAAAAAACTATTAAGATAGTGTTGCTTGATTAGATATCAAACTGGGGCAATTAACTCTCTTGGGATCATTGTTCAAACTGATAGAAAGAATTGTGTCTGTTATGGTTGGATGTTAAGTGCTGCCTCACTCAAGCTGAAGGCCAGGGTGTCAGGCAGTGGTGCCACTGGGAGTTTATAAAGTTTATAAGAAGGGAACTCTGTGTCATTAGGTCATGCCGTTCAAATGAGTATCAGAGTCCTGGTCCTCCTCTTTCTTTATCTTCGCTTCTCAGTTTTTGTGAGTTGAACAGAAATTCCACTACTAGCTTCCCCTACTTAATTCTTCCTCACTAGGAGTCGAAAACCAGGACTTCCCAGAAAGATGGCAGAATGGAAGTTTTCTGTTTGTAACCTGGTTAAGAGAAGGGTCAGTGTAAGAAATAATAGATTTTGTTTCAAAGAGAGGAAGAGGAAAAGCTTCAGAAGTCCACAGAGGCCTGAGAGAACAGCTTAAAAGTGTAGAAGAAAATCAGAAGGCTACCATAAGCCAGTAAAAAGAAGACCAGCTCAATAGAGCTCCAGGATTCTCCCCAGTGGGTAGAGGGGAAACAGAGTCCTCATATAAAAGATAAGCCAAGAATCCTTAGTGATAAGGCAGTAGCAGTTCTACAATCAGGACAAGTGCAATGCTCTCACAAGCCTCAAACCTGTGACTATAGGCCTTGGCGAGACAGGAAGTCCTCTGATAAAAGGGTTAGTAGTAAAGAGAATGCCACCTGTCTCACAATGTGGCTTAGAGGGGAGCTGTTTTGTGCTCCCCCAAGAATGATTCTACTATCAGAAACTAAATTACTTTGGGATTTGAGACCTGGAAACAACTACAAATCTAACTAGCCACAGCCTCAAGTAAGAGACAGCCCTGAAATGCAAAGCTGTAGAAGATGGGAGGGCAGAACCATGTCAAACTGGAGGTAGGGCATAACTCTACCTCTGGTGGCCTAGAGAAGATTTAAACTGAGAATGACCATGGAAACTGATACCTTTGAACATAAGTCATCAAATACATAGATTAACCTTTGGAGGCACATGCCTGTCATACACTGCATTGACTCCCAGAACTCTATAGTACGTACACCTGGCAGGATAACAAATACTTAAACCTTTTCTAAGTATTAGAAGACATGAAGACAGATCTTCAGCTTGTACAGATCTCAGTGATACAGTTTCCTCCCATACTCTCAACACTCTTGGGAAATTTCCTTTGTTAGAATCCCAATCAGCCCAGGGACTATGATCTGGAAAATCTTAGGAGGGCAAGAGAACCAGTTCAGTTTGCATACTGAAGAGCTGAATGTGGCTAGCAAAGAATTCCAGGAAGGAAGCCACTGAAATGGAGACAGCTCGTGCAGACTAACCAACCAACATGTCTAATACAACCTTGTCTAATACAAGGTCGACACCTACAGAAACTGTATCAAGGACAAGGGTGGACAAGCCCAGGGGACCCCGGAGGGTGGTCCCATGCATTTAATTGATCATGTCTAATTTGGGTGCGGGACTCAAAAAGGATTCCTTGAAATCTTTACCCATCATCCTTTTCCTTAGATTATTTTTTTTTGTTCTTTCTATCTTTTCTTTTTTCCTTTCTTTCTTTTTCTGTTCTTCTGCTTCTTCAGTCTCCCTTTTCCTACACATTTTACAGTGTATATATTTTATTATATTTCAAGAAATATATTTTTATTTCCCTTCACGTGTTTACTTCCTTGGCTTTTACTTTTCTACTACTATTTGATAGTCTTTTTCCTTTTCCTTCCTTTTCTGTCTTCCATTTTTTATTGTTTATAATTCTTATTTTTCCTGTCTTTTTTTTCTAATATTTTTAGTTTATCCTATTGTCCTTTCTTTAAAAAAAAAAAAAGCTTAGACTTTCATTGTTTAAAATATTCTTTGTTACATTTCTCAAATTTACTTTGAAACTTGGCTGTTGAGAATGGGTCTGTTACATATTGTTCAGCCTGCCCCCTCTGTTTCTCTTCCTTGTTGTACCATTTTTCAATACCACTTGCCTTCTTTTATTTAATTTTGCTGACTCTCTCTGTGTCTCTTCCTCTATCTTACTTGTTTAGGGTGTATTTTCAAACAAGTTTTAGCACATTTTATTTTAGTTTTGCTGTTTCCTGTTTCTGAATATTGGTTGATAGCTACTTGGTTAAAGTTATTTTAGATGTATTTATACATTATACAGTTGGTCATTGTGGGTATTGCAGCAGCTATTCTTTTTTTTTTTTTTTTCCTATTTAAGTGGTATTGGAGACTGAGCTTTCGAGAGCAAGCTGCTGTATAGAAAAGTGTCCAGATAAAACTAAAAACAATATGTAAACACGATACACAAATAGCAATGTAGAAACAGAGGAAATATGGAAAAACCAAGTAACAGCAGCCTTAAAATATTTCATTTTAACTACTGTATTTAAGGATATATAAAAAGGTGTACATTTCAATAAAAGTTTAAAAATTCTGTAAAAATGATCAATGACCTCTAAAAAGATAAACAAGTACATATATTCAAATATGTGGAAAAGAAAATCAGAAATATAGATGAAAATGTCGGTAAAATAGAATAGAAAAATCATAATGTGGAAGAAAATGTAAGAAATTCAGAAGAAAGAAATGGAGAAGCAAACAATATACTCAACCAAGCTGCCAATAGTGTGTGAAGGTAGAGAACAAGGTTTATGGAGTGCTATATAGAATATAGTAAAGAAAACAAACAGAGAAATAAGAGAAATCACCCTGTCCAAGAACCCTGTGATATGACGAAATGATCAAATGGAATATCCACAACATACAAGAAAGAAAAATGATTAAAAACAACAACCAAAACCTGAAAGCCTAGAGAATGTATTCAGTAAAATTGAATATATTAAGATCACATCAAAGCCAAGACAAAAGGTAGCAAAAAATACTAAATTCTGGGCAGCAATGAACAAAATTGAGTTTAGGAAAGCAATACTAGTGTCAAAACAAAAAGTGGATTCTTCGAAGAGAGAACACGATGGATAAACCACCAGCCAAATGAACCAAGAGAATGAGGAGATCCAAATTAGTAAAATTACAGTTCAAAAACAGTGGGGTTATAACAGGTTCAAGCAAATTCAAAAGGTAACTAGGAAATTCTTCAAATACTAATGTTTAAAAGACAAGGCAAATCTAGAAGAAATGAAAAATTATAAATTTCAAAATTAATCCAAAAAAAAAAAATCGAAAGAACAGAGAGATAAACAAAATATCCATACATAGCAATGAAGTTGAAGTAGTAAGTTAACTGCCAAGTTCTATTTTTTTATTTCTATAAATATTTTAAGAGATTTTAAACATAATTACACCCTCTCCTCTCCTGTCCTCCCCTCCCCTCCCATCCCCTTCCCTCTCCTTTCCTTTCCCATTACCCAAGCAGTATTGGGCATTGGGTCCCTCTTGTGGAGTGAGCCTTAAGTCTAATCAGACTTCCATTTCATCCTTTGACAGCCTCTCATGTACCTCTCCTTGCTCTTTTTATGTTTCGTGTGTGTGTGTGTGTGTGTGTGTGTGTGTGTGTGTGTGTGTACAATCCTGAAACTGCTCTTTAAAATGGAAAGGAACTACAATACTAAGTTAATTCTACGTGGACAGTATCATCTTGACATCATAACCCAGTTGGCGGTGGAAATGGCTATTTACTATTAAAACCTGATAACCGAAATTTGATCATAAGAATAGACAATAAACACACAAATAGCCAGATGCAGTAGCACTCCTGTAGCAAGTTAGAGGTAGAAGGATATGGCAGAAACTTGCATATGCAACAGGCAGGACAAATAAGAGCTTTTTTCCTTAAAAATAAGGATAAAGGGAGCATGTTCTCCTGCTGTCCTCCATCCTTCTGGCTCTTAAAATATTTGCAGCTCTGCAAGGTAGTTTTTTGATGGAGACCTTCCGTTTAGACTCTCACTCTGAGTAATGTCAGAAGAAGCCTCTCTGATGACTGGGTAAGGCACTAATCAATTTTTTTTTTCTTTCACTTTCTCTCTCCCTCTCCTCTCTCACCTCTCCCCTCCCCTCCCCTCCTTTCCTTTCTGTTACCTAAGCAGTGTTGGGCATGAATTTCTCCTTGTGGATTAAACCTTAAGTCTAATCAGACATTGTTTGGCTATTCCCCTAAGTTCTGCCCCACCATTGCTCTAGTATATTTTGTAAGCATAACAGATAGTAGGTCAAAAGATTTTGTGGTTAGGTTGATGTCTGCATTTCTCTTTCAGTAGTCTACACAGAGTATCTTCTTTTATCGAGGAGACTAGAATAATTGGGTGATGACTCAAGGTAGGCACCAACACAGCTCCTCCACGTTTAATGAATTGTGTGTATTGTCCTTGTCAATTGGGACCTACTGTCAGCTTGCAGAGTGCAATACTATGTCTTGCCAACAGTGTGAGTATTTCCATATGAACCTTGTAGCCAACAACTCAGGTAAAAGAAGGTTACCTAGTCTTGTCACTGGAATCCCTGCCTGGTGATCAGAGATGGCCAGCTGAGACTCCAAATTCCTGATTACTAAGGATCCTGAATCAACTAAGCAAAGTACATATGAGCTTTTACATATTCCATTTCCTCAAAATGGAAAGGAATTATACAATATGCATTAATTCCCCAAGGACAGTATCACATTAACATAATAACCAAATAGGGTGCAGAAATGACTAATTGGCCTTCAAGCCTGATAACTGAAGTTTGATCATCAGAATTAACATTAAACACACAAACAGCCAGATGCAGTAGCAGTCCTATAGCAAGGAGAGACTGAAGCAGAAAGCATGGAACCTACATGGGTTTCCCCAGGTCCTCTACATACATTATAACAGCTTTAGCTTAGAGGGTCTCTGACTCTGGTGCCTGCTCTTAGAACTCTTTCCACCTGTTGGGTTACTAGGCCCAACTTGGATTCAATAGTTTGTGCTTCATCTTATTATCTTGTGTCTTGTCATCTCTGGTTGTTATCTCTTAGAAGTTTATTCTCTTCTAAGGAGAGGCAGAAAGGAAGAGAATCTGAAGTGGAGAAGAGTTAGAGAGGAACTAGGAATAGTAGAGGGAGGGAAAAGTATAATCAGATTATATTGTTTGAAAAAGTAATCTATTTTCACTAAAAGGAAAAAGATGGAAAGAAAATATGAATTCATAAAAGAACTAAGTTCTACAAGTTAACAATTCCATTAGCAAATATTAAATTAAAATATTATCATTTTATTAATATATATTAATAGGTATAATATAAACAAATAGCATATATGATTTACATGGGACTTACTGATTGACTTTGGATTTATGTTTTACATATGTAATTACTAGCATTGCTTAGTATTTTCTAAGGTTTTATATTTATATATTTATATATAATATACCATATATTTCAATAGATCTATATATAATATTTCATATATATTCTATATAAACATTACAATTTATATATTAAATATTGATTATACATGCATTATATAGTATGTAGTATATAATATATAGTATCTTTTATATATTACATAAATATATATATAAATATGTGTATGTATTAAATAGTTTCAAAAGAAATTAAAACAAACAAAAAGTTTAGATAAAAGAAGAAAACCATCTCCCCAAAGAATGTCATTTGACATTCACACAGGAGTTGTGATATATACATGACCACACAAACAATCTCATGAGCAGGCATACACACGCACATGAAAATATCATAAAGTAGCCATCAGTCTGTATGCTATTGAGCAATAATTAGCAAAATAAATAAACACATCCAAAAGCATAGATCTCATCAACCATATATTGACATGTCATTAGTCATTAATTAAATAACCTTGACTCACTATAAAGTATTTATCATATGGATTTCTTCACAATGATAGAACTTTAAATAACTCAATACTTACACTCTCTTTTTCTTTTCCTTTTTCTTTTTTTCTGAGATCAGACAGGGTTTCTCTGTGTAGCCCTGGCTGTCCTGGAACTCACTCTGTAGACCAGGCTGGCCTTAAACTCAAACCCACCTGCCTCTGCCTCCTGAGTGCTGGAATTAAAGGCGTGCGCCACCACTGCCTGGCAATTCTTACACTCTCAAAACTTTACATGTGGGAATTAATGTATAATGTATAATTCCTTTCCATTTTGAGGAAATGGAAATATGTAAAAGCTCAACTTATCCAGAAAATTTCTACGTATCTTTCTCCAGGGTTTAGACTAGATTGCTATTACAGGAAGACAGATATTTTGTCTTGTTTACTTTACCATGGGTGTTTATACAACACTAAAAAGCTGGCTCTCAGAATTTGAATATTCTCCCATGTAATTAATATTTTTCACATCTAATTTGTTAGTGATTTTTCTACTGATGTATAGAGGAACATATCTATGTATGATTCTATAAATATGAATTTGAGAATATGAAGTGGGGCATGGGAAAAGTTGAAGAGAAATGGAGATGTAACTATGTTTTACTTTTTAAAAACATAAAAAGAACAGTAACAAGATATCTTTGAAGTAAAAGATAATCTTATAAACAAGAAATAAAATACATATAAAATTTTAATATGATAGGAAGATTATGATGGGAGTCAGAAGGGAAGAGTTGGGTATGAATTAATCAAAATACATCATATTCATATATGAAAATTCCAAAGTACCACAAGACTATTCCAGCAGCATTTGTTAATATCTCCTCATCTACGGATGGGACTTTGTAATTTAGGCCTTCCATACTGTAATTTTATTTTATTTTATTTGATACAGGTGTTATATGTGCTGTCATAATTTCTATGAGTTCATATTTGTCTAGAATATAGTTTCTTTAAAATCACCCACTGCTTTGGTTTTTAAAACCTCCCATCTTCCTTTCTACTATGACCCTTAGGCTTTGGGAGAAGGCAATGTGAATATAGATGCTGGTTCCTCTTCACTTTTTTATTTCTGCACATTGATTGGTTGAGGTTCACTTTGTTAGTCACCATCTATTAAAAAAAAAAAAGAAGCTTCTCTAATGAGGGTGAAGAGATGCAGTGCTCTGTGGGTATAGTGATAAATATTAAGAACCTATTTAAAATCAAGTCCATTTAAAAGAATAATAGTAGTAGATTCTCCTCTAGAACCTATGCCCTTTTTACCCACCGGTTCTTAGCCCCATAACAATGCCAACAGTGGGTTCTTTTTTGGAGAGAAACCTTAAATCCCTTAATTCCAACCAGAGAATGATGGGTTACTCCCAAAGCATTTGTGCAACTACGGCACCCATCAGCGTATGGTGGAAAGGCCATCATTATTGCAGTTTTTAGGCAATTACTTTTAATGTCTGGTAGCATGCTCAGCAGCAGTCAGCACTATGAATGCTAGGCAATATTGAAAAAGCTCTCAGGTCAGTACTAGCTTGATTTACCTATGTGCTACAGTGCAACTAGGTGGTTTCTTCAGAAATAGGGTCTTTCTATCAAGTTCTAAAACATAACAAGAGCAAAGAAAAAATTGATCCCCATGCAGGCAGTGGGCAAGGATAGAATTATATTCATTTAGTATATTCCATATGGAGGCCAATATACTATTCAAATTATAAGATTATTCCAAGAAGAAACAAATCTTAATTCCTGGTTTATTTATTTAGGATCCCATTATACTTGCAATTTTAAAGATACAATCCTCTCAAATCCCTTAATTGCTTTGATAACTTTAACTACTAAAACTGAAGCTCTAAGCTAGACATACATTTAATTTGGTGGTATTGTTAATGCATATAAAACTCTGCTTCAGAGAAATTATATTCCAATCATGACCAAAAACTTTTTACATATACTATGATATAAAAGTGTTCTGTCTTATTGAAAGTCAACATTTAAAACTATTTCTAACATTCTATGCTTATTAAGAGATTGGAATGCACTGTGCATTTATGTATAGAGAGGAACTGCTTTTATTTGTTATTTGGAATAGGAAAGATAGTGAAAACTATCTTTCCTATTTCTGTATTCATTCATAGTATTATGTAACATTGGGTTTTACATAACAGAAGCCAAAATTGTTTTTAAAGATTCAAAACTGATTTGTATAGATGTATTAGAAAAATTCACATATCAATACTTAGTCTTTATTATACAAACCTGTCTTATTTTGCTATAAGTTTTCCTCATAAAAACTCTTATTTAATTCCAGCTTTTAATTTGTTAATAATTTCATTTAATATCATGGGAAATGTTTTTGATCACTTTTATATAAATTTCAATTAGAATCACAAATTGCTAACTTAATAACAACATTTTGTTTTTCATTATTTTAGATGTGATTTTTAATACTCGATTACATGCAAATATTACTGAGAAGTTAAGCTTGCATGGGCTAAGTGGCAATTATCGAAGAATAATGCAATAGGAAGGTAGTGGAGTAGATAGGTAGCTGTTGTCTCTACCTGGAAGGATTCATAATTATGGTTTAGCATTAAATTTAAGCATTTAATAATATATATGTATCAATGGCCCTGGACAAGATAACAGTTTAATCACTTAATATTTCCAACCTTACCAGGCATTGTGATTGTAATTGTGGTTTTCCATACATATTTGTTTTTATTTTTCATGTTATATGATAGTATTCAGTTTGTCAATGAGTTGTATGTGTTCATGTGAATTCAAAACAGCTAGTATGAAAAAGAATGCTTGTGTAGAAAGCTTTGTACTTCAGATCTAGATGTTTGAAAGAAGATATTAGGGATTAGATAGGCACCTTTCTGAGAATATGCAACAAATATAGTAAGAGCCTTACAAACTGAGTAATTAATATTTGGGAGCTTTCTTTGTAGCAATGCATTCCAGTTACCTTAAGCTGCACGTGTCCATGGTGATATATTTATATTACATATGAGGAAACAAAGAGATTTCCCAATGAAATTGAAGTCTTTCAATATCAGCTCCCATCAAGATAAAACAATGACTGTAGCTCAAAATACTACAAGGTAAACCTTAACCTATAGCTTCATGCAAGAAGACAGTGGAGCCCAGTACAAGTGATCTGTACAAAAGGGCAAATAGAGGCTCTAAGGCAAAGCACTGTGTTCCAAAACCCCATTACACTGGGTGGTTGTAAATATAGGTCCCCAGCTGAAAAATACTTAGTGAGTCTTTAGGAAGATCATAGCAGTTCATATCTGCTTGATCTCTGTTTGAAGATGAAATTATAGGTGGGATGCTATTGGTATAGATGGTGTGTAGATGCCTTCCAACATAAAATTACAGTAGGAATTTTGCCAGAATACTCAACAGCAGTTTAGAGAAAGACTAGCAATGAGTGATGGAAAGTCAGAATGGTAAACAGTATGGAGAAATACAGAGGAAAATCTCAGCACAGAAGCAACATAAAGGATATATAATTTTTTATTGTTTGGTGTAACTTTAAAGACATCTCTTTGAAAATACTAGTTCAGCACAACAAATGATGCAGAAACCCAAGTGACAATATATGACAACCAAAGCAATTTTAGCAAAAAATAATTTGGACAAGTCAATCACCAAAAGGATAACTAAAGTTATGTTATCTGAGAAATTAAGATGTAAGGAAAGAGGAAAATTTGATATCCAGAATGTCTATATTACATTTAAAACCTTTAGCTTTGTTCAAAATACTGAGAATATAGAATGTAAAATAAGCTTTTGAGAGGTCCATTCTCAAGGTAACAAGGACAGCAAACAATCTTTGAGAACTCTTAGACATTGAATTAACTAGAAAAATTTTTAAGTAAAAATATGTGCATATTCTCACAGAGAAAATGGAAACAGTGGGCTAGGAACTAAGGAAAATAATAAAAAGTGAAACCTGAGGCATTAATAAAATTTCTAAGAACACACCACTAGCGAAAAGGAAACCATTTGAATTCTAGAACTCAAAAGGACCAAAAACTAATAAATAAACAAACAAATGAATAAAAATTGACTAAAGTCCCAAAGGAAAACAAATAGGCAGAAAAAAATCACTGAACAGGAGAGAGAGAGAGAGAGAGAGAGAGAGAGAGAGAGAGAGAGAGAGAGAGAGAGAGAGAGAGAGAGAGAGAGAGAGAGAGAAATGAAGTACATTGTGGAATAGGACTTACACAAGAAGTATTATGGCCAATTGTTTTTATAGGTGATAAGGAATCTCATAAAGCTCAATGAATAAATTTCAAGTCAGGTAACACGAGAGAGAGCCCCACACAAACATTTATTAGTGAAACTAACCAATAGCCAAAACAGGACAGGTTTTTGAAAGCAGGAAGAATAAAGCAAATTGTCCTGTGTAGAAATGTGCAAGCTAGCCTTCTCTACATTTGCTATTTATTTTAATCATAGGCCATGGCACAGCAGGATAGAAAACAACTTTCATGAGTTGGTTCTCTCCTTCCATCTTGTCAGTTCTGGGATCACATTCAGTCATCAAACCTGGCATCAATCACCTCTATCCTGTAAACCAGCAGATTTCAACCTGTCGGTAGTAATCTCTTTGGGGTTGCATATTAGATGTCATGAATATCAGATACTTACATTATGATTCATAATAGTAGCAAAAATGCAGTTATAAAGTAGCAATTAAATATTTTTATGCTTGGGTTCCATGACAACATGAGGAACTATATTAAATGGTAGCAGCATTAGGAAGGTTTGAGAATCACTGTGAGCCATCCACATATCTTTAAACAGGTATTTTTTATTTTGTAAAGTGAGAAGCCTTTAGAGTATATATTTAGTGGATGATGAAATACATATTAAGTGTCAGCAATCTAAAACCCAGTTAAATTATTCTTGAAATAGTGGGAAGAAGTTGGAACATTTATACACAAGCAAAAGCAGAGGGTTTCATGACATAACTGCTCAGAAGCATACACAAGGTGACTGTAGGAGTAGAACAAAGCAATAGTCAACAGTATCTTGAAGATTTATGAAGAAGCCAAGACACCAGAAAATGTAAGTGTGTGCACTAATGTCAAAACCCCACTGCCGCATTTGTACATTCTCCCCTCTGTTTTTTTAATTCTTATACAACTAAAAGTCAAAATGCATAAAAAATATTATAAACTCATGTATTATTTGGCATGCAGTAATAAAAGTAACTAAAACAGTATAAATTATGGAGAGGAGCTATCTAGTCACAAAACATGTGCTTAAAACTTGACAGAAGTAAAGATAGATTATTACATATTTATAATGTTAATAAGAATCTCATCTAGTCTCAAGAAATGCATCCTCCTCAGTGAATTAATCATGCTCTTTGACTTTTCATTATAGAAGTATGTGAATGTATTTGAGCAATAATGTATTTGTCTACTCAGCAAATAGTAGCTTGATACATTCTAGCATTATGGTATTAAATAAACATTCAAATTTATTTTCTAGTAGTCGAGTTTAACTTGATAATTTATTTTTTGGTTGTAGCTTAAGAAAGCGAGTAAGAACAATTTTGACTGAGAAGACACAGGAGAGAGGTGGATTGGCAGTCTTGATATTATTGAAATAGCATATAAAATATCTATGGAAGAGCTTTCATGTGTTAGTAATAAATATGAGTTTGTCATTATGTTAGTAACTTTCTCTGTGATAACAGTTTCTACCCTCCTTGCTAAGATGCTATCTTGATATGTTTATTGATTCTTGGAAATCCCTGGCCCATGTATGACTTGAAGCATTTTGTATTCTTCCCCTTCAGCATGGACAGAACATGTGCATAATATTACTTTTTTTGCAACATGTATGTAATTTCACCACAGAAATATTAATTGAATTAATTGTTTTAAAAATGTTTTGCAATTGTCTCTGAACACTTTAAATTTCATCATATTCACTATAGCTCTCTTTATTTTTACTGATAACAAATTTATGTATTTTCATTGCATTACCATTTTTGCCAAAGTAAATATATGCTTCAGAAAGGCACATTTTTTTTATGTTTATCTGATTGGTATATGTCTAGAATTTTCAAAAATGTCAAGTTATTGGTAGCTTCAAAATAAATTAATCTGTTCAATGAACCAGAATGAATATTTAATATAAGATAAGAATGTAGTCAAATAGACTTGATACTCACACCGACTAATTCAAAAGCTGTGAGAAAAAGTGATCTGTAGAAGGAGGCAAAGGCATTTTCTTCTTTTTATATATTTTTGTGCTTATTTTATTAATTCTTTGAGAATGTATATAATACAGTTTGATCACATTCAACTTCCACTTCCCTAAATCTATCTCAATTTTCTTAAACGTCTAAATTTATGTCTCCTTTTAAAACTTATCAAGTTCAATTTGTTTTACCTATATACTCATTGGTTTGAGACCTTTTATTAGCGTGTGGTCAATCTCCCTGGACCCATACCCTTAATGAATACCAAGTCCCTCTCACTCAACAATTAGACCACTTAACAATACAATGCCAGTATTTTCATTTTGTTTGGTCTTATATAATTCTTGTGTGTCTTATCATAACCAATGTCTGTATCTTTACAAGTTCTTGTCCTACTATAGTCATCCAGTGCTTCTGGCTCTTACACATTTTCCACAGCCTCTTTCACAACTATCCCTGAGTGTTGGTAGGAAAGCTGTGATGTAGAATTTGCATTTTGAACTGAACACACTGACGTCTACTCTTATCTGTACCTTGACTAACTATAGAGATAAGTTTCTATAAGTAGGGTTGAGAGGTACACTCAACCATGGTTATATATAGCTCCATGTTGGGTGCCATATGTAGCATGTTGTTTTGTCTACACTGCTTTGTGTTCCTTGTGTGGGTCTCATGCAAGCACGCACCAAGGAGCTATCTCAGATCCATGTATAGAAGATACACACACATTATCTCATTTTTAAAAACTGGCATATTGGCTCTGTGGCTGGGCTCTTCTAAGCCTTCCATGCTAGTGTGCCCTTGCCTTTACTCCTAGCTCAACACCTCTAAATTGGCCCTCATCATTGTTACTTAATCACCTTTACTCCTATGTGGAGAGTTTTGGGGGCTGCCTTGTAGGAATTTGGCAAGAATTTGATATTGGGGTAGAATTCAGGAAGTAGGCTTAGATAAGAATATTTACATTTGGGCTAATACAGAGCTCAAGGTAAACTTTCCTTTTATCGTGGACATCCTGATAAGCCCGAGAAACCCTGATAAGCATTATTACCTTGTTTGTACCTCAACTATCAGTGATTATTGCTTTGTTTGTGCTTTGATCTAGAACTGACCTTGTTCTTTTCATGTGCTTAAAATGGTATAAAAGCGAGCTGGAGAAAAATAAACTCTTGTCAGCCTCAGCACTGGCTGGAGTATTGTCTAATGGTCTATTTCTTTTCAATCTTTGCTCTCTCTCTTGAGATCCTGTTGACTGACTGCTGGCTTGGTTACTCTTAGCTCAACAACTCTAAATCTTCCCTCAGTTTAGTTGCCTAGTTACCCTCTGGGAAGGCCATTGATCTTGCTGCCCAAGATGCTTTGGGGCCACTTTCCCTTTTCTGCCTACATTTTGTAAGATCTCCCTAATAGCTCTGACTCTGTTCCATCTCTCTCTGCCTCAGGTCTCTTGATTCTCCTCCTCTCTGTAGCCAGTGAGAACCTGGAAGTCCAGCTCTTTCTTTCCACCCAACCTTTGACCACTGGTATCTTTATTGATAGATCAAAAACCAGTTGGGGGTGAGGACCTTCAGTGTCCGTAAACAGATTTCCCATCAAAGCATCAGAACCACAACTCTGTGATATAGCAATGCTACTAACAGTCAGTTTTAAACTGTGTGCATATAGCATATTAAGTTCCCCTAGAGCCTACGACTTATTTAGGCATGAGTTTTTGGCCCCAGTAATGATGGCAGGCATGGGTTCGGTCTTGTGAAATGGGCCTAAGATCCAGAAAGAATATGGTTAGTTACTCTGGTAACATCCACACCACAGTTTAACTATGGACATAATCATATGCAGATGTACGTAGTCTGGGAATTTCTTACTAACCCTAATGTTTTCATTCATGAATATCAAAAATGTAACATTATACTTATAAAAGCTTTTGATACTAATTTTTTATATAAATAATTATTAATTTAAAATTATAATTTAAGGTTTTGATATAATTAAAATATAATTAATATTTTACTGAAAAAGTAACTGCTTTACTAGAGAAATTTACATAGATTTAGATGATCAAGATACACAGTCTATCAATTTATATATACTATTCATTTATTTGTATTCGGAAATTATATTATTATTTGAAATTACTTGATAGATTTACTTTGTTCCTTGTGAAATACTTGGAAACTTCTACCTAGTAATTATCAAAAATAGAAAATAATAATTAATTATAATATGTATCCTAAAAATCTTAACATAGATTTATGTCTGAACTTCATTAGTATAAAATTCACACTTACTTAAATTTTCTAGCTCACATAATTAACTAATTATACAGTGAATATTTTCCACTAAAAATAATCGTTTATTTTTATTACACCTGTATAATTCATAAATTAAAGAGTAAATAAAAGTAAAATCAGATAAAATTATTTATGATATTATATAGCTATAGTAGATATTAATGAATTATTTAATAACTAATATTTAGTAAGTTATGATTTTACTTAAAATATTTTAAGATGTATTTATTTACGTGTATTTTATGTGCATGTATACTTGACTCTACCTAGGCTCCATTAGAAAACTCCATTAGACTATGCTGCCAGTAGATATCAATTGTAGATAGCTTCTTACTTAGAGATTTATGAAAAAATTACAAAAGCCATGTAGAAAGAGGAGACCCCTGTGGATAGGTTCATTTACTTCTACAAAAGGAGTATTACAAGAGAGAAGGTTTAAACTAGAATAAATCTTGAAACTTGCTAACAATGGTTTTTGTACTAATTAACATATTTATTTACATTTTAAATCCATTTCATTAGTGCCTCAATCCATAATGTTAGAACAATTTATATTTTGCTTAATTAATGCCAAATTATAGTGGCATGGCTTTACAAAATATTTTTCTCTTTTTAAAACTAAGGTTTTTTTATCAGTATCAACACTAAAAAGAAGAACTATTTTATGAACAAAAGATTATTGTTGTTTTGATCTTTAAGCCATTTTATACACAAAAGTTGAAAATTTTGGTTAGCCTGAGAAGAGTTATATCATACATTATATAACATAGTTAATGTCATTTTAGGTTGTTAAAATAACATTATTATAAATACACAAATAGAGAGATAGAGACATTTACTTTTTTAATACATACATTCCATTTTATTATATATTATTATTCATATAATAATATATAATTATCTCCTGTTCTCCAAGTAGAATTGTAGAATATAAATTTTTCTCTTGAGGTATGCACAAGTACAGAGGACAAAGAGCTTTATTTAATGATATTCCATAGGCTATAAGATACACAAAATAGACATTTAAGTTAAAGTAGGCAGCTAAGATATTTAAGACATTTTAGCATAATTTACTGTTACATCAAACAGGAGAACACAAGTCAGAAAATGGATGTAGACCAGAATGCTAATGTTAGTTAACTTTTCATCATGGTGCCAAATGCCTGTCCAAAATATTTTAAAGGAGGAACATATATTTTGTCCCATGGTTTTAGAGGTTTCTGTCAACAACTAACTAATCCCATCGGATTCTGCCAAAGCTTTGTCATCACATGGAACATAAGAGAGTTGCTCACTTGATGGCACTTATTCAAAATAAGACTGAAAGTGAGAGCCCAAGAAGAGAGAATGGGAAGATATGGGAGAGAGGGAGACAGAAAAAGAGAGAAGAAAAGATGGAGGAAGACAGACACAGAGAGACTGGGAAAAGGGAGAGGAGGATGGAGAGAGAGAGGGAGAGAGAGGGAGAGGGAGAGAGAGAGAGAGAGAGAGAGAGAGAGAGAGAGAGAGAGAGGAAGGGAGGGAAGTGGAAAGGAGAGAGGCAGGAGGGAAGGATGGGGAATGGAGTTATGAAGGGAGAGATCTAAAAACATCTAGCCTTCAAGTGTATTCCCCCAAAGATCTACTTCCTCCATCAGGACCTCACCACCTAGAGTTTTCATCACTTCTTAAAATAGAGCCAACAGCCGGAGACCAGGACTATAATGTGTGAGCCAGTGGATAATATTTCATATTCAAGCAATGACAAGTAGCTTCAAAATACTTCTGTGGTACATGACCAGAATCTTTTTGTTATTGCAAATACTTTTGCAAGAAACAGAGACACCAAGTGAAAGTAGCCCGTTCTAAATGCTGAGGAAGATGATGATAGTAACTGTCTAAAGGAATGGTGATCCATTTGGGGAAGCTGTATCTGTAATCGTTTTCTCACTTATCTTTTTTTATTTTTTTATTTTTACAGAGTGCTCTAATTATAACTCTACATGATCAAAAGGAAATAGGAATATTTTAACAGAATTTAGCTACTAGAGCAATTAAATTGAAATATACTTGATTTTTAGACAAGTGAAAATAATTAAAAAATTTTAACATGCATATTATCCAAAAAATATAGATAGCTAACTAGCACACTTTCTAAACAGGGAGACATTTGTGTGAGAAATGTGTAGAGAAGGGAGAACAGATGTCATGGGCATACATGATTGTTAAATCATAAAATTGGTACAATACCATAAATAATATAAATGAATAACAATGCTATAAGGGTATACTAATGATTGGTTAAGGATGTGCTTTTGAAATTGCATAAATCATTTATATAACATCAGTTCCCTTTTGAAGCAGGTGATAATTTGAACACAGTAGCAGTGTATTTCATTACTTACCAACTAACTGACCTTAAGAAGGGTCATACCCAAGAATCTGACTATATTTTTCTATCTGTTTTTCTGTATTCACTTACAAACTCCATATTTACTACATAAAGAAATACACAACTCTCTGTGAGGTTGGACCAAGAAGGAGAGAAGCATTTGGGATGTAAATAAATAAATAAATAAATAAATATAAATTTTTTAAAAAGAAATATACAACATAACTTTGCAATAGGACACCAGACTTCATTTTCCAGAACAGTAATAGAAAGTAAATTAGGAAAATAGGGAAATTTAATAATATTCTGCTACTTAATACTCATTCTTCATATTTTCAAGAAGTTTATGGAATGTAAGCTGCTGAAACACTTAGAAATACATTCCAGTTTCAGTGTGTATGTTGCTGGAGTGAGCACAAGTTGGGATATTCAAAATATGCCTCTTCAATATTATTATTCCCAGGGTCAAGTGTTATAATGAATTGAGCATTACTAATGACAATATGCAATTATTCAGAAAAGTAATTAGTTCTAATATTCCAGATGTCTAAATGTACTATACAATGTGTATTCCCAACTGAAAAGTTTTGTTTTAAAATTATATTTGACACTTGTATGTGGGAGGACAGTTAATTTATACAAGCTTCTTCAGCATATACACACTGGAAGGGAAACGTACTTGCCATAAATATGATGCATTGGTATCTAACTAATCCAATGGTATTTATGGTGTCATATGATGTTGAGGAGGACTTCAAAGTCTACAATCCTTGAAAATCCCTTTTTTCTTTGAACTAGGGAGTGCACATTTTCGAAGTTTAGCATCTATTTATTTTCCATAAAGCTTTTGGAAGCAGAATTCATTAACTTCAAATGTCATCCAATGAAGTAATCATTTTATTATTATTTCCTTAGGCAAAGATTAGTGAAAATTCAAATAAACTTGACAAAATTAAAATCCAGTATTATAGTATTTTAGTGCCTATAAAGAATTACAAGAATCCAATTTCAGCATGATGAATTGCAGACAAAACCAGCTTTAGTCATTAGTAACAGAAGAGAAGGTAATAAGATTCAAATGATTTAAGAAGAATCTATTGACATTCCACTTACAAAGTCTCCAAACTGGAAGAGTACCCAGCCTTCAAAAAATTTGCAGACATAAATGTAGAAATATAATGACAATGATATTTAATAATAGTATTGATAAAGCTACACGCAGAGAGAGTAGACAAAACAGATAAATCTTTCTGGAAAGTTTGGTGCATGTAAGATGGTGATGTATAGATGGAGTAAAGTGCTACATGGTCAACAAACTTCTAATGGTCAATAAACAAAATAAGACTGTAGATTAACATATCAGCAGTAACTAGGTATGCTAGTGTATGCCTTTAATCACAGCTGTTCAGAGGCAGAGGCAAGTAGATCTGTTCAACTTTGAGGCCAGCACTGTCTACATAGAAAATTATAGGCAAAGAAAGTCTGCATAAAAAGACCCTATTTCAGAAACCAAAATCCAAACAAACAAAAACAACAGGAAAAAAAAATTTTTTTCTATCAGCATAGAGTTTTGGAGGCAAACCCAAATAATTGTCATTTATTATTCTAGAATTTGATTAGAAAAGTCTCTCCATATAGTTGTGGTGAGGATGGGGAACATGGAAAGCTCTTATTTCAGAGATTCCTGATGAAGATCCTGAAATAAAGCCCGATCCTGATGAGAAACATGAGATAGTTTGTGAACTGACTTAGCATGGTATGTGATGCAAAAAGCAAATGTAAATTGAAGTTACTTACATTAGATCAAAATTCCATCTCTAGTAGGGCCGATGGGAAGATAAGATTCAATTTTATCTCTTCAGCACTTTTTTCCTTTAATGCTTCTATTATTAAAAGTATTTTCTTAACTTCTTCAGTATAAATGACATTTTAGTACAGAGATGCTTCAGTTTATGCTCTATTAAATTCTAAAATTTCTTTGTACTACATAGATATATGTTTGAGTTCTTTATATGGCAATTTAGTATTATATTTAACTTTTTGGGTCTATTAGTTGAATTTTATCTACTTAGCTTAGCACAAGAAATTAGCCCATAAAAAAGATTGTAGATGATCTGAATATAAAAGCATATTTCTCATAAAACTATAATAAAATAACCATATTTACAAATTATAAATGACCTATTCTAAATTCCTTCAATGTCTATGCATATGGGATCAATCTAAAAACTAATTCTTCTGAAAGATAATTTGTTTACTTATGCAAAGTTACTTCTATTTAAACTCCCTTAACATTTTTGACAGTCATTGACAGTCACAGTAAGGGCTCAGTATATAAGGTGCTAGCATCTATGACTGATCACTTGAGTTGCATCTGTTGGACCTGCATAGCCAAAGCATAGAGTTGACCACAGCAAGCTGTCCTGACATTCACACATACCCTATGGCAAATGGCATATGCATTCTACTCCATGCTAAGTAAGTGATTCAATTTTACCGCAGGAAATCCCACTACCATTAACAAACAAAATAGAAAAAACAAGCAAACAACAACCAAAAGAAACATCAGCATCTCAGTGACTTATTTAAAGTAGCTCCTCAGTTCTGTGCACTGTTAAATATCATCCTGCAGAATGCAGCCTTGAACTCATTGGCACAGGGGGAAATTTCCTAAACAGAACTCCAATGGTTCATGCTCTAAGATCAACAACTGATAAATGGGACTTCATGAAACTAGAAAGCTTCTGTAAGGCAAAGGACATAGACAATAGGGCAAATCAGCAACCTATAGATTGGGAAAAAATCTTCACTAACTCCACATCCAACAGAGGGCTACTATCCACAACATATAAAGAACTCAAGAAGCTAACCACCAAAAAACCAAACAACCCAATCAAAAAACAACAGAGGAATCTCGAATGGTAAAGAAGCACCTAAAGAAGTGTTCAAAGTCCTTATTCATCAGGGAAATGCAAATCAAAACAACCCTGAGATTCTACCTTACACCAATCAGAATGGTTAAGATCAAAAAATCAGGTGACAGCACATGTTGGCAAGGATATGGAGAAAGAGGAACACTCCTCCATTGCTGGTGGGATTGCAAACTGGTACAACCTCTCTGGAAATCAATCCGGAAGTTCTACAGAAAATTGGAAATAGATCTACCTGAAGATGGAGCTATACTACTTTTGGACATATACCCAAAAGATGCCCTACCGTGTCACAGGGGCACATGTTCTACTATATTCATAGCAGCCTTATTTGTGATAGCCAGAAGCTGGAAACAAGCCAGATGTCCCACAACAGAAGAATGGATACAGAAAGTGTGGTTCATTTACACAATGGAATACTACTCAGCTATTAAGAATGAGGACATCTTGAGTTTTGCAGGCAAAGGAATGAAACTAGAAAATATCATCCTGAGTGAGGTAACTCAGACACCAAAGGACATGCAGGGCATGTACTTGATAATAAGTGGATATTAGCCAAAACAAAGTACAGAATACCCAAGATACAACCCACAGAACTCAAAAAGGATAACAAGCTGTAAAACTCAAGTGACAAGATGCCTCAAACCCACTTGGGAGTGAGAAGAAAGCAATCACAGGAGGAGGGAGGGAGGGAGGGAGGGCCCTGGGTGGGAAAGGAGACAAGGAGGGGGAGAGGGGAACATGATTAGGTATTGGGTGAGGGGAACAGGACTGAAGCCCTGAGGGCCAGCAGTAAGAATGGAAACAGGGAACCTCAGAAGGTAAGGGGGGGGTTCCTGACTGTACCAGAGATCTAAGAGGTGGGGGACACATAGGACTCAAAGGGAGGGACCTTAGATAAAATACTCTACAGTGGGGAGAGGGAACTTGTAGAGTCCACCTCTAGCAGAAAGACAGGGCATCAAGTGAAGGATGCTGGTTGTCATCCCACAGTCAAAACGCTGACTCATAATTGTTCCTGTCTAAAAGAACTTCAGGGATAAAAATGGAGACGAACCTGAGGAAAAGGAGGTCCAGCAACAAGCCCAAATTGGGATCCAGTTTAAGGGGAGGCACCGAGGCCTGATACTATTACTGATGCTATGGTGTGCTCACAAAAAGGAGCTTATCCTGACTGCCCTCCGGAAGAACCAACAAGCAGCTGAAAGCGTCAGAAGCAGATATTTGCACCCAATCAATGGACAGAAGCTGCTGATCTCTGTGGTTGAATTAGGGAAAAGATGGAAGAAGCTGAAGAGGAAGGCAACCCTGTAGGAGGACCAGCAGTCTTAACTAACCTGGACCCCCGAGATCTCTCAGACACTGGGCCCCCTTAAGGTAGCATACACTAGCTGATATGAGGCCTCCAACACCTATAGAGCAAAACTGCCAGGTCCAGACTCAGTCAGAGAAGACAGACTTAACTCTCAAGAGACTGGAGTCCCCAGGAAGTGGGCATGTCTGGTGGGGTGGGGGTGGGGTAAGGGTGTGGGGACATCCTCGTGAAAACAGGTGTAGGAGGCATGGTATTTGGAGCAGTCAGAGGGTGGGCAATGATGGGGGTAAAATCTGGACTGTTAAAAATTTTAAATAAAATTATAAGATTACAAATAAAAAAACAGACAAATAAAACCTAGTCTCTCTCTCTCTCTCTCTCTCTCTCTCTCTCTCTCTCTCTCTCTCACACACACACACACACACACACACACAAGCTTATGGGATAACAAGATGGTTTAGCAAGTAAAGGTACTTGCTGCTAGATCTATTAATCTAATACATTCCCTGGAATGATAGACGATAACCAACTCCTATAGATGGTTCTGTGAATTTCTCATATGCACTGCAGTGCCTGTATGAATGCATGAACACAGAAACACACACACATACACATAATAATAATAATAATAATAATAATAATAATAATAATAATACATAATGACTGTAATAAATGTAATGAAATAAATTTAAAAGAATAATATGTCATGACTTTTTTTAAACAATGGGATATATAGATGATTGGGATAATCCCTGAAGGTGGAAAAATCATAACTAGCAATAACTTCAAGGGAAAATAATTGTGGATAAATTCACTTGAAATTTCAATCATACAGCAAAAGTAATAATGTTGTCATTTGAAGTAGACAAAGGTGGACATTTAGTGTTCTTTAGTTAGCAAACGTGTTTTACAGATAATACAGAAAGCAACTATCCTTTAATCATTTTCATTTGAAACCATCTTTCTAGTTAACAGTGACTTAAAGTGATATTGTTAATAAGTCATTCTTCTAAAACAAACTCAAAGATTGGCTTTCATTTACCATTAGATCTTAGCAGAGCATAATTCACTTTTAAAACATTATACATTTGATGTTAAAAATAATCCAGTGCTTTGACAGCACTAATGTTCGGCTCTAACTCAGCTTTGTTTTTGGTAAGAAGGGTGATTTTAAGAAGCATTTGAAGAAATATATATTTAAAACTTAAAATATATTATAATATATGAGAGCAAAGTATTCCAGAGATGAAAACTGTAGTCTGGAAATGTGAAGAAGAATTTCTTGAGGTTTTCAGCAATCAGACTGACAGGAAACAAATAGAAATTTAGAAAGGACTTATTCTAGTTTGTAAGCTCATCAAACTGCTTTCCATAACCCATACTGCTTAAAATGCACCTTTGAGAAGTGTTCCATTTATTTCTCAGCTGGTTAACAATGAGACACTGCCTCCTAACTTGAATTCATCTTGAAAACAAATATTTCAGAAAAAAATGAATGCTACTGGTTTGACTGATGAAAAATGAAATCTTTATAAATAAATTAAAAAATAACCCTCCACTGAAAAGAGTTGGAGAAAAGTACATAAACATTAAATTTACTCAATAATTTTCTAAATCCCAAAGTAATAAAATGTTTTGGTGGTGACAAAAGATGTTAATATTCTCAAAATCTACTAAATATATGTTGGCAATCTACATTCTATACACTTTTAAAAAGAAGATTAAAATGAATATATACAGATATACTACAAAAGTATATAGAGTGTGCTGGAAGGATTTTGTTTGTGTAGATATGTGTGCCTGTATAAGGTATATTACAAAATAAAGATAGAGAAGAGTGACCTGTGATGCTGCAATTCAATTAACATTTCAAGGACATTTATTCATACAACATATAAAGAGGTTGTGATGGATCTATTGGAGACAAGTTCTATAATTGCAGCCTGTGTGAACAGTAATTACACCTGCGTGTAGTCAAAAGACCATTGGGTTGCATGGGCTGTATCACTTATTTAAAGCATAATGTCAGGAAGACATTGAAGTGTGAGTTACTTCATTACATAAATCATAATAGAAGGACAGTCCAGTGTCTTTCAAAACAATATTTAGGTTCATGAGCATTTTTCATCAGGTCTGGGTAAAGGATTAGGTATCCAATACCTACCATAGAAAGGGCTTAATGTTCTAGATAGAAGAATATCATTTAAGCAATGTTTTAATATTCATAAGCCATGTGAATACTTGCTGATCTATTACAATTAAATGTAATACACATATACTAACATACATATACTAATACAATATTTTGATAAAATTTCTTATAATTCAGCTTATGACAGATTTCATTAAAATTGTTTTATAGTACTAGATATCAAACCCAAGGCCTTGTACTAGTAGGCAAGGGCTCTACCACTTAGGGCTATACTTCTAGCCCTAAGTATTTCTCCATATTATAATATCTTCTCATTAAATATATAAAACAAATTTCAATGAGAACACATTCTAGGTCACAACTATGCAAACGAAGTGACAAGGGGATGCCTTCCCTCTGGGGACTGTTGTTGCAGGAGACAAGAGCAGCCTGCTGCAGATGTAACAAGACTCCCAGAACCTCAATGAGAATTAAGATAAGAAACGCATTGCTTGAGCCTATTTGTGCTATCCCTGATCTTCATTGGTACATCTCTTCATTTATTTTCCCATGAAAAGCTTTGAACTAAAGAAAAACAAAAACAAACAAACAAAAAGCTAAAGAAGAGGGAGAGAGAAAATTTCTTAGAAACAAAGTCTTTATCTTCTATATCTGGTGACTTTTTGGCTGGACAACATATGGCATTATAATAATGAACATGAAGCTCCTGTACATTTGCTCTGCTGTGATTTTAGGATTTGACAGTAAGACAATCAGCAACAGTTTTCTCTCTTGCTGCATATAACACTTAGGACATAGCTAAGAACCTTCAACCTTTCTCCACTTTTATAAGCCAAGGAACAATTTTCGGCTTAGAGCACAGGGATTATTAGACAGCATGGGAAAGATTACCTAGACACCTGAAATTGTATGAATCTACAGGGACAGATTTCTACCCCATTCTCAGTCCTGCTTTAAGCCTGGTTGTATTTTGAGAACTGAGACTGTGTTGCTATTTTAGATTATAGACTACAGTGCTGGCTTCATTTTCAGTGTTTCTATCGAGCATAATCAAGACAGCAAAACTTATTATTTTATTTTGACAGAATCAATATGTACACTATGACAATTCCTGCATTGATTCTGATATTAAGACAGAGCCATGAAAATAGATGTTTCAGATGAGACTTTTCAAACAGAGATTGTTAAAGGTTAGCCACCCACCAAGAAGATTTAGATAGAGGCTATAAAAAGCTTGGTTTATAGAGGAACTCACTGGGAGAAAGTAAAAAAGGAATTAAGTTTGCAAACACAAAGGATACAGAAGAAAGATGGTTGTTCATACTAAGATTTTGATAATGTATAGTGCTCTCAGGATCATAAAGCACAAGGAAGGCACATGAAATATTTTTATTATGTGTGTCTAGACATGGTATTATTTGAGATCATCATACTTTTGGTTCATTAAACTTTTAAATATTTATATGCCATCAAATTTGTGGAAACTCTGTTATCTATACACACATAAGTAGTTACATACACTAGCAATGAATATATGAGAAAGAAATTTTAAAAATTCATAAACAACAAAACATTAATAATTTATCTAGAATTAGGAAGGTAAAGTCATATATAATAAAAAGTACAAAATGTTTCTAAAATTTAAAAAGGAAAAAAAACAAATGAGAGAAACAACAATTGTGTTCATAAAGTAAAGACAATATTTCTGTCATGTCAGTGTAACCCTGAATTATCTGCTCCCATCAAATGTCCTTTCTCATTTCTTTTTAAAATTTCCTTCTTCTTTCTTGAAGACATAGAAAAATCTCTCCTGTAGCCCACAAGATGTTTAAAGAGACTGAATAACCAAAATAATCATGAATGAGAAAAACAAATATGGAAAATTCCTTTTCGGGGCTTAAAGTTTATGGCAAAGCTATAATGAAAACAAAATGTAAAAAAGTCATATCAACCAACAGAGTAGCATTCAGAAATGAACTCTCACCTATTTGGTGAAATGGTTTTCCAAAAATGTGCCAAGGCCATTCGTAGAAGGAAAGATAACACTTTCAACAAACAGTACTGGGCAAACTGAACAACCACCTGCAAAAAGTTAAAGTTGGATCATTGTCAAAACCTCATACAAAAATAAGAGGAAATGGATCTGTAGTCTAAACCTAAAACTTCAAGCTGTGAAACTCTGGCAAATCACAAGGCACAAATCTCAATGACATTAGATTTTGCAGTGATTATTTGGCCTGATATCAAAAGCATGGGTAATAGAAGAAAGCAGTATTGTGAACTCAAAAATCTTTAAAATTGAGCACTAATAATCATAGCAGTAAATAATTGCCACTCAAATAACTTATAGGCAATTAAGATCCAAAATATATAAAAATTTAAAAATTGAACAAAGAACAAACAAATATGATAATTCATAAGTAATCAAAGCCTTGAGTGGGCACTTCTCTAATGATGATAAATAAGTCTCCAATGAGCACTAATATGATTATCACTAATATCAATATTCAGTTGGAAAAATTTGAGCTATGGTATAATGAGATACTCTTCACACATATAACAATGGAAACTGTCAAAAAGAAACAGTATGTGGAGAAATAAAATCCTCTGAGTACTGAGGTAGGAAGACAAAGAGGTTTAGGGTAGGTAGAAAACATTATGTCGGGATGATACCCCCCAAAAATTAAATGAGGGTTGGAGACTCAACTAGCTCGCTAATTGCATCATTTGAGGAAAGGCAGACCTAAGTTTGAACTCTCAAATTCCCACTTGAAAAAATCATGTGATGCTACATACTTGTTCTTGTAATCTCAGCACTGGGAAGCAGAAGGCCTGAAAGCTCCCTGTGGCACAACAGTCAAATAATCTATTATACCTTGTAAGTTATAGGTCAGTGAGAAATCTGAGCTCCTCTATCAAAAATAGAGGGACTCACAAAACTGATACCTAAATCTGTCCTCTATCTGTGCTCTTGTCTCCACATGCTAACATATGTATACAAGTATGCACAGAGAGAGAGAGAGAGAGAGAGAGAGAGAGAGAGAGAGAGAGAGAGAAGAGGGAGAGAGAAAGATGCAGTCAACCTACTTAGGAGTGTCTACACTCATAATTTAACTTCTACTTTTCTTTATCAAAATAATTGAAATCAGGATCTCAAAAATTATTATATATATATATATGTTATGAGCAGCAGTGTTCTTGGTAGTGACAGCATGGATGAAAACACAGTACTTGTCTACAAGCAGATCAATAAAGAAATGAGCATACACACAACAAAATACTTACTTTCTGATTTCTAGAATTCCATTTGAAAACATTGGAATTCCTTCTATAAGTCTTTTGCCTCCTTAAATTTCAACGATTTTATTGATGACATTGCAAATATTTAATTTATTTTTCATATTCCTAATTTGTGGCCTATAGAAGTTCAAGTAACTTGGTACAAACTTTACATACATCCTCTTTGCTGAAATAATCTATTTGATCTAATAGGTTTTAGTGGAACTACTGACTTTTCTGAAAAAAATTATTTATGTAGAAATGTTTTTCTTACCCCTTTCACGCTGGATGTCTTTTATCTTGCCCCCCTCATTCTCTCTGACTAGAACTTCACGTAATATGATAAACAGAAATAATGTAGATAAATCCTTTTCTTGTTTCTAAGTTTAGAGAAAAAGGTTTCTGTCTTTTATCAAATAAAATCATCTGTGGACTTTGTTATATTTTAAGCCTTTGTAAAGGAAAAAAGCATATCTTAGGCAAATATGAACTTTGAGGATGTTAACTTACATATAATAAGGCAATAAAAACATGAAAATATTTTGTAAATATTTTATAAATTTTAAATAAATCATAAAATTCCACTGATATAGCCTATATATTGCCACTGTCCACTGCCTAGAAAAAAAGGAAGTAGAGGCTAGAATGATAGTTGCCAGGAACTGGAAAGAAATAGGAATGCATTAGTTTCATCTTTGCAAGGTGAAGAGTACCAGAGAGGAAGGGTGTCAGGGTTACTACAGTAGGAATGTATTTGACAGCACTCAGTTACCTCCTGTATGTGGGCAAGGGTACATGTTGCTTAACTATTAACCCAATAAAAGGGAAGCAGCTCAGAAGCATGGATCAAATACAGTACAGTGGCTTGTTTATCCCAAACATATTGAGACTATAACACACACACTACATCATATGGCATCAATATCAAGAGCAGCATGCCTCCCACTCAATATACATGGCACATTTGCTCTTGTAATCCAGACCCCTATGGAAGCACACCTGATGTGCTACCTCTATTCTGAAATTCTGAGCTAACTAATGTGGAGTTACTCCAGCATTCCTGATCACTACCTACATATGTGTCCGAACTATGAACATTTACCTGCCAAACATTTACCTAATTTGTATGGCAAGGAGTTATGACATCAGCGTTTTGTGGTATGGAAAATGTAGCTAATATAGAGTCTTAAATAAAATGCATAGTTAGGAATAATGAAATGTTATACCTAAGGACACTATAGAAAAGACAGTAAGACCGGGGGAGGAGTTATTTGAATGTATAGGTCATGTGTGAAAGCTTAACACCACCTTTGTGTCTATGAACACACAACTTATTTCCTCTCATGTATCTCTTCCTTAACCACATTTAAAAATGTGTTGTATGCTACATTGTGTGAGATTATCTCCATTCTATTTTTCTCCTGTCTTTCCTTTTCAGATTTTAAATCTACTGATTTTGTGAGTGAGTGTGTTATTATAAGTGAGACTTTTTTGTTGTTGTTTTTAGAGTAGTCCAATATCATTGAATCTAAACAGAACTAAATTCTGAATGTTTCCTTTGCATCTCACAACTTTGTTGAATTTGCTTACAGTTATAATACTATTTATGCATCCTAAATAAGATATTTCTCATTTATTCATTTTGCTTTTAGGTTTTATTTTGTTTGTTTTCTAATTCCCCATGGTCTGTGTCCCTTAAGGACTTACTCTAGCTAGGACTTTCAATAGTGTTTGAAGAGAAGAGTGAGGAAACCTTGCTTGGCTCCTCATCTTTAAGATAGACATTCCATTGTTCTACCTGTAATGCATAATTTTGCTTACTTATAAAGATATTCCCTTAATATACATCTCAAAGGTAAGATTGATGAGTGAAAAACTTTTCACACACTATCTGGTTTTGGTCTCCAAACGTGATTTTCTTGCCATTTGAGGAAATGTGAAGTCATTCATGTAGACAATCAAGGAAATGGAGAAAGTCCTTCTATCAAGTTTGAGTCTTTTTGGAACAAATTCTTGCCCAGCTAACACACACAACTTCTAAATTCATTACAGATATTTATATCCCTAACATACTTTTGAAGAAATTTAATTAAGTCATTAACCTAAGATTCAGATTACTTGTCTGATAACAGCAATAAGTTTTACAACACAACAAATAGCAAGTTGTCCTATATGTAGTCAAATATTTGGCACAGTAGGAAGGAAGAGGCCTCTTAACTCACTAATGTTCAGCACTCCTTTGCAAAGTAACATGGTTTTAAATGCTGCAATGAACTTTTTGCAGAAAATTTGTCATGACAAACTGTACTGGCTTGTGTCAAGTTTTGTGTGTCAACTTGACACAAGCTGGAGTTATCACAGAGAAAGGAGTTTCAGTTGAGAAAATGCCTCCATGAGATCCAGCAGTAAGGCATTTTCTCAATTAGTGATCAAGGAAGGAGGGCCCCTTGTGAGTGGTACCATCTGTGGGCTGGTAGTCTTGGGTTCTATAAGAAAGCAGGCAGAGCAAGGCAGGAGAAGCAAACAAGCCAGTAAGGAACATCCCTTTAGAGCCTCTGCATCAGCTCCTGCTTCCTGACCTGCTTGAGTTCCAGTCCTGACTTCCTTTAGTGATGACCAGCAATGTGGAAAAGTGAGCTGAATAAACCCTTTCCTCCCCAACTTGCTTCTTGGTCATGATGTTTGTGCAAGAATAGAAACCTTGACTACAAACCTTCTATTACAAAACCATCTCAAAAAAGAAAAAAAGAAAAAAGAAAGAAAGAAAGAAAACCATCAATGGCCTCATTCCCTTTCATACTTATTAAAAAATAAGAACATAGATTCCTGATCACTTCCCTCTGAGTTTCTTTCTTCTAAGTTAAGATAAGGAATGGGAAATTGGAAAACAGAAGTTTTCATCTGTAGCCTTCACATCCTAATCTAACAACATTGCCTTCTGTAAATAAATGAAAAGGTTTTTATGGATCAATTTAATAGGATTAATTTAATTTGCCAGTTTTCAATTTATTTTTAAGCATTATAGCTTTTAACTTGTTCTGAATACATGAAGTTAATTTAGTTCAAGTGTGGTGGTATATTCCCTTAATTCCAGAACTCAGGAAGCTAAATAGAATGATCATGAATTCAAAGGCAGGACAGCCTATGGTACTTAGTGAAATTCAAAAACAAGAAAGCTAAACATTGTGAGAAATGCTTTTAATCCAAGCATTGGCAGGATGGACATAGAAGGTGTTTGAGGCCATCTTGGTTTACATAGAGACTTCCAGGACACAAGGATTATTTAGTGGGACCTTGTCTTAAGGGGAAAAAAAGCAAATATTTTTATACCTACTTTTCATAACCTGATGAGTCCAAATTTAAAAGATTTAAATCAGGATTACACTTTTGTCATTTCTCATTTTTTCTTAAATGTTCAAAAATTGGCAAAACAGAATAATTATATAGAAAAGAAATACTAGAAAATTATTTAAAACAAATTTTTAAAATAGCCAAAAGTTAAAACACAAACAAGCTTTATTGTTATTTTGGATGAATGAACTGCTATAGTCTAGTTTTGCAGACAACAAGTTTATGGGTACCAAGGTAAAGAATTCCTATGTTGGAGGCTTAAAAATACCCCGAGATAGGTAATCAACATATGCCTTCTCAGAAGGATGAGATTATTCAACCATTTTATATTAATATTACGAACATGTTTCAAGATGATGTGCAATAATGTAACTCTTAATACAAACCTCTTTTCTCCTAGACCAGGTAGATTATATGATGAATTTCATTTATATTTTTTTGTTTCTTCCCAAATGTCGATTTTATTTCCTTTGCATTGATCCTTGATGTGTTACATAAGATTGTATTTCAAAAGTCTGAGAAGTCAAATTGTGTAGTAGTCCACCTCTTGAAAACTCTGTATGTTGCCTCAAGTCTTGTTCTGTGAGGTACTACTGAGGAAAGAGTTGCAGACAGCAGCTGTAATTCCCCTAGCTGGTTTCCTCTCAGAAGCATGATGGATATGAAGTCCATTTGTCACTGACCAAAAGTGTCATTTTTCTTTTTCTTTTGCAACTTGTCTGAACTTGGAGCAATGGGTCACTTGTCACTATGTGACCATTTGTGCAAGCAAATAAGATTCCCCCCAAACCCCCGCCCCGGAAGTAAATCTTTGTAAAATGTCAGGCTCTTTCCAGTGTGTTTTAATATGTATGGTAACATCCCATAAACGTTTTCATCAACTTCTTTCCCAAAACGATTTTTTCTATGTTAGATCTATCTAAACCATGTCAGTTTTATGTCTTTTCTTTAAAAATATATATATAGAGTATGGAGAAAATTTTGGATTTTTTGGTACACATTTTTTAAAAACAGCACGAAAAACATGACAATTATTCTTAATGCAAAGGATCATGGGTGATGATGCTTAGTTCCATTTCTCACTGCTTTAGTTGTCCTTGTAGCTTTAGGCAATTACTTATGGGAGAGTCACCTGAAGGACACTGTCCGTATTTTCCTTAAGGTCACAGTATAATAATGAATAACCTTACAGTGTACATATTTTTTCACTAAAGTAAGTTTATACTTTCTTAGCACAAATAACAAGTGACATAGTCTAACACGTTTGTTAATTTGTCAGGAAAGTATTCATGTGGGAGTCACACATGATCTATTATCCAACCTGACCTATTAGGCAATTTAATGCTTGTTCTCTCTTCCTTTGGGTAAGCTGAAGTATCAGTGCCCTTCTGAGGCAGGGTGGAAAGACAAGAAAATGTTGAGGACTTTAGGAGGATGAGAAGAGAAAGAAGCTTTACTAGAGGATCTCTGCCTCTAGTAAAGGCATTTTCTGCCTGTTAAGATCGACTTCAGTGCAGCTGATGAAGCCACAGTTGTTTACAGAGACAAGACTACCTGTGTAGAGACACCTCAAACAGGATAAACTGTACTCTTCCATGGGCCAAAACTGTATGTGACCTTGAGTTTTGTATGTGTGTGTGTGCATGTGTGTGTGTGCATGCGAGAGAAAGAGAGAGAGATCTTGATGGTCCTTTCTCACTCCTACATCTAATAACATATCTTATAAGATCACATTAAAATTTCATTTACAAAAGTATTCAAGAAAATAAATGTAGTAAATTACCTCACATTTTAAAAACTTAATCCTTAATCTTTGCTTAGTATTTAAACTTTACTGTAAAATATATCCTTCAAACAGTGTAACTTAACTTTTGAAAAATTGGACCACCAAGAAAGGTTAACAGGTAAAAACCTGAAAATCTGAATTCAATCCACAAATGCAATCTGTGTTCAATCTCTGGGGCCCACAGTAGAGAAAAGGAAAAAAGGAAAAATGGGAATGACTCCCTAAGGTTTTCCTTAGAAGTCCTAATACATGTCATGGCTCTTCTAAATACATGCCATGGCTCTTCCTTGTCCCCAACACACACTCCAAACATATGAACAAAGGAAGGCAGAGAAGGAGGAATGAGAGAAGGACAAGAAAAGAAAAGAGGAGGAAGACTAGGAGGAGGACAATAACAACAACAGTGACATTATTTGCTGCTTTAAAAGATCACAGAATCACACATAGTCATTCAAAATCAAGAAAAGCTATTTCATTTTCTTACAGGTGGTTGATGTCTTAGGAACATTCTGTCTATTGACCAAGCATCTTCTACTTACACATGAAGTGTGCATCATCCTTTATCTCCAGTTAATAAGCTTGGTAGCTTTACTTCATTCTTATTTTTTTTTTTCTGAAAATTTGTCTGTCACACCATCAAGATCAAGCTAATCTTGAGTGGAGATCCCAGACAGAGGGAGAGGGGGAGATAGCTGAGGTGTTTCTTAGACTGCGGGGAGAATCCTGCAGTCTCTCATACTTCTTTATATGACAAGACAATTTATAATTGCATAATCTTTAAGCAAGATTAGGAAGAAGCAATACAATGATGCAATTCAATTGAAGAACTCAGCAGAAAAGTGCATCTGTAGTGCAATTGCTTCAATTACCTAAAACACATCGATGGTTGGTTTCAACTATACTTTCCTGGTTTTAAACTTTGATAAGAGCCTGAGTTTTTTAAAGCCACTATAACAAGAAAAAGCATACATGAAAATATTAATAAAAGAACAGTCAGATACTATTATTATTATGCCTGCAATTATTTTTATATTCAGATGATGTCAAGTGGAGCTGCAGTAAAACTAGACATTAGAAAGAATTCTTTCAAGATGCATGCCTACCACAGGTGAGTCTTCACTTGGTCTTGATCTTAAAGTGGCAGTGCACTTTCTTTCCCATTCGTTTTCCTAACACCTCTCTATTGAGTCTTTATTGCTATTGAAGTACAGTGTGCCATCACTCTTTTCAGCTCAGACGTATAGAAAAAGAAACTTAGCAACTCAAGTCAAATGCCAAGAAAAATAACTTTGATTATAATATTTAAACCTACAGAACGGAAGTTAACATAAATCTAAGAAACATTTACAACATAATTTTAATGATATGAGAGAAAGTGTTTTCAAATTCAAGTCGATGGTTTTTGCTTTTAAGAAACACCAAACAGAAAACACGTCAAAGAGCCAGCATACAAACATCCACACATCCACAAACTCACATAGACACCAAACAAACCCAAAAGAATTCCTTGTCCATGCTCCTTAACATAAATTATTTTAATTGTGATTTTTTCTGCCATCTGCTGGCAAGATTAAATTTCATTAAACAGACATTCAATCATATAAAATGCTCTCTCTCTTTAAGATAGTTTATTGCTATCAAAATGCATACAAGTTAATTTTATGATTTTATGGCAAATGATTTAGGAAGATTCGTCATTTTATGGTACAACCCAAATATTTCTTTAATTATATTAGCAAGTTACATAATTCAGAATTTAACACAATCTTTAAATTATATCAAACAGTAAAACATAATAAATAAGACCCACATAAAAGCTGAAAGTCACACGGGCATAATTTGGAATATTGTACTTCTTAGTTGGTTATAGTGGCGCATGTCTTTAACATGCAAGAGGTAAAGAAAGTGGATAACTCGGAGTTCAAAGCCAATAAAATCTACATATAGAGTCCTAGACAATAGAGGCTAAATTATGCAATCCATTCCTCTTATTCACATTAAATATAAATTCATGTGGAACATTATTTTTCTAACTCCCTTTATATTTGACTATTACTTAACAAGGCAATATAATTTTGGAATGAGATTATATAAATATGAAAATACTTGTCATTATGGAAGTGAAGATACTGATGGACACATTGTTCTAAAATATTTAATTATTATAGGTAGTTTGAAGTAAATTAAATAAAGTATTATTTATACATTCTAAGCTTAATTGGCCCATTGTCTTCATCACAAATAGAGTGAGTCATTTGTTTTACATAATTTGATAGAATTATTTTACTTACTATTTTCTACTCTAGTAAACTAACAAACTTAAAAGATTATGGGAATTTAGTGTTTCATAGGTGTTTGAATAACAACAACAACAACAAAAGTTTATGACTTTTTTTTTACTACAACTTGGAAGCTTGTTAATTTCCATGAGTCCTGAGTGACTGAAACATCCAGAAGCAAATTGAGATTATCACTGGATATTTTTTCCACAGATAAACTCTTAAATTTCTTTGTGAATCATCCCTACTACTTGTTTGAAGCTTCTCTTAAATGCATTTGTTCAAAGGAAGAATGGTCATGTGTTTTCATTAATGTTCAGAACTAATTTACAAAATGATCTTAAGTTTATTCTATGAGCATCTTTGGAAAGTTGGTGAGCTATAGTAGTCAGTTTTTCCACAAAGAAAGCTTGTGCTTCTTCTCATATAAGGGAAAGAGTTAGGAAAAGACTGAAGCAGGGCATGGCCTGCCAGGGAAGACTTTTGTAGGTAGCTGGTCCTAGACTCTTGCTAGAACAGCTCTTGACAGCTGAACAGCTGATCTATGCAGGTCACATGCATAGAGTCTGTCTCTACAGCATAAACAGAAATGGAAATTTGGCAGCTTCCCAGTGCATGCAATCCTTGAAATTCAGGCCTTAAAGTAGATGTAACATTGTGATGAGATGCCTAAATGCTTGAATGTTGGAGATTATCTTGTAAGGTTATTTCATGCAGGATATAATGTGTTAAATTCTCTTATGGAGAAATATCAAAATGTAGAATACATCCTCCTTGTTTCCTCTAACTCTCATGTTTATAAATATCTGTCTATAGAATGAGTCATACGTTGAGATATCTAGAACTTTTAAAGTTAAAGTTGTTTGGGAGCCTTGAGACAAGTGAAGTTGCAACGGGAGTGGAACCCTTTATTGTATCTTGAAGACTGAAGAAAAGTTAGTTAGTTCATGGTACTTTTATGTACTTAAATTAATATATAAATAATTTATCAAAAATTCTAGGATTTACATATCATATTCTCATTGAGTAATTGGATAGGAGGAAGCATCGTTGGTCAGCATTCAACTTTGTACTAGATATCAGTTGATAATTCTACCATCTAAAACTAAGCCTATGAATAACTAAGAAAATACTTTAAATTTTCAATTATCTGGTGTCTCATAAGTATGCTGACTTCGGGAATAGCATAGCTATTTATTCTATTTAGAACACAGCTTTCTTCAACAAACTGTTCGTTAAAAGATATAGAACTGATTCTTTTGTTCAACCCACACTAGCAACAATGAATTGTTGTCTGTATTCCTGTGTAACACCTGCAATGCTATTTCAGTGTTTTACATAGGGACATAAACAAATACAGTTAAGTCTCCATTTGTAGAATATACTTATAAGATTTATTTAGTTTTTGAACAATTTTCTAAGGCAAATAGCTTTAAGATCCACAATGAGAATAAAAGCAAAAAAAAAAAAAAAAAAAAACCACAAAAACAAAAAACAAACAAAAAAGAGACAAATTAAGTTTTTTGACAGATTGTAACTTGTTAATGTCACCTTAGCTTACAAAGTCAGAGCACACAACCAGCCAAGTGTTATGTGCTTTTCTGTTCTTATCTAAATAAATGTATTTTTGGTTCAAAGATAAATAGATCTTATTCTGTAATTTTATGGTGGTATATGTCTCTGTATGTGTGGGTGTCTGTATGTGGGTGTGAATCTGTGCACATGTGAACACTCTTCATGACCTGCTATACCTTAGTAGGTCAGAGGATACATTGTAAGAACTGGTTTGCTCCTTCCACCATGTGAACTCTAGGATCAATATCTCAGGTCCAGTATCAATGTCCTTTACCCACTGAGCCATCCGATCAGTACTATCAACGTCAATTTTAAATGTTCAGTTCTGTAGCACCTCTGTTCAAACATCAATGATCAGGGACAGATTCCAGGAAATTTCTGATGTGAACTAAGATACTTAATACTGAAAGACTTGCTACTTAAAACAGGGAGATGTATCAATTGTTTTCATAACTAGATCATATATTTAAAATTAAATTATTGTAATTGACCCCTGAACATTCTTACAGAAGCAATCGATGATCACAAAGATTCTCAGTTTGAGATACATGAAAGTAATACCTCAAGTTTGCAACCGTACATGTTCCTTCCACTACAGTTTTGAAGAAGACACATTTTGTAACTGCTCATTTAACATGAGCAAAAGCTCATTGCGTTCTTCTATAAAGAAAGGATTTCCTTATTTAGTTCCATTTCTTTTCTTAAATTTATACTGTATTTTTAAAAATTATACAGGATTACATAAAAACATATTTATGCAAGTCTCTAATTTAATTTGAGCATATCCCCATAACCGCTGTTCCCCGTCTCACACCTCCTCCACACTAGACCTGTTATTGCTCAACATTTTCTTCTACTTCATTATATCAGCAGTACATATGTGATATTATATATGTATGTTTTAATTTATAAAAATATGATTTAAATTAACAGTAGTAAGAAAATCCTAGAAATAAATAATTAGGAAGGATATTACATATTTTCATAAATGTTCTAATATAGTCTAACTAAATGATTTATCAGTTTATATCTTTTGCTTACTAAGAAGTGTCTATAAAATGAGAATCTAGGCTTCTAGGTTTGTGTAGAATTTCTAAGCTCTCCCAGGAGTTCATATTTAGACTCAACAGTTCATAGTTACCACTACATTTATTTTGAGCTGATGGCAAAATAGTACTAGTCACTATTCCAGAAGTTGGTCTGTATGCAAATCCTCAGAGTATCTGTTACATTTCCAGAACATAACTGGTTCTCGCAATGCAGGAAGTTGTGGTATTTAAGACAACAGTCAGGAGGGAATTGATAAATGGCAGGCACTTAAGAACACAACCTCTTTCTTCTAAACACCCAGTTTAAAACAGAAGAAGAAAGTGTGGAGTAGCCAGTGAAAACACTAAGAATAAGGAGAATCTACCAAATCTGTGGAAACAAGGGGAAGTCCATCAGAAGGGCACTTCTACATTTGTGTGTTATTTCTTTAAAATGGCGATGAGAGGTTGTAAAATTAAAATTATAATGTACCATAACTTTGTTTTTTAGACAATATAGCAGCAGCCATTCTAGGAGTTTGCAAGTTGTCACTATCAACCTTAGCAGAGATAAAAATCTAGAGAGAATACAAGATAAAAGTATGTAGACAATCCATAAAGAAAAATAATGGGAAAAAAACCACTGGGTTTTTAACTGGGTATAATGAGACATACTACACTCTCAATGGAAACCCTGAGACAGAAGGATAAGGGTTTGAGTCCTAGACCTGTATGGAATATTCACTGAGAACCTATCTCAATATCTATATGAAGTTTGGTTACCTCTAACTTTTCAGAGGCATTGGTTTACCAGGTCAGTACAACAATGCTATTCTAATTTTCAAAATATTGAGAATTAAATGTAAATTGAGAATTTTATACCATATTATTAGAAATTATTAAATCAAAAATACTCTTTTCACTGAATTTCATAAACCGTCAAATAACAAGGTAAATAAAGCAGCAGAAAACAAGGCTAATTTGCTTCCTTAACTGAGGACCTCATGATACAGTGTTCAGTTTATGTTAGATGTTGGATGGTTTTCTCGAAATGTCAAGAATTGTGAACTATTACTGGTCCTGTAGGTACAGGGCAAACAAGAGAGATAACAATAGCAATAATCATTTCCAAGACTTTTGTGCAAATTTGAGGCAAATGTGCATCATTTCTTAATAAGAGAAGAAGCATTTAGTCAGATTATAGAAAACAATCATTTGTGAAGCAGTTTCATGTTCCCAGCCCTCTGAATGGATATAACCTGGAAACAAGCAACTTGAATTATAAACTGCCTTATGGTTATTGGCTCAAAGTTTAGTTGCATGATACATAATATAAGACATCTAAAGCTTGGGGGATGGACAGTGATCATATTTCTCCATTCAGGAATAAGGAAGATGAGGCTCAGAAAGGAAATACATTTAGGAAGCAGGGAAGACAGGGCTTTTGCACTGTGTTTTCAGGTGTTATTTTCTGACTTCTTGTAACTTGTACCCAAGTTCGCCAAGTACAGAATTGAGTTACATAGCTTCATTGAAATGCTTCTCCTTGCATACACAGATTGCTGTAATTACATTCCAAATCAAGAGGATCCACAAGACACTCAGTTGAAAAGTAGGCTTATTTAGTTCAATACTCTTAAAATGCTTTTATTTCTTTAAAATTATTTTAGCATCTCAAATAGAAACTTAAAATTCATGGGATACATGCCATTTGGCTTATTTAGGAAAATGTGATATGCTTCAAGTATAGTTTGTTCTAAATGCTATGTAATAGACATGATGCTCTATATGCAAGATGTGAAATGAATTGTAGATTAAATATGTTGATAAATGTTCTTCGTGAGCAGTCTGCAGCTGCCTTATGTCTCAGACATTTATATCTCCAAATTGCATTCTTACATTCAATAAGTTTAAACATTCAAACAGAGCCAGTGTTCAAGAACCTCCACTGATTATCCTGCTGTGTTCCACCAGGAGCGAGCGGCAGTCAGCAGAGGATGAAGAATAAGACTTTGAACTTTCTCAACCCTGCACTGTAGCTCTGTGCACAAAGCATAGTCTTGTTAAGTAATGTTCCAGTATTAATATGTATTTTTTGATGCACAAATACTAGGAAAGACTTTTTTCTTTTCATCTGTCTTCATTGCCTTTAGTTATGACTAACTCTTGATGCAGAATTGAAAGCACATATGCATATATGGTTGATATTTCTTGCATAGTGATGAAGCATAAGACACAATAAGACAACGAAGATAATCTGATGTCTTTTCTTTAAACTTGTGTATAACTTTGGTACCAAAATAAACCGTGACACTTTGAAAAGTGATAAATCCACTTTATCCAATATATATCTATTCAACTAATCAAAATAGCTTTAGGGTGGAATTCTTTCAAACAAAGGAAACTAAATTGCATGTGGATAGTGAATACTCCTTATTGACATAAAATAATACATATTTTCATTTTAACTATTATTTATCATTAAATTCCACTTCATTCATTCATTACTCAATTTGAATTTTCCATCTTGGCAAAAAGACCAATATATTAATAATAGGATTTGAAATTATTAAGGAGATTCTATTTTTTAGCAATACTTTTGAATGCTTATCTGTTTCTTACCTGGTGTTTATATTATTTCCCAAATAAAAATTTTTTGATTAGTTTGGAATTACACCCCAATCACGTTTATTTCCCAGTCCTCCCTGGTCCACCCCAACCCTTGTGACCTCCCACCCCCAAAAAGAAGTAAAATATACAAAGTCCAATATTTGTTGCCCATATACTCACTAGAGCATGGCCAAACTACCAGAGGCCAGCCCCTCAAAGAAAACTGAATTCATCTATTTTTAAAATATTGTTGGTTATGTCCACTGTAGTTTTACCATTCTTCTATAACCATAAATATATACATCTCACAGCATCTACTTTATGAAGCATTTTCTATGTGGAAATATGTTTTAACAATTACATACTGAATGATGTTTTATTCACGAAAGTAAACCTTAATACTAAAGTTATCTGAGGAATTAACAGAAGATATATGGCCTGCTTTTCAGCTTATATTACATTTTCAGAATACCACTGTGGCAAGAATTTTTAGAGTGCAGCCTATAATTCAGGAATACATATTAATCAAGCAACAAGAAATGACAAACTTTACATACAGCAACTGTGATTTCTGGAACCTTCCCAAGTAATTTAAGGTGAGGAAGCCAATGTAGCCTTGAAGGAATGTGGAGATCTAATGTCCCACAGTCACTGGTACTGACACTGGTTTCATGAGATCATCAGATTCAGTCTTTAGAATTAGTCTATGGTCTGTATTTTTGTATATGGCTGATTTTCTTTAATTCATGTGTATGCTTCCTCATAGTCTAGCATTCCTTATTTAAGAATGCTCCTCAGATTTAAATTTTGGGTGAGTCTATACACAGAAGGCCATTCTGAAGAAGGAGGGAGGTAAAAAGTGCTCATGAGGAATGAGCTATGAGAATGTTCATTTTTATAACAATGATCTGGTTGGACCCCCATCCGTGAGTCCTACACCTTGGCAATTACCTGGTAGTCTTTCAGATGTCCTTTGTATTAGCCTGTATATTTGTTTGTCTGCTTGTGTGCTTTTAATGCCCCCACCGTGTGTGTGTGTGTGTGTGTGTGTGTGTGTGTGTGTGTGTGAGAGAGAGAGAGAGAGAGAGAGAGAGAGAGACAGAAACAGAGACAGAGACAGAGAAAGACAGACAGAAATAGACAGACAAACAAAGAGACAGAGAGTAACGGATACAGCACCTGCCCAATCATGGCACAGGTACGGAAGAGATATAAGACCTTGGGTTTTAACTTTGAGATATGGTTTATCTTAATTAGCTCTTCTATTATTGTGATAACACATCCTTACCAATTTTTTTTCTTGGGGAAGAAAGGGGTTAATTGTTATTTCTTCTTACAGCTTGTAATCAATCATGTGAGGAAGTCAAATCAGGAACTCCAACAAAGGCTATGGAGGTTTATTACTTACTGGTTTGTTCCCCATGGCTTGTTTAGGCCATGACACATCCTAAAAAGACCTGCGCAGGGATTGCACCCCTTCAATAGGCTGGGTCTTCTTACATCAATAACTAATTAAGAAAATGCCTTAGAGACTTGTGTGCAGGTAAATCTTATGAAAATATTTTGTCAGTTTAGACTTTCTCTTCCCAAATGACTCTCTAGTTTGCTTCAAGCATAAAACTAACTGGGACAGTCTCAGTCTCTCTCTCTCTCTCTCTCTCTCTCTCTCTCTCTCTCTCTCTCTCT